>BLSH010277081.1:287924-311184 GCA_018402905.1 Glandirana rugosa | reverse complement strand
CACACCACTTCCTCAAACTCAACTTGTCCAAAACTGAACTCATAATATTTCCTCCCCCACGTACCGTTTCCCCTGAAGAGCAATAGCACAACCATCCACCCATCCCCACATTCCAGGGTACTTGGTGTTATCCTGGATTCTGAACTCTCCTTTTGGCCCCACATCCAATCACTTTCTAAGGCTTGCCGCCTAAACCTCCGCAACATCTTTAAAATACGTCCTTTCCTAACCAATGGAACCACAAAGCTCCTGATTCACTCCCTGGTCATCTCTCGCCTCGACTACTGCAACTCCCTCCTCACTGGCTTACCTTTAAATAGACTATCCCCCCTCCAGTCCATATCATGAATGCCGCTGCCAGACTCATCCACCTTACAAACCGTTCAGCGTCTGCCACCCCTCTCTGCCAATCCCTCCATTGGCTGCCACTCGCCCAATGAATTAAAGTTCAAAATACTAAAAATGAGCTACAAAGCCATCCACAACTCTGCTCCCAGCTACATCACCAGCCTAGTCTCAAAATAACAACCTGATCGCCCTCTTCATTCCTCCCAAGACCTCCTGCTCTCCAGCTCCCTCATCACCTCCAAGACTTCTACCGAGCCTCTCCCATCCTCTGGAGCTCTCTACCCCAATATGTCAGACTATCCCCAAATCTATCCACCTTTAGGCGATCACTGAAAAATGTTCTCTTCAGGGAAGCCTATCCTGCTACCACCTAACAACTACACTCCTTATTTTCTCAATCAGCTCAACCCCCACAGTTATTGCCCTTTTGTATCATTTAACCCTTCCTCCTAAATTGTAAGCTCTAACGAGCAGGGCTCTCTGATTCCTCCTGTATTGAATTGTATTGTAATTGTACTGTCTGCCCTAATATTGTTAAGCTCTGCGCAAACTGCCGGCGCTATATAAATACTGTATGATAATAATGTCACATATTTATGTTTACAGTGTCATATAGTGATGTTTACAATGTCACATAGTGATGTTTACAATGTCACATAGGGATGTTTACAATGTCACATATGGATGTTTACAATGTCACATAGTGATGTTTAAAAAGTCATATAGTGATGTTTATAATGTCACATATTGATGTTTACAATGTCATATAGTGATGTTTACAATGTTATATAGTGATCTTTACAATGTTATATAGTGATCTTTACAATGTCACATAGTGATGTTTACAATGCCACATAGGAATGTTTACAATGTTATATAGTGATGTTTACAATGTCACATAGGGATGTTTACAATGTTATATAGTGATGTTTACAATGTCACATAGGGATGTTTACAATGTTATATAGTGATGTTTACAATGTCACATAGGGGTGTTTACAATGTCACATAGTGATGTTTACAATGTCATATAGGGATGTTTACAATGTCACATATGGATGTTTACAATGTCACATAGTGATGTTTAAAAAGTCATATAGTGATGTTTATAATGTCACATATTGATGTTTACAATGTCACATAGTGATGTTTATAATGTCACATATTGATGTTTACAATGTCAGATAGTGATGTTTACAATGTCACATAGGGATGTTTACAATGTTATATAGGGATGTTTACAATGTCACATAGGGATGTTTACAATGTGATATAGTGATGTTTACAATGTCACATAGTGATGTTTACAATGTCACATAGGGATGTTTACAATGTTATACAGTGATGTTTACAATGTCACATAGGGATGTTTACAATGTTATATAGGGATGTTTACAATGTCACATAGTGATGTTTACAATGTCACATAGGGGTGTTTACAATGATTATAACACTAGTGGTGTTTCCAGCGTTGTGTAGCTGTGCTTAGGATGTGGCACAGTGATGTGTGTAGACTGTAGAGTATAATTGGCCATTGGGTGTGTATAATGAAGAGGATCCGATTGAAGGGGGATGACTCCACCCTCCTCGGAGCAGTGATAGATGTGGCTGTCAGTGGACGGTCGGTGTGTCCCCGGAGCTCTTTGTTCCATTGTGTGTAGTTTAGCCCCGTCTCTCGGTGGTGGGAGGAGGGAGCCCGGCGATCACATAGTGTTAGCGCTGACAGTAGGATGCAGCCTGTACACAGCAGCCATCCCTGAGTGAGCCGGACAGAGAGAGAGAGGAGCGGAGAGAGGAGAGAGCCGGCTGGGAGATGGCGGAGGTGAAGTGCGCCTCGGGGGCCACCAATGGGCTGGTGGTGAACGCCGAGCTGGAGGTGAAGAAGCTGCAGGAGCTGGTGAGGAAGCTGGAGAAACAGAACGAGCAGCTCCGGAACAGAGCCAGCGCCGTCAGTCCCTGCACCGCCAGCCCGCACCTGCTGCAGCCTCCTCCCGCAATGCATCAGCCCTGCCTGCTGACCAGTCCGACCCTCACCCGACCCGCCGCACTCTGCCTTCCCAGCCCTGTGCCCACTCTACTCTGCGGGAGCCTCTACCCATCAGACCCCTCCCTGGGGGCATACTACAGCAGGCTGGCCTGCCCGTCCCCGGGGACCTCCATCCTGGACGAAGTGGACATCCTGGACCTGGAGGACGGCTATGAAGACGAGGATAGCTGGTAATCATGGAGAGGAGAGGGGGGACCATCCAATCATGGATGGATGGATGGAGGGGTGCTGCCATTGTCTACCAGCCATGCTCCCCTTGGATGGCCATGCTGGGAGGGAACAGGTTGGCTGGACTCAGGAGATGCATGTCTTGAATGCTGATCACTGGGCTCCACCATCTGGAGGAGGGGGGCTTCTACTATAAGACGGGATGCTTCTCATGGACTGGGAGGCGATGGTTCTGATGGAATGGGAGGCGATGGTTCTGATGGACTGGGGGGCGATGGTTCTGATGGAATGGGAGGCGATGGTTCTGATGGACTGGGAGGCGATGGTTCTGATGGACTGGGAGGCGATGGTTCTGATGGACTGGGAGGCGATGGTTCTGATGGACTGGGAGGCGATGGTTCTGATGGACTGGGAGGCGATGGTTCTGGTGGCATGGGAGGCGATGGTTCTGGTGGCATGGGAGGCGATGGTTCTGGTGGCATGGGAGGCGATGGTTCTGGTGGCATGGGAGGCGATGGTTCTGGTGGCATGGGAGGCGATGGTTCTGGTGGCATGGGAGGACCAGGATAGAGTGGTTGACTTTCCCATGTACTGGTAGTACTGGGACATGTTAATTCTGATGTTACTTCGAAATGTCAATCAACACATCCCAGTCCAGACTGGAATGTGTTTGTTGACATTCCAATGTACCAGTAAGATTGGGAATTTTTGATTGACATTCCAATGTACCAGTAAGATTGGGATGTTTTGATTGATGTTCCATTGTACTGGTAAGACTGGGATTTTTTGATTGACATTCTGATGCTGCTGGTAGGACTGGTATGTGTTGATTGACAATGTGATGTACTGGTATGTGATGATTAGTTCTAATGTGCTATTAGGACTGGACTGTGCTGGTTCTGATGTACTGGTAGGACTGGAATGTGATGATTACCACTCTGATGTACTGGTAGGACTGAGCTGTCATTACCAATAGGAAAGGCCTTGATTAGCCAAAGAGGATTTAGTCTGTCATTGCTCGGATATTGGCAGCAGACATGCAATCTGTTCCAGGCAATAGGATTTGGAATATCCTTGAGCATTGGCTGGATTTATTTTCTTGCTTAAATCCTCACTTATTTAAGGCTGGGGACCTGCTATGAGGGTGTCACGTTATGTACAGGTTTATTTTTCTTCTTTTTGAATGGCACGGCGTCATCCGTTTGTGTGGCATGCTGCATCGGATTGGCGGGTAGAGATGTGGGTGTTTTGTTTTGTATCACGCCACCTCTATGGTCTTATGCAGTGTACCCTCCTATATGGTACTATGGAGATGCACTGCTTTCTATTCTACCACACAGCCTGTGCTCTGTGCCATGCAGTATTCCTTTCAGCTGCTTTTCCTCATATCCGTGTATGGAGAGCAGGAATGTTTTCCAGATTTCTGATGAAATAGGTGTGCTTTATAGAAAATAAGCCATGAATAGAGAAATACAAGAGTTACCTTTGTTGCCCCTCCACTATAAAATGCTGCTTGCCTGACTATTATGCAGAATCTCTTGCTTCATTCTCTGATATTCAAGTAAGGGAGGCACAGTGGTGTAGTGGATAGCACTTTTGCCTGGCAGCAAAAGGGTCGCTGGTTCGAATCCCAACCAGGAAACTACCTGCCTGGAGTTTGCATGTTCTCCCTGTGCGGGTTTCCTCCGGGTACACTGGTTTCCTCCCACACTCCAAAGACATGTTGGTAGGTTAAATACACATCAACGTGGGTTCAAGTATGCTTTTACTTGTATTGACATGCCTTTTCATTGACACTCAGTGGAAATGCATGTGTATTAAAACCAATAGGTGTTTTCCTATTCCTGGAAAAGCAGTACTAATCAAAACAGGTAATATATAAACCTTTCTGACACCCTTGTGCAATAATGAAGCTTAAAATAAACCTGTACTGAAAATATGTAGGCTGCCATTGCGGAACTCTCCCATTTTGATAGTACTGTTTGCCTGGTTGTCACGCTGTTCCAATTAATTAAAGAAGAATTCTAACCAAAAGTAAAAAGATTAAAAATAGCTGTTTAAAAGTTAAAACAAAACCAGATTTTGCTGAAATATTCATCTTCAACGTAAAGATTTCCCTCCACAGTACATTTTTCTGCAACTAAATGTCCTCAGACTTATGGGCAGCATAATTCAACCCACTTCCTCTGAGCCTAGGTTTTCCTGGGCCTGCCCCAGCCTGTGATAGTGAAGGGAGAAGCTGCATAATAATGAGCTAATCTGTCTGTCACACTGCTTTCTCCTCCTATCAGCATGCTTTTTGTCAACATATGAACTGAGTGCTTCCTTGTTGTACTGCTTCTTCCTCTCACACTTCAGCCCTGTTGTACAGAGGCTGATAGTAGGTCATATCCAGGTACTTGCACTGCTTTTTAATTTAAAAATTAGAGCTACATTATTTTAGCCTTTTTACTTGCCAGGAGTTCAGCTTTAAAGAGGATCTCCAGTCTTATTTATGAAAATTAAAAACAGCCACTACAAAAACTGTAGCTTCTGACTTTTAATAAACAGACACTCAACTGTCCCAGGATCCAGCGCTCCCCTGAGGGTGTGCCAGCTGCACATACCCGAGCCACGCTGTGCATTGGTAATGGTCCTGCAGTCCTCTGGGACCTGTGAAGTGTCCTAGAAGACTGGGAGGAGGAGAATGGCTGCTTGGATCGCCTAAGCCAATGGTTCTCAACTCCTGTCCTCAGGACCCACCAACAGGCCAGATTTTAAGTATTACGTTAGGGAGATGCAGACTATGTATTTCAGTTATCCTGCAAACCTGGCCTGTTAGTGGATCCCAAGGATAGGAGTTGAGAACCACTGGCCTAGGCGATCCAAGCAGAAGTGGGAGCGGGTACTCACTCTTCCTCACCCACAAACGTGCCAAATGTTAGAAGAGTGGGGATGGAGGCCTTAAAGCGGAACTCCCCCTTTTGGGTGGCGTTTTGGTTTAAAGCGGAGATGCAGGCTCCTTCCGAAAAAAATAAGTCAGCAGCTACAAATACTTTAGCTGCTGACTTTTAATATTATGACACTTACCTGTCCACAAATCCAGAGGTGTCTTTACCCCAGTTGATTCGATTGGCTCTTGGGTAAGGGAAATCAGCAGTGAAGCCTTGCGGCTTCACAGCCGGTTCCCTACTACGGGGTGGACTTCAAAGTGAGTTTGCCATGGCAAAGTCAGCCAGAAGTGGGAGTGGGTATACCTGCCAACCCCCCCCCCCACCCTGAAAGGTGCCAAATGTGGCAGTGGAGCAAGAAGGCAACTACGCTGAACTTTCCCTTTTGGGTGGAGCTCTGCTTTAAGTATTTTCTGAGATCTTGACCTTGGAAAATCCTATAGGTCAAAAGCTTTGACTTTGTGTTTTATGTGGCTGAGAAATCACTGAAATCAATTGTGGCCAGGTAGCTAGTAATTTGAGAAGGAAGGTAGCAGTGGCACCCTCCATGTTTTAGGTTTCCTAAACATGATTGCTGGGTGGTCAACTCAACCACATCTAGTTGGTTTGGGCACAGGTGAGTATAAGGCTGAGGGAAGGGGGTCTTTGGTTCTGTGACTAATTTAAAGTTAAAGTGGTAGTAAACTCCCATTGGAACTTGTGCCTACAGGTAAGCTTATAATAAAGCTTTCCTGTAGGTATAAGGAATATATCCTAAATCAGGCCTCGACAAACCCTGGGCGCCAGGTCGCCATGGCGACCAGAAATCGCGTCCTGGCGAGTGACTGCTGTTCCTTCTCTCCCCATGTTAAAACAGGTGTCAGATTCAGCAAGAGCCGTTCTCTGCTTAATCTAACAGCTGTTAAACTTGGCTGGCTGCCCAAGAATATTTGTTGATAGTTAGCAGAATAAAGGAACAACAATGTATCTTCTTCTTTCAAAGCAATTATCTCGGGCTGTATCAGGAAACCATTTAAAGACTAAACCCTTTCTCACATTAGTGGCTTACAATTAAATATTCAGTGTTTTCTGCTAGAAAATGACTTGGAACCCCCAAACATTATATATTATTTTTTAGCAGAGACCCTAGAGAATAAAATGGCGGTTGCTGCAATATTTTATGTCACATGGTATTTGCGCAGCGGTCTTTCAAGTGCAATTTTTTTGGAAAAAATACACTTTAATGAATAAAAAAACTAAACAGTAAAGCCCATTTTTTTTTTTTTTTTTTGTATAATGTGACAGATAATGTTACACCGCGAGAATCGTGACCTTTATTCTAAGCAACAAAACTGTGATAAAGCTCTGTGTACCATCAACAATTACCACTCTATGTGCAGCTGGGCTCCAGTATTTCATGGTGACTGGAAACCCACCAGAGCAATGAAAAGTCACTGTGGGGGACACACATGTAGGCAGGAAGTGGCTGCAAAGAGGCAGCAGAAGATCAGCAGCACTGGAATACTTTTCACCTTTTTTTTGTACAGTAGAGACATGTTTTTGCCACCCACCATTGGCCTCCCATAAGCTCCATTAGGCAGCAGATGAGGGCGTTTTACATGCCGCAGTCACGATGCATTCGGCATAATGAGTTTCCCCCATAACATATTTTTTAGTGTCACTCTTTCTAGCCAGTCTATAACCCCTGATGTAATGGTGGAGTTATTGACTGGCTGCTCTGCTGTGAGTAAGTTAGGGGCGCAAATTACTTGTCTTACTCCGGGTGCTGACAACCCAACACTACGCTATAAACAATTGGCTCCTAACTTTTTTAGCTGGCTCCTAGATTCAAGGCAAATTTGTCAAGCCCTGTCCTAAATGTGCACTGTTTAGGAGATATTTAGTATCTCTGCAACCGGTGACATCACTGGCGCATGCACTCTGAAGGAGCAACATTCTTGTGCCGTTCCTACAGAGCTCTGTGCCACTGCTGAGATTCCCATGTGCATGCGCGGTGCATACTAGCACAAGTTGTTTTGTAAAGTTCACTATACCGCTTTAAAGTTGCACTTTAAAGGGTAGATTTACCTCTTGCAGCATGTTACATTTTACACCAATATATAGTGTGTAATGTGTAACATTCTCCAGCATCCCCTCCCGTTCTCACCCCCCCCCCCCATGGGTTCCTGCATGTGCTACATCATTCCATTGCTCATGAGTGCCTTCCTGGTTCATTCCCATGCATACAGGTAGAGGCAGAAAGCTGCAGGCCTTGTCTGCAGGAGCCTGACACTGCATCTATGATCCACTGATCACTGGTGCAATGCTCTGCAGGCTCCTGCATAAAAAAAATAGATGCACATTTTCTTTTCCTGCAAAAATATGTGCATGTATTATTTATTCCCAGAAGGTGAACTTAGCCTTTAAATGCTCTTTGCCTGATAAACTTTTAATAGCGCACCACATATTTAGTGCATGGAAAACTGATTTCACACTAGAACGGGCAGCTTTCCGAGCTCCATTCATGGTGCTGTTTTCATCTTGCAAGTTCAGTGCTAAAATTATGTGAAGAAAAATGCTGAAGTTTTCAGTAAGAAAAGTCCCTCATCTGAAGATCCTGTTGGCATTGACTATGGTTTTCCATAGTCCTGTAATATTCGAGTTTGAACATTTCATTTTTCATGGCAAAGGTTATTATTACTTATAACATGAGCACCCTGTATCATTGGAAATTGATGGTTTGACATGGTTTTTATTGAATGCAACCTCTACTTCACTGTAAAGCAGGCTGGGCACAGACCTTAAATTATTCTGGTTGTCTTGTTTAGTGGATCAACCTGTCTGTGTGTGTATAAGCAGCAATCTCCATTACCACAGAAGAGACATGTTAATAGAATATATTTAGTTATCTGAAGAAGTCATCCATTATAGACTAATATTTGTTGAAGCTTCCTATTGACTTAAAGCAGAAATAAATACAAATATGTTTTATTGCAGAACAGTCATACCATGTCTACTTTGCAATAAAATACACTGATCTATATAAAAAAATACCAGTGCTTTTTTTTTTTTTTTATCTACTTGGTCTGGGGGGTAAGCTTGTTCCAGCTACTGAGGTTGGTGTCGTTTATTATTTTTAGAGATTCGCCTGAGCACTGGTTCTCAGAATTGAAAAATACACTTACCTGTCTGCTCACAGGATGTTCACTGAGCTGCTCATCATTCTGCGGAGCCACCCTTGCATGCAGGGACTAGAGTTGTATCTCATTAAACTGTGTACATCAATAGAAACACACAGATCCATAGCCTAGGATGGCAACATGCTCCTTGCTCCTGCAGTTGGGAGACAGAGCGTTGCCATCCATTAACAAGCGCCTCCATTGCAGGATCCTTTCTGGAGTTAAAGCGGAGTTCCACCCAAAAGTGGAACTTCCGCTTTAATGGAAGGTAACCCCCCCCCCCCCGACATGCCACAATTGGCATGTCTTTTTTGGGGGGGTGACCAGGGACCCTGTTTTCACAGGGACCGATGTCTACCTCCTCCCCTGTCACCACGGCTCAGGGAAGGGAGTCCACCCCCCCCCCTCTGCGATCTTTTGAGACACTTCACAGGTCCCAGAAAATACGCCGAGCCAGTGACAAGACATGCGCAGTGTGCGCCCGGCTTTGAAGCCAAAGCCGGGTGCCCACAGTTATGATGCCGGCACCACTGAGGGGATTGTTAAAAGTCAGCAGCTACACTTTTTGTAGCTGCTGACTTTTACATGGGTGGAACTTCGCTTTAAGGACAACATTTTGGTTTCTCCTCTCTTCCACCCTTCCCTAATTTTGGCTACTTGTTCTGTTCTAAAAGGGAACTCCATCCTGGTCTGGGTGAGTCGGTACACCTGTTGCCTCATTGGACCAGTAAGACTTCTGGTTATCTGGATCCTGCCCTTTTTTAATTAAATACTCTTTGACCAGGATCACCAGATGTTATTTAAAAAAAAACATATATATATATATATATATATATATATATATATATATATATATATCTCTTTTAAAAATGGCAATAACAGTTTAAAATTCAGATTGGAGTTTAGAAATTGAGTTCCCATTTACTTTAAACAACTGCTCCTTGGTGCATTCTCCATAAATATGAACATTGCCATATGTAAATGCACCACAATGAAACTACATACCATGAAAAGAGTGGTCTGAATGGGCCTTATTCCTGTTATGTAATCTTGTCCGTCATCACCCAGACATTCCAGTTAACTGTATTAAGAGTATTTTTTATTTTATTTTTTTATCCACATATGGAGAAATACACAACATATGTATACAGTTGACAAGTTGCTTATTTTACACTTTCAAATAAAATTTGCAATATATTGTACAAACCCAGATATTACATAAATCAGTAATTAGCAGCGCTTAATTAGCTAGCTACCTATTATTTCACACTTGGTTATATTCAGGATTTAGGTTTTAACCTAATGGCATTGTAACATCTCTTGTGTTACTTCTGTGATTTGTACTAGGCTAAAGGGAGTTTGAAAAGAACTCGATACTTTATCATTGAATACATTTGTGTTTGTTAGAAAAAGATTGTAGCATGTTATGTGTAGATATTTGACAAGTTGTTTCTTTTCTTGAATAATCTTTATACGCTGTAGTTATTTTTACAACTTAATTTCGTTGTTGACCTGAGCAGCCTACTTTTTCATTGAGTTTTTCTGCATTACTGCACACTCACGCTATTGATGCTTTTCCTGAGAGAGCCTTTTCTGTAAGTGGGTCAAGAAGTGGGTAACAACATTCATTGTGAGCAAGGCCTGCAGATTAGCTTCACTTTCAGGGCATGTGACCAACTGCACTTGTAGAAAACAAGAACATATCTTTTTGTTTTTAAACTCTATAGACAATGCTTACTTTCACTTTTTTTATATAGAGTTAAAGCTGAACCCAGGCAGCGAAAGCAGTTTTGTGTTTGTTTAAAAAAGATGGCCATACAGTATTAAAGATAAAAAAATCTGTTTTATTTATTACTACAGGCATTTATGTTGTATGAACTGGATGGACTAGTGTTTTTTCAACCAGATTAACTATGTAACTATACACAGCAGGTAAAATAAGTATTGAACGCATCACCATTTTTCTAGGTAAATATATTTATAAAGGTGTTATTGACATGAAATTTTCACATGTCCGTAACAACCCATGCAATCCATACATGCAAAGAAATAAAAAAAATAAGTTCATAAATTAAGTTATGTGTAATAAAATGGAATGACACAGGGAAAAAGTATTGAACACACTACCTGATATGTACAAAATAATTTGTTGGTAATGACAGCTTCAAGACGTCTCCTGTATGGAGAAACTAAACCCATGTTTCTCAACTCCAGTCCTTAAGGCGCCCCAACAAGTCATGTTTTCAGGCCTTCCATTATTTTGCACAGGTGATTTTATCAGTTGGGGGGGAAAATCATGAAAACATGACCTGTTGGGGCGCTTTGAAGACTGGAGTTGAGAAACACTGAACTAGATGCATGTATCGCCCAGGTGTGATTTTGGCCGATTCTTCCACACAGGGTCTTCAAATCTTGCAGGTTTGGTGGGCTTCTTCAATGAACTCTGGTCTTTTAGTTCTTTCCATAGATTTTCTATTGGATTCAAGTCAGATGATTGGCTGGGCCATTCTAGCACGTTTATTTTCTCTCTTTGAAACCAATTGAGAGTTTTCTTGGCTTTGTGTTTGGGATCATTGTCTTGCTGAAATGTCCACCCTCGTTTCATCGCCATCATCCTGGTAGATGGCAGCAGGTTTTTTTTTTAACAGAAAAGTTTTTTTTTTTATTATTTATCCACATATGGAGAAATGCACAACATATGTATACAGTTGACAAGTTGCTTATTTTACACTTTCAAATAAAATTTGCAATATATTGTACAAACCCAGATATTACATAAATCAGTAATTGATAATGCTTAATTAGCTAGCTACCTATTATTTCACACTTGGTTATATTCAGGGTTTAGGTTTTAACCCAATCACCCCAGATTTTCTCAAATTTAATTTTCTCAATTCATTGATCTCCACTGCAAGAGAGGGGGGGGGGGGCTGCCTTCTTCCATTTAATCAGTATAGCTTTCCTGGCATATAATGCAGTGTAGAAAATGAATAACTTTTTGTGCAAATTTTTGGTAAATACATCACTCACACCCAACAAGAGGACCACTGGATCCAGACCCATAGAGATGCTGCCCACGAGTTAATTACCCGAATCACAAACAGCCAGAACTGCTGGATCACAGGGCAAGACCAGACAATGTGTATAAAGGTACCCAAGTCAGCAGAGCATTTAGGACATCTAAAGGGGGTCATCTTGAGGGGTAAAATAGGCTCTATGCAGGAACTTAAGCTAAATGTATCTTTATACCTGAGTAAGATCCATAGTGGTCAATAATCTTTAGAGGCCATGTCAAGTGAGAAGGATGCATTTGACAGGTAAAGGAGGACATCCTCTGCACAGAGAGATATTTTCTCTGCCAGTGGGCCTACCTTTATCCCCTGAATGGTTTCCCAGGATCTATTTAAGATGGCCAGGGGTTCCATCACCAGGGCAAATGGCCCTGGGGACAGGGGACACCCCTGTCTAGTACCTCGACGGAGGGGGAAGGGCAGCGATAGCAACCTGTTGTATCTGACTCTAGCCGATGGGCTGGTATAGAGTTGTTGGACCCATGAGATAAACTTGGGGCCAAACCTGAATTTTTCAAGGACCCACCAAAGGAACTCCCACTCTACCAAGTCAAAGGCTTTTTTGGCATCCAAGGCTTCAACTCCTTGAGATTTGTCTCTGGAAGCTTGGGAGATATTTGTAAAAAAGTCGGCGCAGATTAATGTCAGTGCCCTTACCCAGTTTGATCTCCATGTACTAGAGATAGGATAACAGAGTTGATTCTGTTTGCCAAGATCTTTGTTAGTACTTTAGCCTCTACATTTAAGAGTGAGATTGGGCAGTAGGACGCACATAATTTGGGGCTCTTACCGGGCTTGGGCACCACCACAATTACCGCCTCTTACATTGAAGGTGGAAGACAACCCTCTTCCAACATCTTCAGCAATAACCCATGGAAGTGAGGGTCAATAAGTTCTATCTGGGCTTTAGAGAATTCTGCTGGAATTCCATCTGGTCCCAGGGTTTTACCCCATAGGAGTGAGCCAATAGCAGTACGTACTTCTTTTAGTGTTAGAGGAGCAGATGGCAGCAGATTTTTATCAAGAATGTCTTGGTATACTATGTTGCCCAAAGTATGACCGCATGAGGATCGGAGAAGAGAGCCGATAACTAGCTTCTCTAAAAGAGACAGACACTCTGATAATCAGGGCACTGATTATCAGTATACTGATTTACCAGTGCCGCCTATCAATGCCCAGCAGTGCTGCATATCAATGTCGCTTCATCGGCGCACATCAGAGAAGGAGAAAAGTTACCTGTTTCCAAAATTTTATAACTATGAAAAAGATGGTGTGTGTGTGCATTTTTTTTTTCAACATTTTTGGTCTTAATTTGTTTAGCAAAAAATAAAAAAAAACAGTAATGATAAAATACCACCAAAAGAAATCTTTTTTTCATACAAGTTGAGCTAAAAATGTTGTTTGGGTACAGTGTTGCATGACCGTACTGTCAATAATATAGACTGATTTAGGTTATTTTCACAAAAAATGTAGCAGAATACATTTTGGCCTACATTTATGGAGAGCGCTTATTTATTTGCAAAATTTTATAACAGAAACAAGGAAAAATGCTTTTTTTTTTTTTTTTTTTTTTTTCTCAGCCTTTTTTAGTTTATTTAGCAAAATATAAAAACCCAGTGGTAATTAAATACCCACCAAAACAAAGCTCTATTTCTGTGAAAAAAGATAAAAATTTCATATGGGTACAATATTGCATTTTTACACAGTTTGCCATTCAAAGTGTAACAGCGCTGAAAATTCGTCTGGTCAGGCATAGGGTTAAGGTGCCCAGTAGGCAAGTGGTTAAATACAAGAGGCATGTGTATTTGTACTCAATTGTGGGTGTGCTTTGTGTATTCTATTCAGATCTGAATCCAGCATGAAACATTTCCTTTCTGCAGGAGCTTCCTATAATTTAAGAACTGTCACTGACGCGCTCTCCCCTTGTGCAGAGTCACTGGTCTTGCATCCTCTTGCCTCCTCCTGTAGCCTTCTATAGGCAACCTTTTAGTAGGTGGACCTGCTGGGTCCATCCCACAGCTCATTTTGGTGAACCTAAAGTAAATATTTTTAGTTGAGTTTTTGTGCCCAGAGTTCAGTCCAATATTTGCCCCCTAATTAAAAAAAAAAAAAAGTAACACAGGCATTTGTCTTTTTGAACGTCATTGGCTTTTAATCTGACTTGATTCTTTTTTTCCTTTCTCTAGGCTATATGTGTCTCCTTCTAAGAAGCAGAGGTCATTTGAATCCAGTCTTAGTCCAATGGAGTGGTGTAGGCAGGTTCTGGACAATCCATCTCCTGAAATAGAAGCTGCAAAACGTTCTCTCTGCTTCCGACTTGAACAAGGTAATCCATATAATGCTGATGTATGTTCTGTTTACTTTGCCTATGTAGAAGTTGTAACCACCTTCCTTCTTCATCCTACTTGTCTAGTTCAATGTACAGTGCCTTGAAAAAGTATTCATACCCCTTGAACGTTTCCATATTTTGTCATGTTAAACCAAAAACGTAAATTTATTTTATTGGGATTTTATGTGATAGACCAACACAAAGTGGCACATAATTCTGTGGAAGGAAAATGATAAATGGTTTTCAAACTTTTTTACAAATAAATATGTGAAAAAGTGTGGCGTGCATTTGTATTCAGCCCCCTTTACGCTTATACCCTTGACTAAAATCTAGTGAGGAATCAATTGCCTAGAAGTCACCTAATTAGTAAATAGTCCCATCTGTGTGTAATTTAATCTCAGTAAAAATGAAGCTGTTCTGTGAAGCCCTCAGAGGTTTGTTAGAGAACCTTAGTGAACAAACCGCATCATGAAATCCAAGGAACACACCAGACAGGTCAGGGATAAAGTTGTGGAGAAGTTTAAAGCAGGGTTAGGTTATAAAAAGAAAAAAAATATCCCAAGCTTTGAACATCTCTGAGCACTGTTCAATCTATCATCCAACAATGGAAAGAGTATGGCACAACTGCAAACCTACCAAGACTTAGTCATCCACCTAAACTTACAGGCTGGGCAAAGAGCATTAACCACTTCCCGCCCGGCGCATTGACAAATGACGTCTGGGCGGGGGGTTCATTATCCTGACTGGACGTCTATTGACGTCCTCAGGATAATCCGCAATCGCGCACCCCTGGGGGCGCACATCGTGGCGTTCGGTGGTGCCGTGGGTCAGTCTGACCCACCGCATTACCGACCGAGGTAAAGGGCTTCGATCCGAAGCCTCTTACCATGTGATCAGCCGTGACCAATCACGGCTGATCAAAGTGTAAATAGGAAGAGCCGTTTATCGGCTTTTCCTCTGCTCAGGTCTGCTGACCTGAGCAGCGGAGAGCCGATCGGCTGCTCTCCTGACGGGGGGCTGCGCTGAACGTTTATCAGCGCAGTCACCCTCAGGATTACCCCACTGGACCACCAGGGAGCTGGATCAGGACCACCATGGAGCCCCCCCCGGACATCGCATGGAGGCCGCCCAGGACCACCAGGGAGCCCCCACTAGACCACAAGGTAAGGGCAATATTATGCACTGTAGGGATGGCACTGTGCCCATGTATGATGCCTGCCAGTGCCATCCCTAACAGTGCTTGTTGCACCAGTGCCCACCTGTGCCAGTTATCAGTGCCCACCTGTGCCACCTATCAGTGCCCACCTGTGCCACCTAAAAGTGCCCCCTATCAGTGCCCAGTGCCACTTATCAGTGCCGCCTAGGAGTGTCCATCAGTGCCGCATATCAGTGCCACGTGTCAGTGCCCGTCAGTGTTGCTTGTCAGTGCCGCCCATCAGTGCTGCATATTTGCCCCATCATCAGTGCAACCTTATCAGTGCCAATCTGTACTGCCTCATCAGTGCCCATCAGTGTAGTCACATCAGTGCCCGTCAGTGAAGGAGAAAATGTACTTTATACAAATTTTTGTGACAGAAACAAAGAAAAAAATTTTTTTTTTCAAAATTTTCGGTCTTTTTTTGTTTATAGCGGTGATCAGAAATGACGCAGAGGTGATCAAATACCACCAAAAGAAAGCTCTATTTGTGGGAACAAAATGATAAAAATTTTGTTTGGGTACAACGTCGCACGACAGCACAATTCTCATTTGAATCGCAACAGCACTGAAAGCTGAAAATTGGTCTGGGCAGGAAGTGTTTTAAGTGCCTGGTATTGAAGTGGTTAATCAGAGAAGCAGCCAAGAGGCCCATGGTAACTCTGGAGGAGCTGCAGAGATCCACAGCTCCGGTGGGAGAATCTGTCCACAGGACAACTATTAGTTGTGCACTCCACAAATCTGGCCTTTATGGAAGAGTGGCAAGAAGAAAGCCATTGTTGAAAAAAAGCCATAAGAAGTCTCGTTTGCAGTTTTGCGAGAAGCCATGTGGGGGACACAGCAAACATGTGGAAGAAGGTGCTCTGGTCAGATGAGACCAAAATTGAACTTTTTGGCCTAAAAGCAAAACGCTATGTGTGGCGGAAAACGAACACTGCACATCATCGTGAACACAACATCCCCACCATGAAACATGGTGTTGGCAGCATCATCATGCTTTTCTACAGAGCTTGAGCTATTTTGCAAAGAATGGGCAAAAAATCCACTCTAGATGTGCAAAGCTGGTAGAGACATCCCCAAAAAAACTTGCAGCTGTAATTTCAGTGAAAGGAGGTTTTACAAAGTATTGACTCAGGGGGTCTGAATACAAATGCATGCCACACTTTTCACATATTTATTTGTAAACAATGTTGAAAATAATTTACCATTTTCCTTCCACTTCACAATTATGTGCCACTTTGTGTTGGTCTATCACATGAAATCCCAATAAAATACATTTACATATTTGGTTGCAACATGACAAATTGTGGAAAATTTCAAGGGGTGTGAATAAATTTTCACGGCACTGTATATATTGTGTGTACAAACACTTATGGAGCATAGCAGGTAGGGGTTGAGTGTATATCGGGTTTTAATGTAAAATGAGAGGAAAAAGGTCATAAACTCTGGATAAACATATGAATATTGTCATTCAGTCTATGAATAAATACTTCATGGGGCGTTTATGGGAATGCTGGGCTCGATGTTCTGGTTCCTTCTAGTTAAAGACATTGCTGCCATTGTTGATATCTGATCTCTGAGTAGATGTGGTCAGGACACGCCTTGCCTGATTAAAGCAGAGAAGCATAGAAGAGGACCGCACTGAATAAGCATGTTAATGCAGGCTTAAAGGGAACCTGTCATGTCTGTCAGATTTTATTGCTGGCTCTGTCACCCTTAGGACTTTCTCTTGCATAGGGAGTGTGGGGAAATAATCGTAATGAGAACAAGTTAAGAAAAAAAAAAACCGCTGACAGAAGTTCTATGTCTATCCAAGTCTGGTAAAAATGGTTTAATTGCTGCATAAATTCCTATTGAAGAGATTTACTTCCTGCCTAAGTGACTTATCACTTGGACAGTGATCAAAGGAAGCCCTCCCTAATGTGGGCATGGCAATAAAAATTCAAAAGCGGTTCTAAGCCTTCCTTAGTCTATCCATAAAAGTGAGGTTTTTGCTGAAGTTTCAGTTCAAATATTTCTTTCTTGACCATGTTTAAGACTGGTATTTGTTGGTTTTGTAGCTTAGGTTGCACGCCTATAATCCAAAGAGGAAAAAACAAATCTGGTTGTTCAGGTAAATAGGGAAGTATGTAGTTTTGTAGCACCATTGTCAAACAATGTTCTATTAGGAATGCAATTTGTGTATAAAACTGATGTCAGAACATTGGTGATAGTAAAAGTATAATAGGGAATTGGCCTTTGATGCACAGTACCAAGAGGTGTTTTCCCTGCTTTATTTAGCTACTTTCTTGTCCTATCTTTAACTTGAACTTTAAAAGACTGGCTCAAATCCAAAGTTTTAGTTTGTATAGATTGTGCTGTAAACATAGAAATGGTGTAAAACATCTTTGGCAGCGGATGGGAATTTTCAGAATGATTTATAAACAAATCATTTTGAAATGAAATGTAATTTTTGTGGGTAGGATTTTCATATTTAAGATCTTGCTTAGCTCAGAAAACAGTTTTTATTAGTGGCTATCTGCAACCTCCTGCTCCATTGTGTAGCCTATGAATGTCATACCTGACAATGGTAAACTACTAAAGGACATTACAGATGTCATGGAAATGGAAAGAATGCTCTCCTACATGCACCTCACTCTTCCATCACTGGAAATCCTTTGTAAGTAACAGTATGAGGTTGCATGGATAGAAGCATAAAATACCCTTTCACTGCACTCCGTATCTAAGGAGAACTAATTAGTAAGACAGAAATCAGAGTGCCAAATAGTTAATCTGGAATTGTATGTCATTGATGTGACTCTAAAAAAGTGTAATGTGGTTGCTAGCTGAATCCTGAAACCTTCTACGGTTTCTAAGGGTAGAGCTGTTTATACAGTGCCTTGAAAAAGTATTCATACCTCCTTGACATTTTTTATGTTTTGTCACCAAAAATGTAAATGTATTTTTATTGGGATTTTATGTGATAAGCTAACACTAGTGAACAAATAGCACCATGAAGGTCCAGGAACACACCAGACCAGTCAGGGATAAAGTTATGGAGAAGTGTAAAGCACGGTTCGGGTATAAAAAAATATCCCAAGCTTTGGCCATCTCACAGAGCACTGCTCAATCCATCACCTGAAAATGGAAAGAGCATGGGACAACTGCAAACCTACCAAGACATTGCCATCCACCTATACTGACAGGCCATACAAGGAGAACATTCATCAGAGAAGAAGCAAAGAGGCCCATGCTAACTCTGGAAGTGCGGCAGAGATCCACAGCTCAGGTGGGAGAATCTGTCCATAGGGCAACTATTAGTCGTGCACTCCACAAAACTGTCCTTTATGGAAGAGTGGCAAGAAGAAAGCCATAAGAAATCCTGTTTGCAGTTTGTGAGAAGCCATCTGGGGGACACAACAAACATGTTGAAGAAGATGAGACCAAAATTTAACTTTTTGGCCTAAAAGCAGAATGCTGTATTTGGCGGAAAACTAACACTGCACATCACCGTGAACACACCATCCCCACCATGAAACATGGTGTTGGCAGCATCATGTTGTGGGGATGGAGCCAAATATAGGGAAATAATAGAAGAAAACCTGTTAGTGTCTGCAAAAGACTTGAGACTGGGATAGAGGTTCACCTTCCTGCAGGGCAATGACCCTAAACATACAGCCAGAGCTACAATGGAATGGTTTAGATCAAAGCATATTCATGTGTTAGAATGGCCTGGTCAAAGTTCAGATCTAAATCCAATAGAGAAGCTGTGGCAAGACTTGAAAATTGCTGTACAGATGCCCTCCATCCAATCTGACAGCGCTTGAGTGATTTTGCAAAGAAGAATGGGCAGAATTTTCACTCTAGATGTGCAAAGCTGGTGGAGACAAAGACTTTTAGCTGTAATTGCAGAGAAAGGTGGTTCTACAAAGTATTGGCTCAGGGTGGCTGAATACAAATGCACGCCACGCTTTTCACATATTTATTTGTAAAAAATGTTGAAAATCATTTATCATTTTCCTTCCACTTCACAATTCTGTACCACTTTGTGTTGATCTATCACAATAAAATACATTTACGTTTTTGGTTGTAACATGACATAATGTGGAACATTTCAAGGGGTATGAATACTTTTTCAAGGAACTGTATCACTTACGTAATTTTGCTTCTGTTAAAGTCCAGTTCCAACTTGGGGGGAGGGGGGGTACCCCAACAGCTCATTAAAATAAAAAAGGAGCTGTGACACCTAAATTCACCTGACCCCCCAGCGGTATTTCCTGCACTCACACTGATTCAGCTCTGCACTGTTTCTACTCTTGGTTGAATGATGCCCGTCATCATTCAGTCCAGTTGGTGTGAGCTCTGTCCCCTTCCTGGACTTGCAGGAGAATGCCACTACACTCCATTATGTGACGCCCCTTTCTGCAGAATTTAGGATTTACCCACATATAGTTTTTTTCACTTTTTCATGAATTAATGGTATCACAACGCAAATGTATGTTTTGGCCCAAAGGCTTCTTCTTCTTACAGGCCCGCTAGCTAGGAGCCAGTACAACAGGGTTAAAGTGACTATGCCGCTTAAAAAAAGTGTTCATGGTCAACAAGATCTCGGCAGTAGTGAAGAAAAACCTCCTAGCTAATCCCCCAATATTCAATAGTCCTGGGGTTCACTGTGTCTTGTATTGACAATAGGGGCAAGCAGGAGAAACCACAATGCACAGCTAGGGACTAAAGCTGGCCATAGGTGGATTGAAATTTGGCTCATTCAGCAGGGACTGGATGAATTTTTAACTATCTATGGCTGTTCACACTAGACAGAAGCTCCTCTAACGATTGACTACTATCCAACAGGAATGTTGGAAAATTTTCATTCGATCAGCTGCTTAAGTGCTGATCAGTGTGTTCTGGCAGCAGAGTAGCCCCGGCTGTCAGAGTACAATAGCACAATGGGGAGGAATCCTCCACCCACCTCACTTGTGGCAATGAATTTTTTTTTTTTGATCAGCTTGAAGAAAAAAAAAAAAAAAAAAAAAAAAAAAATCTTTGGGCAACCTAAGAAACAGACGCTCTGGAGCTGTTGGATTCTGTAGGATTTTTACCTGGAGGTTTTTCTTCACTACTGAAGAGATTGTTGGTACTGACAGCAATGGAGTTGCTTGTTATGCTGACTCGTTTATCTGTAAGAAAAATTCTGTATGCCGTTACAGGGAAGTGCTTGTGAACTGCATATTGAAAAACCTAGAGACACTATATGTGTAGCCATGGCCCCGACCCCTATAGACCTAGTAGAGATCTCCTAAAGAAGGATGTAATTTCTCCTTGACTCTAAAGTGTGGGTTACTAGGCATGGTGGGTGTGTTGCAGATGGAATAAATTGGGCACCAGTCACTTTGTGAATGCAAAAGATATTTATTGTCTCTGAACAAGAACTGGGGAGAGAGGGTTAGGGCCAGGACAGCCTTAGGCAGATGCAATCACAATTGGCAGACTCTGAGACAAAAATAACGGGCAGACAGCTATACAGGTTGAGGGCCTTTTAATCTGGTATCAGCAACTGTATTTGTAGAACTGCTGTCTCCTATGGCAACTGAACTTTCAACAGTCCACTTCAATACAGATCACAACTCGCAGTATCCCGTTGTAGATTCTTGCTTACATCTCAGTCTCCCACCGTAGATCTTTTCCTTGAGCTCCCAGTCTCTCACTAGACTCTTCAGATCCCAGCCACCAGTAGATCCCTTGTGCTCCTCCACAGCTAACCCGCTGTATCTTCCAAGTGTCACCCACGCTGTACTGCTAGGTCCCTGACTTGGCTCTTCAGCTAACCCGCTGAATCCTCTTCAAGTGTCACCCATGCTAACCCGCTGGGTCCCTGACTTGAATGCTGAAGCTTTCCCAACTTCTTCACCGTCCCCGGCTAGTGAAAAAGGCTGCTCTGGTACTTCTTCAGACTTCCGAACTCTGGTCTCTAGCAGGAGTGGTTGTCCCTTGTTGGCAATTGCTTTTAACTCGACCCTGATTCTCACTTGCCTCTGGCGACTCCCAGTTCTCCATCCGGCAGAACCCCCTGCAACTTGGTTAGGCTTCCGACATGAAGCCCTAACCCCACGCTGCTTGCTTCAAACCTGGATAGGCCTTAGACCGCCTAGCAACTAGGTACTCCTGGATAGGCCTCAGGTTTCTGGCCTAGCAGCCGGGAGCTTTCCAACACACGTCCTCTTAGACAGCCGTCCAGGTGGCACAGAACCTCAATCGCCTGACTCCTCCCAAATAAATAGGCTCTCCCAGCAGGCTAAGGGGCCGAAGAAACCTTCTGTCAGTTGGCTGAGACAACCTATCCATTCAGTCTGAATTCACTATTCCCTTGTCATTCTGATGCCACAGGCAACAATACCACCTAGTGACAAGAGAGAAATGCATCAAGCCCAGGTTTAGGGAAGCTTCAGTGGATGCTAGCAATTGGCCAGGCTAGTTACCACCTTGTAGAACTAAATTTGATAGCAGCCCTGTTTAGGACCAGGTTGCTACATACAGTATCTCATAAAAATGAGTACACCCCTCACATTTTTGTAAATATTTTATTGTATCTTTTCATGCAACAACACTGAAGAAATGACACTGCTACAATGTAAATTTAGTGAGTGAACAGCTTGCATAACAGTGTAAATTTGCTGTCCCCTCAAAATAACTCAGCCATTAATGTCTAAACCGGTGGCAACAAAAGTGAGTACACCCCTAAGTGAAAATGTCCAAATTGGGCCCAATTAGCCATTTTCCCTCCCCGGTGTCAATTGACTCATTAGTGTTACAAGGTCTCAGATGTGATTGGGGAGCAGGTGTGTTAAATTTGGTGTTATCGCTCTCACGCTCTCATACTGGTCACTGGAAGTTCAACATGGCACCTCATGGCAAAGAACTCTCTGAGGATCTGAAAAAAGAATTGTTGCTCTACGTAAAGATGGCCTAGGCTATAATAAGATTGCCAAGACCCTGAAACTGAGCTGCAGCATGGTGGCCAAGACCATACAGCAGTTTAACAGGACAGGCTCTGCTCAGAACACACCTCTACATGGTCGACCAAAGGAGTCGTGCACATGCTCAGCATCATATTGAGAGGTTGTCTTTGGGAAATAGATGTATGAGTGCTGCCAGCATTGCTGCAGAGGTTGAAGGGGTCGGATGTCAGCCTGTCAGTGCACAGACCATGCGCCGCACACACTGCATCAAATTGGTCTGTATGGCTGTTGTGCCAGAAGGAAACCTCTTCTAAAGATAATGCACAAGAAAACCCACCAACAGTTTGCTGAAGAAAAGCAGACTAAGGACATGAATTACTGGAACCATTTCCTGTGGTCTGATGAGACCAAGATAAACGTATTTGGTTTAGCTGGTGTCAAGCGTGTGTGGCGTCAACCAGGTGAGCAGTACAAAGACATGTGTGTCTTGCCTACAGTCAAGCATGTTGGTGGGAGTGTCATGGTCTGGGGCTGCATGAGTGCTGCCGGCACTGGGGAGCTGCAGTTCATTGAGGGAACCAATATGTACTGTGACATACTGAAGCAAAGCATGATCCCCTCCCTTCAGAGACTGGGCTGCATGGCAGTATTCCAACATAACGACCCCAAACACACCTCCAAGACGACCACTGCCTTGCTAAAGAAGCTGAGGGTAAAGGTGATGGACTGGCCAAGCATGTCTCCAGACCTAAACCCTATTGAGCATCTGTGGGGCATCCTCAAATGGAAGGTGGAGGAGCGCAAGGTCTCTAACATCCACCAGCTCTGTGATGTCGTCATGGAGGAGTGGAAGAGGACTCCAGTGGCAACCTGTAAAGCTCTGGTGAACCCCATGCCCAAGATGGTTAAGGCAGTGCTGGAAAATAATGGTGGCCATATAAATTATTGACACTTTGGGCCCAATTTGGACATTTTCACTACTTTTGTTGCCAGTGATTTAGACATGAATGGCTGTGTGTTGGGGAAGCATAAAAAATTCACATTACCTAAATTTCTTTATTTCAGGTCCCATCAGTCAC
>BLSH010277081.1:214775-233238 GCA_018402905.1 Glandirana rugosa | reverse complement strand
TACAACCAGAGTGGTAAAATAACTCTCCTTTATTTCTTAATTAAATTACTGGTTTGACATCCCCTTTGTAATACCACTTTACCGTCTCTTGTAATTATTCTTAGTACATTTCTGGAACATTTCCAATATTTCTATGCCTCCCATTTAAACAGACTGTTTTAATCAAATAGACAATTAATTGGTGAAGTCGGGGCCTTCCTAAAGGTCGAAATCCTGGCCTCGTGAAAAACGCTAAGCCGCGACGCAGCGAAATTGACTGTTAACGCGCCAGCACGCTGCAACGTGGAACGTCGCACGACCGCGCAATTGTCAGTTAAAGCGACGCAGCGCCGAATCGCAAAAAGTGCTCCGGTCCTAAAGCTGGAAATCCTTCCGGGGCTGAAGTGGTTAATTAACAGATAAACTAATTTTGTCAGACAAATTTACCCTCCGTATCTTTATAACCTTTACAAGGTCTTTACATGATTCTTATTAATGTTCTCTGCCATTTCACCATAATGTTTCCCCTACAGTTTGGTCATTAAATTAATTCTTTATTTCCTCTCAATAAAATGGTGAGACCAACATCTAGAGTGTGGAAACATTTCCACAGTGCAATTTCTGCTGACAGCAAAGCTGCAATTTTGGAAATATTGTTAGATGAAATATTCTTTTCCAAACACATCCTTGCAGTCAAGAGGTGCTCTAAAGACATTAAAAAATACTTCAAGTAATTCAATGATGAGGACTTAATGAAAGTGCAAGTAGCTCTTCCCTCCAGAGTTCTCATTCCAGAAACACTCTTTCTGCTGCTTCGGGATCATCATGCATTTTAAAAAGCAAGTTTAGTTTATTATGAATAAGCTGTGCTTTTATTTCAAGCATAGCGCTTTATATACATCGTATTTCACATTCCCAGTTTAACAAAATGACTTCCAATTTGTAAACCTACTCCACACTAAATTTGTTTTTCCATTTTTTTTTTTTTTTTTTTTTTTAAAACGGAATTTTTTTTTTTTTTCCCTATGGCATCTGGAAATGTTACATCTCTACACTGTACTACTTTGGCGGGTGATCAAGGGTCATTTTTTTGCACTATTATTGCTTATAATTATAACAATTATAAGCAATAGTTTTAGCTGTCATGAATGGCTTTCATTCATGACAGCTTGCTTACTTTTCTTCTATGTGATTGGCTACAGCTAATGACATGGTACAAGATGGCATTCTGTTTTCTTTACATTGTAATAATGTGCTTGCTGCGATTGGCCATAACGATCACATAATACCCTGTCCACTCACAGCGGCCGGGTACCAATCACCGTGATCTGGTTGACACAGCGTTCACTAGACCACGCCACTGCACACCCCAGGGGGCGTTCCAGTGCGCATGTGCTGAGCCTGTAGCTGCCGCCTGCTTGTAGTAATAGTACTGTGGGCGGGCGACAAGTGGTTAATGCTGGAGAGTGAACCTACTGATCTAATACACAAATAGCATCATGACATATAGTAACATAGTCGGGTGTAAAAAAAAAAAAAAAACACTAGTCCATCTTGTTCAACCATATAGAAATGAAAACACAAATAGAGCTACTTAAATTAAAAGTTAAGAGTTAAATTGTGGAAACTAAAAGAATGAGCCGGCACTCACTGGAAATCTTGAGAATATCTTTTATTCCATCGTTCCATATATGACACGGTTACAGGTAAGATGCTGACTCGTTTCGGCGGCAGAAGAGCGCCTTGATCTCATTATTCTAGTTTCCATATGCTAATTCTAAAACGCATGGAGGACGTTTTTGAGCCAGAGCACCTGCAAGGGTGAAGTATAATTGCCTGTGTTGGGCTTCGCTGTGTAGAGCGGTGTTTCCCTGTGTGTTCGTAATGAGTTAAATTGTGTAGTGGCTGAAATGTAGTACAGTTTCCAATTATGTCCTAATTATTGTTTTCCATTCCATGCAGTTTTATTCAGCCTCCGAAGACGCTATCATCACTGAGCACACTGCGAGATGGAAACTGGAGAGATGGATGCTATTGATCTGTTCGAATGATGAGCTTACACTTAAAAGCAGTTTTAATTAATGTGTTTTTTTCCCAGCGGGCTGGGTAAAAATAGTGTAAGAGGACACATCTGAAGATTTTAACATTTGTAAAATATGTGTTATGTGAGAGAACTGTCAAAGACAATGTAGCTCTTAAATGTTTGACGTGAAATGCTAAATGGATTTTCACAATAACTGTATTATTTAATAACACACTGTACAACCGACACATATGCAATAGCAAATACTTGTAAAAATCTGATACAAAACTTTTTTTTATTTATTATTCACTTTTGGTTATCCTGTATAAGCACTTAACTTTTTTTAATGTATAATGAATCATTACAATACTGGACAACATGTAAACTTTCTGTGTATAGAATAATTAACCACACTTGGAGATGCTGCTTCACTTTTGTGCCACAAAAGATAGTTTTAAGTGCATTTTTTTTTTTCAAAAATAATTTGGGGATCACTGGAAACGTACTTAAAATGTATTTATTTCTTGTTGCAAAGCAAACAAGGGTAAGGCTGGGTTCACACTATTGCAAATTGGATGCAGGTTTCCACATATCCAATTCACGTCGGGATTGTGACCGGCACTCTATGGAGCCGGTTCACACCTCTCCGAAGCGAGTTGCACAGGAGTCCTGTGCGAATTCAGCCAAAAATTCGGACTGAAATCGGAACTGAAATGGTGAACAAGGACGCACCGGACACCTGTTGTGAGATGTTCCATGCTGCAGTGTGAACACAGCCTAAAGGGTACAAGGAGGAGAGTCACTGTCACGGTCACTGTCTATACAACCACGTTAAGGTAGAAGTAAAGGCATTTTTTCCATTTTGGAAAGAGTAGGGAAGAGTTATAGCCCCTGTCCGTTTTTTTTGTTTTTTGTTTTTTTTGGCAGTGTTCCATTGGGGAGATATCCCTTCACTTTCTGCCCCAAAAGAGAGGAAATCCTTACAAAGTGAGGGGATTCCTGGTTATCACCAGGTTCACTCAAATTCATGTCCACATTGGAAGATTTCCCTAATGTTTCTGTTCTGGCGACAACCCAAAATTTGTGATATTTTTTTTTTTTTGTTGCCTTTTTACTCTTAATAATAATGGTAAACCGCAATTAAAACAGGCAGGTTTTCTAATCCCTCTCCACTCTATCCTCAAAAAAAGGTTTGCCTTTTAGTTATACTTTAATTTTGTCTTGTTGATTTTTTTTATGTTTTATGTTAATTTATTGTTCATTACTTTACATGTTAAACTATTGAATGTTTTCTTCTGAATAATTATGGATTTGCTGCATCTCTACTGCAGTGTGGGCTGGGTTTTTTTCTTACTGTCAAAATACTGAAGATCAAAGCTCTCAATGGACATAAAACTTTTGATAGGCATTTTACAGAATTAAATTGCACTAATGCTTTAATAAGACAGTATATGATTTCATAACGATGACATCTGTATACTGCTGTTTTGGAATGTTTCAGTAATAAAGAATATTTTTCAGCAATGTGTGATGTTTATTTCACAAGCTTACACACAAGCCTTATAGCAGGCAGATATGTATAATATATCACTAAAGCCGGCCATACATGGATCAAAATTCACCTGGTTCAACAGGGACCGGCCGAGATTCGATCCATGTATGGGCAAGTTTATTATATCTAAGTTGACCTATGGATCAACTTTGGTACAACCAGCCTGTTGGATTTTTCTACATGTGAGTACAACAAGCAGCTATAGCCGCTAGCAGTAATCAGTCTGGTCCGCCGGCTGGAAAGGTTATGCGCCCAACCATCCCACCCCCTGGAGCAGAACACAATAGCGAGAGGCATTCCCCCATCAACACTGACTGTGCTTAGGGGATTCCAGTGATTTTTTTTTTTTTCCATAATCTATAGACTGCTTAACCACTTGCCGACCGCCGATCGGCATCTGACGGCGGCAAAGTGGCTCTGTTAGGCGAAACGCTGTCATACGACGGCGGCCGCCAGATCGCGCACAGTGAGCACGCGCGCCCGCGCGCTCACTGTGTCCGGGGAGGGCCAGGGAGCGGGTGCGGCGGCTTCGATTGCCACCGGCCACCCGCGATGCCCCCCCCCCCCCGGAGTGAAGGAGCGGAGGTCCGTGTAAGTAAAAACGGACCTCCGCTCTGTGTGAGGGGGAAGGGCTGTGATCACAGCCTTCCTGTACGTGAAGGCTGTGACCACTTCCCTTCCCCAGCTAGGCAAGCTCCCATACAGTTAGAACACACCCAGGGAACATAGTTAACCCTTAGAGCGCCCCCTGCAGGTTAACCCCTTCACTGCCAATGGCATTTACACAGTAATCAGTGCATTTTTATAGCACTGATCGCTGTATAAATGCCAATGGTCCCAAAAAAGTGTCAAAATGGTCCGACATGTCGCAGATCGCCGCCATTACTAGTAAAAAATAAAAAAAAATAAAACCCCCAAAAATGAATTCTCATCATCCGTAAACGTGACCACTTTTGCGCAAACCAATCAATAAACGCCGATTGCGATTTTTTTTATCGCAAATATGAGGAATATAAATCGGCCAAAAACGGTGAAAAAACGGTGTTTTTTTATATTTTTTTTTTGGATTTGTATTTTAGCAAAAAGTAAGAAATTTGGTTTTTTTTTTTGCAAAATTGTCGCTCTTCTTTTGTTTATAGCGGCGATCAGAAATGACGCAGAGGTGATCAAATACCACCAAAAGAAAGCTCTGTTTGTGGGGAAAAAAGGACGCAAATTTCGTTTGGGTACAACATCGCACGACCGCGCAATTGTCAGTTAAAGCGACGCAGCGCCGAATCGCAAAAAGGGCTCCGGTCCTAAAGCTGGAAATCCTTCCGGTCCTTAAGTGGTTAAGTGGTAATTTTATTCCCTTGATTTTTTTCTATTTGATACAATTAGCTAAAAGTTGATAAAGGCTCACAATCAAATTGTTTCATAACCACTTCAGCTCCTGAAGGTTTTACCCCTCTTAATAACCAGGACATTTTTTGCTATTTAGCACTGTGCTATTTTTAACTTGTAACTATGCAGTCATGCAAGACTGTACCCACGGATTTTTATTTTTTGCGATATATACCAAAAAAAACCCAAAAATGTTTAAACAAAAAACAATGGTTTTTTACCTCTGTTATAAAACCTATCAAATAAAAAAATAAATCTTCATAAGTTTTGGCAAATCTATTTTGCTACATGTCTTCGGTTAAAAAAAAAAAAAAAAATGTCAATAAGTGTTGGTAACACGTATATCCCAATAAGAGGTGGAGCATGCGTGTTTGCCTTGTTTGATGAGCAGCACTGGAGTTGTGGGATCACAGTTTAATTGCAGGAGGAAAATAAGGATTTCTTAGATAGTTTCAGTTTAATTTATGTTTGATGTCAATTGTGTACTGGTATCACAATCTGGGTATATATTTTATTTATTTTAGCACCATATTATTGCATTCAAAACTTGAAATTAGATTACTGCTTGGACTTTGAAGAAGGGGGCACACTCTGAAAGCTTTCTCTGAAAATGTGGGTGTTCGTGCAAATAAAAAAAAAGTATCATGGACAGTTTTCAATTGTATTTGCCTTTTTAGATCAACTTTCTGCTGTTGACACGGAGGTGAAAATGCTGAGTCATTATCCAGTTAGGATAAAGTGGTAACCATCTGACTGCTGAACCTGAAAGCGAAGGTGTCATACAAGGTCATTTCTTTTTTTTTATAGCTGCTGAATGAGTAATAGAGGGATGTGAGGCGGGTAAGAGCTTTTCCCAGAGATGGGCTCTATCTCCATTACATGGTCACGTTTCAAACTGTAATTATTGCAACAAAATGGCCACATTTCAAACTCCATCTTTCCTTTCAAATTATGTCGTATGTTGGGCCCAAGCTGACCCAAATTAACTATTTCAAGTGAAAGGAAAGAAGAGTTAGGCTTTAGCCCATGTTCACACTAGTGATACTGCATAGTCCTGCATTTTCTTTTTTGTGAGCTTTTGTACCACTTTTGTGTTTTTTCACGTGTTTTTTTTTTTTTTGTAAAAGAGACTAGTTGATAAACAAGAAAAAATCCTGACTAAAAACGCACACGAAAATGCATGTACATGCAGTGGTGTATTTTGGTTTTGTGCTGCGCTAGTCAAGACTGAACTCAAGTGCCCCCCCATCTAAATTTGTTCCACCCCCTTCCTGTATGTTGACAACCGCCTCCATCTGTTCCGATCCTGTCGCCCAAAAAAATATGGATGGGGGATCTATTCCCCATCTGTCTGGGGGATCAGACAGTCTGATGGAAATGGACAGGTGGTCTGTTTTTTCATCCAACCACCCCATAGAGGAGAGCGGGCGGTGTCCGCTCTGCCTAGCGGACAGATCCCCCACTGAGCAGGTGGATCTGCTTTACAGAGCCTGCTCGTGTGAAAGGGCTCTTACTATGTTTATTTCAATTTTTTTTTACAATTTTATTTTAATTTTTTCTGTACAGGTACAATCTTATTTTTTTGATTTTTATATTTACTCCGTTTTTTTTTTTTTTTTTTTTTTTTTGGGGGGGGGGCACTTTGGAGAGACATCAGGGGTCTAAACAGACCTCTAATGTCTCTTCTTTTTTTTTTTTTTGAGGCCCCTTTCTCTGCAGCCTGAGCTGCACTGTGGATGAATGAAATAGGAGTCTGTATAGAGACTCCTATGCATTCATCAATGAAATGTATTAAACAGTGTTTACTATATTTCATTCACAAACTGACAAATGGTAAACACGGTGTACTATGTGTCAGTGATTAAAGAATACAGAAATGATCAGTACTGTGATCGCTGTCTATTATTTCTGGAAAAGAAGGGGGCTGGTAAACACATGTTTACCAGCCCTCCTGCTCTCCATCGATCCAGTGTTCTCCCACACTAGCAGCGTATGCAGCCATGTTGGTGGTGGGAGAGCCGACCAGCAGCTGCATGAAGCAGCCCGCCCCCCCCACTCTCCATCCATCCAGCAATCTCCCGCACTGGCAGCGGCTGCAGCCGACGGGAGGGGGGGAAGCTGCTGCATGGAGAGGGTGCCCGGTGATCAAGGAGAATCTATTTGGCAAAACAGATCCCAAAGTCGGCGGGGGGGGGGGGGGAGGGGTGTAGAGGAGGGAAGCACACTATGTTGCACCAAAAGAAGCACCTGCATCTTTTCAAAGTCACACTGCACCATGTTGCATTAATGTGAACAGGCACCATAGAGAGTAATGTGATTTCCACTTGCATGCATTGCAAAGCAACAGCAGATGCAATAAGGTAGGTACCCAAAGGATTACTCACCTTTAGGCATAGACCAGGTTTTTAGCAAGAGGCTCCAAGAACTGCATTGCTTGTTGTAGGCAACATCACCAGTAAGGATCAAAGAAAAAAAAAAGTATGGACACCCTATAGTTATTTATACTACAGCTTCAGGCCAAACTGTTTTTGTTTAACTGTGGAAGCTTTAGATCCTCTTCAGGCCTTTTTTGCTGTTCCCATTGGAGAAATGTCATCTTACTTTTGGTTTATTTTAAAAAATGGTACAATAAAAAAATAAAACAAACCTGACAAAGGCTATACCCTTTCCCACAATGTTCAAAGCCATAACGTTTTGGTCAAAGTGGGTAGGTTCATAGTCCATCTTTATTTAGTTTTTTTTTCAGGTAAGGTGTGAAAGGATTAAGACCTGATTCACACCTATGCATTTTTAGTGCATTTTGCAGATTTGCACTAAATGTGCAAAAGGCACTAAAAAATGCATAGGTGTGAATCAGGCCTAAGGCTGGAGATTTGCACTACAATCCATTTAACATAGGTTTCCTATGGAACACGTTCTATAGTGCAAATCTGCAAAATGCGCTAAAAATGCATAGGTGTGAATCCAGCCTAAAACTTTTGTTAGCTTTTATTTGTGGGGGACACAGAAATAGGCCCATCTGTAAAAAAAAAAGTTTCATCCATTCCCCTCTCTAGTAAAATTTAGGCTTTAAAATAAAAGGCAAATATAAAAAAAACTGTCATGTAGAAATGCAGGCAAAAGAGAAACTTTTACAAAAAAATGAAAGGTCATTAGTGATCTGAACATGCAGTATGTAAAACACTGAGTAAATCGTCAGCACTACCAGTAGTAAATAAAATAAAATAAATATGTTGACCATACAATCTCAATGATAGACAATCTTTATGAATTCCCCTGAATGTATATGAAATTCTTTATAATTCCATTGAGGCGATGCATGACAAATGTTGGTGAAGGCAGCAGGTTTGTGTACATGCTGTAGAGAGGTACACAAATTTTGGGCAAGCTCTATGTGTGGAAGAGCACTACGACCAGAGTGTCAATTGGGCATTCCTTCCTGTCGCTGTGGCTGTCACAGAGCCACTGCAGCGCAGAGGAGTTGGTGGCTGGGAGCCTGATGGTTCTCCATCAGATCCGCCTCCTTGTGATTGAGAGCAAGAAGTGGGTGGATCCATAGCCAATAGACAGCCTGCTATTGGCTATAGAATCCGCCCGCTGCCTACCATTAATCACAAGGAGAAAAGAGTAGATCTGTTTGGGGGCTAGTGTTTCAGCTTTTCCATTACCCATTTCCTCCAACTGTCAGCGTTGCTGGTTGTTAGAAGGCGGATCGTAGTGTAGCCCACAGTATCCTTAACGACCAGTGGCAGGAGGGGAGGGGTAGTAGTGGCAAATATGCTGTCTGCTACACAGCATACAGAAGCAGGCACTATCCTTTTGTCCCCGTTCACAACACCTTGATTTGACATGTCAAATCGCAGCCTATTGCCGGCAATGGCACTGTCCCAATCGGTGCGACGTCACACTGATTTCCAAAAGTAGTTCCTGTACTACTTTTGACAACTTTGGGGGCGATTTCAACAGACATCTGTGCATGAACCCGAACAGATGTCTTTCAAATTGCCCCCGAACTCGCACTGAAATGCAGGTTTGAAATTGCGTGAGTTCAGATTTCAAACCCGTGTTCAGTCTAAATGTACACTTAACCACTTCCCTACTGCCTTATGCAGATTGACAGCCGGGAAGTGGTTCAGTTATCCTGACTGGGCGTCATATGACATCCAGCAGGATAAGTAGCCGGCGTGCGGCGATGTGTGGTGTGGTGTGGTGTGTCAGTCTGACACACCCCATCTCCGATCGTGGTAAAGAGCTTCTGTCAGAAGCTCTTCACCATGTGATCAGCTGTGATGAATCACAGCTGATCAGAGTTTAAATAGGAAGAGCTATATATTGGCTTTTCCTTTACTTGCGTCTGCAGATGATTGTTTATCAGTGCAGCCCCCCTGAGGATCGCCACCAGGGGTGCCTAACCAGGACCCCCAGGGAAGGCCACCCAGGACCACCAGTTATGGCAAACAACTGCCAATAGCGATGGCACTCAGTGCCCATCTGTGATGCCCACCAGTGCCTCCCTAGCTGTGCTGCCTAACAGTGCCCATCAGTACTACCTGTCAGAGCCATCTGAGTGCCCATCATTTCTGCATATCATCGAGCCTCATCGTCAGTGCCAATCAGTATTGCCTCATCAGTGCCCATCAGTGTAGCCTCATCCGTGCCCATCAGTGAAGGAGAAAACTTAATTATTTACAAAGTTTTGTAACAGAAACAAAGAAAACCTTTTTTTTCCAAAATTTTCGGTCTTTTTTTTTTATTTGTAGCACAAAAATAAAAACCCCAGGGGTGATCAAATACCACCAAAAGAAAGCTCTATTTGTGGGGGAAAAAAAAATTATATAAATTTTGTTTGGATACAATGTCGCACGACTGCACAATTGCCATTCAAAATTGGTCTGGGCGGGAATGGGGGTAAGTGCCTGGTATTGAAGTGGTTAGGCAAAGTTATGCCCCGTACACACGGGATGACGATCGTACGTACGATCGTCGCAAATCGTATGTTGCATAATGTAAATAGCATACTGACGTGCACCCGACGGTCGTACATACAACTTGCGGCCGGGCGAACGTGATGACGCGAATGAGCGTATAAAGAGGAAGTGCTGGTATCGTAGCGTCACCCTTTGGGCTCCTTCATCTAATTTCGTGTTAGTTGAAGTGGACTTAGCGCATGCGTGTTTAGCACAATACAACTTGTTGTACCCAACTGCTCTACACACGATACAACGGTCATATGCGAGCTTGTTGGTACGACCAAGTTCTGTAGTCTGCTCATACAACTCCCATGTACGACCGTCGTATGTTCGACTGTTGAAAGCGCGCACACAAACGATCGATTTCGCATACAACGGTCATGAGTACGACGTGTTGAATGCGATCGTCGTCCCGTGTGTACGAGGCTTTAGGTGGATTACATACTACCTGCAGTATACAATTGTATTAGATCTCGATGGATTATTTTATACCGACAGACTACTGTAATGTTTAAATATCAATATACCTAAGGTATCCAGGTCTGTCTGTACATATAGGGAAGAGCTAATTGGAAAGACATGTCTGTACCTGGACAAATTATGTAATTAATACGATACACAAAACCCCATAAAACATTTTTAAGTTGTGTCCATGCCAAAGATCTCTCAGAATGAAGGTTTTATATTTTTTTATTTTATGTTATTGTTTTCACTTTATTTCATGTGATTAGTCCAGTCTCAGTGAGCCTGTGGCTTAGCCCTAAGCATCATGAGCCTCTAGTGCTCATTAGACTGAGAAAGCCCAAGGCTACATCATGGACTTGCAGCCAAAGTAACACTTTCACAGAGAATACTCCATGCTACACATAGAAAAGCTCAAGAAAAGAAAGACTGAAAACCACTGACAATAAGTGCAAGACTGGTCTGCAATACAGAATTGCCTTGTTTTGTTCCTGAGACAATATTCTTAGCGGAAAAAGGGTTTTAATGTCTTTCAGTGTTTTGAAGTTTACATTGTGTTTGAATGCTCCAAATAAAATCAACTTTCAGAAAGTCAAGACACCCTAGAGACACTTCTCTTTAGCTTGGCAGAAGTGATGTTTAAACCATAACTTTCATAAAGCCAAAGAATTAAAACAGATGATTCTCTGTACCATGTACAATGGGCAGATCTAGAATATAGAGCATGAAAAATGTGTGTATACTGTGGGAACTCTGGGAACAAAAGTGCCAGCAACCTAAATACAAGACAAGTTTAACTTTTTCACAGTTTTCTTTTTTATTGTATTCTGTAGATTTTATATTTCTTTTGCAGTGATATTATTATTGCTTGATCGATCACCATTCCATGCCTTGTGGTTTATTTAAAGATTGATCCAAGGGAAGGTATATGTTTACATAGTTACATTAGTACAGCTTGGACCAATGTAACTATACATTTACCATACCTGGTCAATGTTGCTGGAAGCTGGAAATGACTGAGGTAGACACCATTTCTCCGGTGATCTCCACTTGCTTCCGGGTTCCGTGCTGAGTAGCTGGCCTGCTGCATTCTGAACATGGGAGTTCAGCAGCTGAGCATGCATGCCAGTCAGAGAATGCTTAGCGTTCTCTCATTGGATGATATGGAGATTGTGATGTCACCACCCCACCTCTCCACATCATCAGAGAAAACTCTGAATCAGAATACTGTATTAATCCCATAGGGAAATTCCAAAAGGAATGGCGCCTGTGCCACCTCGTGTGTTCACTATGCATTAGGCTGGCCGCTCAGCACAGGACCCCGAAGCAAGTAGAGATCATTGGAGTAGTAGTGTCTATATAATGATTTCCAGCTTCCAAGGGCATCAGCCAGGCTGCACCAATGTATCTATGTACAAATTCACCATGCCTGGAAGTTTAGTTTTTCTCTACAGCTGGAATGTTATTACTATAATAGTATTATAATAGTTTTTATAATAATATAATATTATATAGTAATATTGTTATAATAATATTACCTGTAATGAATGATGTCCCATAATGTGATGTCTGTTGGATTCTGTAGAAATCTCCACTGCAGGGATGCCTTGTCGTCCTCCTGTTGCTGAAATCCTAGCATTCTGAGTGTTAAAGTGGTTGTAAAGTCAGAAGGTTTTTTACCTTACTGCATTCTATTCAAGCGACTTGCTATAGGGGAATTTGGCGGGGGGAGGAGCCAGGGACGCTGGATGAGAAGAGTATTGGGGTTGCTCTGTGCAAAAACATTGCACAGAGCAGGCAAGTGTAACATGTTTGTTATTTTAATAATAATTAAAGCTTTTCAATCACTTTAACAGCTTTAGGTCTTCAGGCTCAGCTGCACTAAGGATGATCCAGCAGGGACATGCCCCCTCCTTCCTTAACTGAAAAAGTTCTTTCACTGAAGATCTGTAAATGAGAAAATAATTCTTTAATCAGATTCTCCCCCACAGAGCATGTTACAGGTGGTGTAATCAATTAAAGAACTTTCTCAATTGCGGCAGAGGGATCTTGTCCCTGTCAGATCATCTTTAGTGCAGCTAGGCTGGAAGAGCCAAACCTGTTAAAGTGGTAGCTTGAAAAGACATGAATGCATCGCATACTAGCACATTATATAATACTTACCTTAGAACGATGCCCTCCAGCAGTGCGCTGAGAGGGCTTCCATCTTCACCTGGTCTTCGTTCTTGGTTCGCGTCCTCTTGTAGTCTGATTGGCTGCACCGCAATGATGGCACATGCGGGCAGGAGTCGCACACGTGGAGCTCTGAAGGGACCGTCCCTTCACAGCGCATGCACTGGTGACATCACCAGCTGCATGGAGTGTGAATATATTTACAGTACCTACAGGTAAGCCTTATCATAAAAAAAAGGGTTTACTTCCACTTTAACCCACGCAGCAAGGGAAGTTCAGCAGAGGAAGAGGTCAGGGCAGCCCTACAGTAAAGATTTGTTTACCAGCAGCTTACACATCATGGGTCATACTTCATTACAGGTAACTAAAGCTGTAGAAAAAAAAAAAAAAAGTTTTTCAGCTTTTAGCAAAAGTGGAACTTGAAGATTGAGTGTTCACCCTTCTGTGACTGTTCAGACTTGGGACCAATGAAAAACAAATTTAAACAGCAACTAATAGCAGCAAATTAAACATTTATATTCTAATCGAATCTAATCCAATCTAGCAAACATTGCAACTGTGCTAAAACCAGTTAGCTCAGTTTCCCTTTGGTCTTTTGGCAGAATTGTTTTGCAGGCCTCTTCTACCAAAAAAACTCCTACATTTTTTTGTGCAATGTCTATGTATGCAGTGTTTACTCATGCAATGTTCTTTAGACTAGAGCTTGGTGACAGGATAATATAACTCCAGCTAGCATGCACAGTTTCATCGGGGACCCCCCCCCCCACCCCACCCCAATGGATGGAAGATGTCAGATGTGGAAGAAGCAGTGGAGAAGATGGCAGAAACAAAGATAGAGCATAGAGCATGGAGCAGCATTAGAGGAGGACAATATATCTTTGATCGTCCTGGACATGCGCAGATATGCTGAAGTGCCCTGCTCATACTTAAGATCCTGGTGGAGCCCTACACCAGATTGTGATTAGGAGGGTATGGGAAATTTTGTTTGGTCTGCACCAATTTTTCAGTGCATACGCAGACTGAACACAAAATCTTATACCTTCCTAAGTGCATTGTATTTCTGCATGTGCGTAGCCCTTCAACACATCTGTGCATATATAGATTAGGGGCCTAGGAGAGAAAGGAATAAGTGCTGCCCTACAGAACAAAAAAAGTAAAAAAAAATATATATATATATATATATATATATATATATATACACAGTATCTCACAAAAGTGAGTACACCCCTCACATTTTTGTAAATATTTTATTATATATTTTCATGTGGCAACCCTGAAGAAATGCCACTTTGCTACAATGTAAAGTATCAAGTGTATAGCTTGTATAAGAGTGTACATTTGCTGTCCTCTCAAAATATCTCAACACATAGCCATTAATGTCTAAACCGCTGGCAACAAAAGTGAGTACACCCCTAAGTGAAAATGTCCAAATTGGGCCCAAAGTGTCAATATTTTGTGTGGCCACCATTATTTACCAGCACTGCCTTAACCCTTTTGGGCATGGAGTTCCCCAGAGCTTCACAGATTGCCACTGGAGTCCTCTTCCACTCCTCCATGATGACATCCATGTTTTATTCTTTAAAATACCCTCCATATACCAGTCCCGTTGTTGGTCAACTACACACAGCATTTTTGTGAACTGAGTGGTGTCAGCATTGCCCAATAACATCAATAGATCAAAGTTAAAGGAGTTGTAAAGGCAGAAGGCTTTTTATCGTAATGCATTCTATGCATTAAGATAAAAAACCTTCTGTGTGTGTAGCAGCCTCCCCAACACCCCCTAATTACTTACCTGAGCCCCATCTCTCTCCAGTGATGTCCACGAGTGTCTAAGCTATCCTGGACTCTCCTCCTGATTGGCTGAGACACCACAGTGGTGCCATTGGCTCTTGTGGCTGTCAATCAAAGTCAGCCAATCAGGGGAGAGAGGGGGCGGGGCCAAGGCAGGGCTCCGTGTCTGAGTGGACACAGGGAGCTGTGACTCGGCTCAGTTGCCCCCATAGCAAGCTGTTAGCTGTGGGGACACTGAACTGGAGGGAAGGGCCAGGAGCACAGAAGAGGGACCAGAGAAGAGGAGGATCCGGGCTGCTCTATGCAAATCCACTGCAACAGAGCAGGTAAGTATGACATGTTTGTTATTTTTTTAAAAAAACAACACTTTACAATCACTTTAAGGCACTAAGGCTACTTTCACACTGAGGCGGCAGCCGCGGTCGCGGTAAAACCCCGCTAGTTTTAGCGGAGTTTTACCAGCGATATGGCTCCGCTATGCGGGCGGTAGGGCCGTGCTTTTAACCCCCCACAAGGGGTTAAAAAGGGGTTAAAAGTGCCGGCGCTCAGCGCTACCGAGGCGGTGTGCAGCCGCTTCGGAAGCACTTGCCATTGATTTCAATTGTAGGGGCGGTAGAGGAGCGGTATATTACCGCTCCCCTCACCGCCCCAAAGATGCTGCTTGCAGGAATTTTTGTAACGTCCTGCTAGCGCACCGCCCCAGTGTGAAAGCACTCAGGGCTTTCACATTGGGGTGGATTGGGGGGGACTTTAGAGGCGCTTTACAGACACTATTTTTAGCTAAATAGCGTCTGTAAAACGCTTCAGTGTGAAAGTAGCCTTAAAGTGGTTGTCAAGTTATAAAAAAAAACACTGCAAGAGAAAGGCCTAATGAGCTAGTATGCATCCATACTAGCTCATTATAAAATGCTTACCTTAGAACGACGCTGTAGCAGCGCTCCTCGAGTACCGCTGTGACCGGCGACATGCTGAGTACGTTGTCTTCCGGGATCACGGGCGCCGACCAATCACAACGTGGACTCCATCGCTGTGATTGGCAGGAGCCGTGCTGACGTCACTCCTGCGCATGCGCACTGGAGTGGTCATTTACGGCACACTTCGTTTCTTCACTGCGCATGTGTCGGTGACGTCGGCACATGGAAATACAGGGAATATCTCCTAAACGGTGCAAGTTTAGGACATGTACCCAGGACCTACAGGTAAGCCTGAATATAGGCTTCCCTGTAGTTTAAAGTGGTTGTCATGACTTGGCAACCACTTTAAAGGTCTTGAAGCAGGAGAACATGTTATAAAAAGGAACTATTTATTGTGTCCAATGTTTTGACAGGAGTCAGCCCATCTTTGTCGCCTTAAGAAGGATGGGCTAAGTCACATTAAAATAATAGTTATTTTTTAACACATTCTCTTGCTTTAAGTCTTATGAGTGGCTTAAATTACAGTTGTGTATATGCCCTGTGTGTATACAGTGGGGAAAATAATTATTTGATCCCCTGCAGATTTTGTAAGTTTGCCCACTTATAAAGAAATAAAGGGACTAAAATTTTTACAGGGCGCCAGTGGCAGTTCTGCCAATTCTGGTGTTCAATGGCAAATGCCAATCAAGCTCCATGGTGATGGGCAGTGAGCACAGGGCCCACTAGAGGATGTCAGGCCCTCAGGCCACCCTCATGAATTCTGTTTCTGATTGGTCAGAGACATTCACAGCAGTGGCCTGCTGGAGGTCATTTTGTAGGGCTGTGGCAGTGCTCATCCTGTTCCTCCTTGCAGAAAGGAGCAGATACTGGTCCTGCTGATGGCTTAAGGACCTTCCACGACCCTGTCCAGCTCTCCCAGAGTAACTGCCTGTCTCCTGGCATCTCCTACATGCTCTTAAGACCATGGCAATGGCTTGTATTGATGTGCCATCCTGGAGGAGTTGGACTGCCTGTGCACCCTTTATAGGGTCCAGGTATTGCCTCATGCTACCAGTAGTGACACTGACTCTAGCCAAATGCAAAACTAGCAAAAAACTGTCAGGAAAGATAAGTAGAGAAAAAAATGTCATTGGCCTCCACCTGTAAAACCATTCCTGTTTTGGAGGTCGTCTCATTGTTGCCCATCTAGTGCACCTGTTGTTAAGTTCATTAACACCAAAGCAGCTGAAACTGATTAACAACCCCCTCTGCTACTTAAAGTGGTAGTAAACCCTCCTATCATTTTCAGCCAAGGAAGCTGCCATCTTGGCCTCTGTTTAATCTACAACTGCCATGATGCTGTACATGTGATCAGCTATGACACCAGCCATTGGATGGTTTGACAGTATGATTTAGAGCACAACCAATGGGAGTGTTACATTTCCGGCACATGCCGGAAATGTGACTGGTTTTTAACCTGTTAAATGCATGGGTTTACTACCGCTTTAACTGACCAGATCAGTATCCCAGGAGTTTAATTGACTTGATGCTATACTCTGATTAAAAAGTGTTCCTTTAATTTTTTGAGCAGTTTATACAGTAGCTCACAAAAGTGAGTACACCCCTCACATTTTTGTAAATATTTTATTATATCTTTTCATGTGACAACACTGAAGAAATGACACTTTGCTACAATGTAAAGTAGTGAGTGTACAGCTTGCATAACAGTGTAAATTTGCTGTCCCCTCAAAATAACTCACACAGCCATTAATGTCTAAACCGCTGGCAGCAAAAGTCAGCACACCTCGAAGTGAAAATGTCCAAATTGGGCCCAATTAGCCATTTTCCCTCCCCGGTGTCATGTTACTTGTTTGTGTTACAAGGTCTCAGGTGTAAATGGGGAGAAGGTGTGTTAAATTTGGTGTTATCGCACTCACTCTCTCATACTGGTCACTGGAAGTTCAACATGGCACCTCATGGCAAAGAACTCTCTGAGGATCTGAAAAAAATTATTGTTGCATTTCATAAAGATGGCCTAGGCTATAAGAAGATTGCCAAGGCCCTGAAACTGAGCTGCAGCACAGTGGCCAAGACCATACAGTGGTTTAACAGGACAGGTTCCACTCAGAACAGGCCTCGCCATGGTCAACCAAAGGAGTTGAGTGCACGTGCTCAGCGTCTTATCCAGAGGTTGTCTTTGGGAAATAGATGTGTGAGTGCTGCCAGCATTGCTGCAGAGGTTGAAGGGGTGGGGGGTCAGCCTGTCAGTGCTCAGACCATACATTGCACACTGCATCAAATTGGTCTGCATGGCTGTCATCCCAGAAGGAAGCCTCTTCTAAAGATGATGCACAATAAAACCCACAAACAGTTTTCTGAAGACAAGCAGACTAAGGACATGGATTACTGAAACCATGTCCTGTGGTCTGACGAGACCAAGATAAACGTATTTGGTTCAGATGGTATCAAGCGTGTGTGGCGGCAACCAGGTGAGGAGTACGAAGACAAGTGTGTCTTGCCTACAGTCAAGCATGGTGGTAGGAGTGTCATGGTCTGGGACTGCATGAGTGCTGCTGGCACTGGGGAGCTACAGTTCATTGAGGGAACCATGAGTGCCAACATGTACTGTCACATACTAAAGCTGAGCATCATCCCCTCCCTTCAGAGACTGGGACGCAGGGCAGTATTCCAACATGATAACGACCCCAAACACACCTCCAAGACAACCACTGCCTTGCTAAAGAAGCTGAGGGTAAAGGTGATGGACTATCCCAGCATGTCTCCAGACCTAAACCCTATTGAGCATCTGTGGGGCATCCTCAAATGGAAGGTGGAGGAGTGCAAGGTCTCTAACATGCACCAGCTCCGTGATGTCATCATGGAGGAGTGCAAAAGGACTCCAGTGGCAACCTGTGAAGCTCTGGTGAACTCCATGCCCAAGAGGATTAAGGCAGTGCTGGAAAATAATGGTGGCCACACAAAATATTGACACTTTGGTCCCAATTTCGATATTTTCACTTAGGGGTGTACTCACTTTTGTTGCCAGTGGTTTAGACACTAATGGCTGTGTGTTGAATTATTTGGAGGGGACAGCAAATTTACACTGTTATACAAGCTATACACTTACTAGACTTCTTAAAACGATGTCACATTTCATCATTCACATATCGAACATATTGTCACATTTAAACGACAGGGGAGGTTTATTAAGTTGTGTGTCGGTAATCACAGATTTGGT
>BLSH010277081.1:202659-213206 GCA_018402905.1 Glandirana rugosa | reverse complement strand
ACTTACATTCTCTCTAAGACACCTGTCCACAAAAAATATGTGTATTGTTCAACAGTAATCCTCATGGAAGAATTTAATTGTCCCGATTAGACACATGGTGTACTCGTGTATGACATCGGTGAGACACACACGGTCTTAATAACAACCAACCCCTAATTTATGGCATGAACAAAATGAGTGACGTGACGTTGAATTTAAATATTGTAAACATAGTACATAATATAATGGTCACAAAACCTGGTCCCACCACGACACCTGTATCGGATAGAACTAAAGTCGTTCCGTAAACTATGTCAAGGTGTATTACTAGACTATGTTTTCAACATGTTCGACCCTGAATTGCTTGTACAACTTTTGTATCAGATCATTATGTGGAACTGTATCAAATGCCTTGCTGAAATCAAGATAGGCTATGTCCACAGCACCACCCTGGTCCAAAACACTGGTAATATAATACATGATACAAATGTTATAAATTTAAGTTGCAGTGCAGTGAGTAAAACAAGTACGGTATTTAATCCCCAACCAACAATAATTCTGGCACACACAGAGTGGCTACAGTATGTGCTCATGTGGTACACAGATTAGCCCTGTTAATTTAAGAAGGTACTCCTAATGACAACTTGTTATGTGTATAAAAAACACCTGTCCACAGAATCTCTCTTACATTCAAACCCACCATCATGAGCAAGACCAAAGAGCTATCAAAGGATGTCAGGGATAAGATTGTATACCTGCACAAGGCTGGAATGGGCTACAAGACCATCAGTATGAAGCTTGGTAAGAAGGAGACAATTACAAAATACCCATCAATTGCCCTCACTCTGGAGCGCCATGCAAGATTTTGCCTCATGGGGTAAGGATGATCATAAAAAAAGTGAAGGATCAACCCAGATGGGAGAAGCTTGTAAGTGATCTCAAGGCAGTTGGGACCACAGTCACCAAGCAAATTATTGGTAACATAATACGCCGCCATTGATAAAAATCCTCTAGCGCCCGCAAGGTCCCCCTCCTCAAGAAGGGACATGTACAGGCCATCTGAAGTTTGCCAAGGAACATCTAAATGATTCAGAGAAGGATTGGGAGAAAGCGCTGTGGTCAGATGAGTCCAAAATTGAGTTATTTGGCATTAACTCGATTGGCTGTGTTTGAAGGAAGAAACATGCTGAACACCATCCCTACAGTCAAGCACAGAGGTGGAAACATTATGCTTTGGGGCTGTTTTTCTGCTAAGGGTACAGGCCAACTTTACCACATTGAAGGTCCTATGGACGGGGCCATGCATTGTAAAAATTTGGATGAGAACCTTCTTCCCTCAGCCAGAACACTGAAGATGGGTTGTGGATGGGTCTTTCAGCATGACAATGACCCAAAACATACCACCAATGCAACAAAGAACTGGCTCAAGACGAAGCACATTAAGGTAATGGAGTGGCCTAGCCAGTCTCCAGACCTTAATCCTATGCAAAATTTATGGAGGGAGCTGAGTTGCCAAGCGACAGCCAAGAAAACTTAAGAATTTAGAGAAGATCTGTAAAGAAGAGTTTACCAAAATCCCTCCTGAGATGTATGCAAACCTGGGTAACCAACTACAAGAAACATCTTACCTCTGTGCTTGCCAGCAAGGGTTTCTCCATCAAGTACTAAGTCATGTTTTACTTGGGGATCAAATATTTATTTTACTCATTGAAATGCAACTCAATTTTCATTTGTATCTGGCTCCATAAAGACATGGATGAGCGAGTTTGGGGTGGAGGAACTTGACTGGCCTGCACAGTCCTGACCTCAACCTGATAGAACACCTTTGGGATGAATTAAAACAAAGACTGCGAGCCAGACCTTCTCTTCAGCATCAGTGCCTGACCTCACAAATGTGCTTCTGGAAGAATGGTTAACCATTCCCACACACTCCTAAACCTTGTGGACAGCATTTCCAGAAGAGTTAAAGCTGTTATAGTTGGAAAGGGTGGGCCAACTCAACATTGAACCCTACAGACTAAGACTGGGATGCCATTAAAGTTTATGTGTGTGTAAAGGCAGGCATCCTAATACTTTTAGTAATATAGTGTGTGTGTGTATATATATATATATATATATATATATATATATATATTGTTCCTGGTAAAACATGGCACTTGACATGTGTATTCTGTGAAACAGAAATGTATGGCTATTTTCCTGCAGAGCTGGTTCAGTACCAACTCTGTACAGTAGAGGGCAGCAACAGATTGTTTAATTTCTCACTACAGTATTTAATTGACAGTATGTAAAAATAAGACAATTTCCAGACACAGCATTTGCATCTGTAAAAACAGTTGGTTATAATTAAAATGGCTTGCTCTCATAGTTTGATGGAATTGTTTTATTAGGTGGAACAACCATTCATATATTATAATAAAATAAAAATAAATCTGCTTCTCTTTTAGAAAAGCTTAGCTCTTCTGCTTTACTCTTTAGAAAGACAAAAACTGAAATGGCTTGTTAAGATCAGTTTCAGGTTGTAATGTTATTGCTTTTTACAGCCAGGCAGTGTACAGGGATCATAGGGAGAAAACTGTAGACATTCAGAACAAAGTAAACTTAAATAACTAAGCAAAATAACCTCTCAAGATTCACCCCCAAGATTCAAATGAGAATAAATATGCCTCTTGTATTCAGACAATGTTTGCTTAGCCTGGGGTTCAGTTTTAACAGCTAAATTCAAGGCAGATATAAAAAAGAAAGAAGTGAATGCAGTTTTGCATTATTATTATTATTATTATTATTATAAATAATTACATATAATTCAACTAGTGTACCTGAAACTGTATGAATACTTATTTATTTATTACAGGTACCTATATAGAGCTGTCAATTTACACAGTGCTTTTTTTACATATATATATATATACAGTACATTTACATAAACTCCCTGCCCTCAAGGAGTTTACAATCTAAGGTCCCTAACTCACATTCATACACACACATACTAGGGCCAATTTAGACAGGATCCAATTAACCTACCAGCATGTTTTTGGAGTGTTGGAGGAAACCGGAGTACCCGGAGGAAACCCACGCAGGCACAGGGAGAACATGCAAACTCCAAGCAGGTAGTGTCATAGTTGTATATCAGCCTCTTGTAATTTCCAGTGCAGTAAATCTCAAAGTAGGAGAGGGAGAGTCAGCACTCTGAGCCACATAGGCAAGAGACCTTTGCCACAGCCTTCAATGTGTTCAAATGCATGGTACTTTCTCCATAAACCTTAATAGGGAGACATTAAAGGTATAGTAAACCCTCAGTTTTTTTAGCAGCTAAAGATGTGTGCATGCTCATAATAATTCTCGACAACAAGAGGTTCCCTAACTCGCACACATGTGAGTTGTGTCTCCTCTAGGCTGTGTGTAGCCTAGGATGGCAAGGCACTCCCCTACTCCTCTCTCCTCCTCCCTTCTCTAAGCTGGGAGACTTGTTGGGGATTGTAATGTGCATAGTTACCTGTTTCCGGTAAAGACTGGAAGTTCAGGAAAGCAGCACTAAAAGAACAGGAACCAGCAGCATTGAAAGTTGTAAAATTCAAGTACTGAGGTAAGAATTTTAACCGGTTCCCCACCGCGCGCCGTGTTTTTACGGCGGCAGTGGGGGAGCCCTGCGCGAATCGGCGTAAATAAACGGCGATTTGCATTTTGGCCACCAGGGGGCGCGTGCACGCCGCCGGCGGCGCGCGCGCGCACCCGCCGCACTCCTGAGGAGTGTGCCCGCGGCTCGGGCGGACCCGATGTCCGCCGGCGAGCCGCGATGAGCGGCTACAGGGCAAAGACCGGGGAACCGCCGATGTAAACACGGCGGTTCCCCGCCCTGTCAGTGGGGCATGAGAGATCTACTGATCCCTGTCACTGGGATCAGTTAGATCTCTCATGCCCATGTTAGCCCAACCCCCCCACAGTAAGAACACACCCAGGGAACACAGTTAACCCCTAGCTCTCCCCCTGCAGCTTAACCCCTTCACTGCCAATGACATTTATACAGTAATCAGTGGACATTTAAATTTCTGATCGCTGAATAAATGTCATTGGTCCCAAAAAAGTGTCAAAAATGTCCGACATGTCCGCTGCAATATCGCAGTACCGCTAAAAATTGCAGATCGCCGCCATTACTAGTAAAAAAATAAATAAATAAATAAAAACGCCAGAAATGAATTCTCATCATCCGTAAACGCGGCCACTTTTGCGCAAACCAATCAATAAACGCCGATTGCGATTTTTTTATCGCAAATATGAGGAAGAATATAAATCGGCCAAAAACGGTGATAAAAATTTTTTTTTTATATTTTTTTTTTGGATTTGAATTTTAGCAAAAAGTAAGAAATTTGGGTTTTTTTGCAAAATGGTCGCTTTTCTTTTGTTTATAGCGGCGATAAGAAATGACGCAGAGGCGATCAAATACCACCAAAAGAAAGCTCTATTTGTGGGAAAAAAAGGACGCAAATTTCGTTTGGGTACAACGTCGCACGACCGCGCAATTGTCCGTTAAAGCGACGCAGTGCTGAATCGCAAAAAGTGCTCTGGTCCTAAAGCTGCAAAACCTTCCGGGGCTGAAGTGGTTAATGTATGGTTTTGTAAGTGAATATTTATTTTAATGTGCCCAATGTGTTAAGCTAGAAAACATTTAGGGTTTAAAACTGCTTTAAAGTGGAGTTCCACTCATTTAAAAGTCAGCAGCTAGAAAAAGTGTAGCTGCTGACTTTTAATAATCAGACACTCACCTGTCCCCCAGTCCAGCAATGCTTTCACCCGCTGCCTCGCTCCTCTCCCCCTCCTCCGTGCAGCGCTGGCATTGCAACTGTGGGCGCCCGACTGTGGCTTGCATAAGCTATGCTGCAGCGCTCTGAATGGCCGGGCAATCTCCTGGGACCTGTGATGTGTCCCAGAAGATTGCTAGGAGGGAGGGGCGAGAGGTGAACTTCCTTTCGGTGCCAGGAGGAAGTGGGAGCTGGGTATCTGTCAAAACCAGGTATCTGCCCCCCCAAAAAAATGACATACCAATTGTAGCATGTCAGGGGGTCACCTACACTTAAAGTGGAAGTTCCACTTTTGGGTGGAACTCTGCTTTAACTTGCGAGCCTGCAAGTAGATACCCTCAGCAATATGCATGCCCCTATCATCACTCCCTGAATAATAAAATGTAAGAACCCTTAAATAACAAGTAGTGTGTTTGCATGGATTCTTTAGTGACACTGTTGCAGAATAAAGTCATTTAGTGAGAAAACAGGATAAGACATCTGACCAGCTGTCATCTGTAACTTTGCCAGCCATCTGCCTGCAGAAAATATGGCTGCAGCACTGCAGTCACAGTTTGACTCCCTTAAACATCTATTTTAGTTTAATGCTTTTGTGCAAAAAACAAATTAAAAATAATTGAATGCAGCTTTGGAAAAAATGAAATGTAGGACAAAGGCTTGTCTTTTAAATGTTTATTGAAATGTATAGGCAGGTTCTTCAGAAATGTCCATGAATGTCCATGAAACACTATGCACTTGGCTCAGGCAATTATATGTTTGCATTGTTTGTTTTATTAGTCAGTATATTCCAGAATGCAGACCAATGAGATAGGAATGTGGTCAACATTAATTCAGATAAATTCAGCTCATTTTTATTAGCACAAGTGTTTTGACTTTTCAGGAATTTGTTTGGGCTAACTGAATTTTTCATAAGCCTCTACTTGCTACTTGCTAGTAGTACACAAAACACATTGCAGTAAGAGGATATATTTGTATTCCGGCATTAGATGTAGATAAACCATTGATTTGTTTTTTGCATGTTAAAGTAGAATTATAGGCAAAACTTTTTTTTCCATTTTGGATAGAGTAAGGGAGCGTTATGACCCGTGTCACATTTTTTTTTCACCACCTGTGCCTATTAGGGAGATTTCCCTTTACTTCCTTTCCTATAGCCAAACAGGAAGTGAGATGAAATCCCTGCAATGTAAGGGAATTTGTTGGGTCACCAGAACTAGTGTCCCTATTGGAAGATTTCCCCTCTAATATTTTCTGGGGACAACCCAAATTGTTTGATTTTCTTTTACATTCACTTTAAATGATAGTGTTAAATAGGACAAATAGAGAGGGTGAGTCTCCCTAACGGGGCACGTGCAGTAATAAAAACTGACAAGCATTCTAATCCCTCTGCACTCTATTAAAAACTAAAAAAAAAATTGCTTTTAGTTTAGCTTATAAGGATGATTTATTGTATTTTTGTGTATGAGGTTATGAGTAAGCGCTACTGTATCCAACACTTCATCTTTTGAATGAAGGATCAATAAAGGTGAAGTGTTGCAGTGAATTTCGGATTTCTTTTGATTGTGCCTTTAGCTATACTTTAACCCAAATGTAATTTTCTTACTTCAGTAATGAAATTTAATTTTTGTGTTTATCATGGGTATGTCTCTCTTTTCCTGCCTACAATGCACCTTAAGGATGTAGTGGATTTTGGGACCTAGGTCAAGGTTCCTCTGTGGTTGTCCTAAATCTAGATCCAACTGCTGGCATGCTGTTGTTTGCAGAATCCTATATTACCAATCAAAAAATATGTCAGAATCTCCATACTCTACTACTACTGTCAAATGGACAGTGCCAGCAAAGAATAGGAATGGATCAGTTATGGCCAACCTGTTATACAGGATGCTCCGTATAACAGTCTAACCCAGGTTCCATTAGAGATGGGCAAACAGGGCTGTACAATGATCATCTGAAAGGTAGCACTGTGCTTTCATTGTTATCTATTACATCCAAACAGATTTATAAGTCCCTTTAGTTGGACATTTAACGGACAAACATTGATCTCTTTGCCAGAGATTGACACCAACCAGTGGCTTCTGGTGCTCAATATTTTGAGGAGGGTGTGGCAAACAAACCACCCCCCAGGCGGGTCGGGCAGGAAGGCTGTGATCCATGGACTTACCTTCCGATCATGAGGCGGTGCTGGATCTGGGGTAGGGCTCCTCAAAGCGGCTGTTGTTGCCCCTCTGCCCGCTGCTCCTCACTCCAGCTTGCTGATTGAAGAGCCGGGGCCATTGTTTCTCCTTCTGGCTGAACAGTAAGTGGGTCCTGAGACCCGATTGGCCAAAGGTCCTACTCCCGGGAGGAGAAGCTAATTCGGTAATGTCACAGAACTGGTTGGGCTCAGGATGCAGTGCACTGCACCCTGAGCTCTCCTTTTTTTAAAGCCAATTAGAGCCTCAGGCTCTAATCGTGTGCTTCTAAAAAATAAAAAAAAAAACCCATTGAAATCCATGCATCTGGTGCCCTGCATGGAGATTTTAGGGGCTGGGCACATTGGCTAGGGGGGCGCTGCCCCTGTGCCCCTAATGGTGCGGCCGCCACTGACATCAACCCTTATGAATATGTCCTCCTTCTCTATGAGCAAACATAAATGGCATGATACTGCTGGTAATTTTATTGACCCTTATAGGGGATTTAATTATGCCTAACTGTATTAATAATCATAGGGCTTTTCTTGTATATATTATCTATAGATGCAAAAAGGATCTAATAGTGCATGGGCTTGTTGCAGCACCCATGGGTGGGTAGCATGGTCTAGTTCAGGTCATTTTTTAAATACTGATTCCAAGGACTAATATTGCTTCAAATATGAATCTGAGGAGTGTTAAAGACATTGCATGATCATTTTACTATAGATCCTGGCAACCCATTTGCCTCCCCCTGTGTTTTTTTGTTTTTTTCATTAATGTTATAATTAAAGGATAAGTCCACTTTTGGGAACATGTAACATGTTCCCACTGCTACAGCCATTCCCCGACCCGCTGTCTCTAGTGACAGCAATACGTTAAAAATGTGTATAAAATTGTGACAGACAAATAATACTCACTCTAATTAAAAATCTCTAATGATTATATATACCATTATTATATGGCCAAAACATTAATACCCAGTGATCTCACATGTGCAATTATAAGTATAAATCGACATAAAACTGCTTATATTCAAAAAGACCAAAAAACTTCACGAAGAGAAAAATAAATATATATAAAAAAATATAGGAAAAACAAAACCATGAATAACAAATGTCCCTGTGCTCAAAAAAATTCAATAAAATATGTAATCAAGTTCCAAAAATAGTTTGTAACTTTAAAAGGTCACAGTGTGATTCTCCAACTCACATGAATCCAAACGTGATAAAATAATATTATCTTCTTCTTGTGTTTAACAATGTATCTTAATGACTAATCCTTTACCACTTATATATAGGATCACTCACCAATCTTTAGTGGCTGGTATCAGATCAACCAGCAAACAAGCATTTCCCTCTGCAGGGTGCAATCATCTGTAGCTCCAAGGATAAATATCTACACTCCTCCACTCCCAATGCTTGTGATAATTGGCAGGTGAACAGGCTTTGCAAATCGCAATGATCTGCGGGTCTGTGATGGATCTGCCCGAAAAACCTCCGCTGTTACCAGCCAGTGACTCCAGGAAGGTGAAAATATGTGAAGAAGAACGCAGCATAGCGTAAAATCCTTTATAAAATCCTTATTATATCAAAATCTCAGTACACTCACATGTAAAGGTGTCTACCTACACAGGCATATATGCATGGAAGTTTATACAAGTTCAGGCGGGATCTCTCAATCCAACAAGCAGGCATCCGATATAGTGTGATGATACCTCCAGACAGCAAAACCTACATGCGTTTTGTCGTTAGATGTCTACACTTCATTTAAATACATTAAATATCAACTAATAATCAATTAAAACCAATTCATTCATTTTAGAACTTTTAACCTTATGTCAAAACAACTAAATAAGGCAATATTGTCAATAATTATGTCCCAAAAGTGCTAATATTCCAACATAAAGAAGAATACTGTTTATGGAAATTACAAGTAGTGTATATATATATATATATATTAAAATCTCTCTCTCAAATCTCTTAATTCCTGTAATGGAGGTTTAGTATGTAACATTGGATATATCACACAACCAAATGTTCATCCTCCTAATATGAAAAGTGACTCTACCCAAATTTTATTATGAACCTCCTAATCCATATTCAACAAAAATGTATTATTATTTTAGTGTGCTTTTTTTAAAATATGGGGCATCATAAAAAACTTGACGTGTTTCCTGAGCCACTGCTCACTTCCTCAGGAGTGGATGCACATAAAACATGTCAATAAGGTAAAACATCAGTTTTGGAATATATAACATAGTAATGATAGATAATATCTTTGAAATCATAGGGGACACAGTAAAGGACCCCATACTTACAAATCGGCTGAGCTTGAATTCTATGGCAACATTCACAGTTGGTGATGGTTAGGCCTGGGAGCTGTAGAAGTGGGACCGGAGTAAACCCCAAAGGGGAGCAAATGGAGGGTGGATACAGCATGAATGAATAAGAAATGTATCCGTCCATTAATGTTATCCAAAGTAATTTCTATAAAAATATATATGTACATATGTATATTGTGTGTGTGTGTGTGTGTGTGTGTGTGTGTGTATATATATATATATATATATATATATATATATATATATATATATATATAGTGTACAGACCAAAAGTTTGGACAGACCAAAAGTTTGGTCACACCTTCTCATTCAAAGAGTTTTCTTTATTTTCATGACTATGAAAATTGTAGATTCACACTGAAGGCATCAAAACTATGAATTAACACATGTGGAATTATATATATTACATAACAAAAAAGTGTGAAACAACTGAAAATATGTCATATTCTAGGTTATTCAAAGTAGCCACCTTTTGCTTTGATTACTGCTTTGCACACTCTTGGCATTCTCTTGATGAGCTTCAAGAGGTAGTCACCTGAAATGGTTTTCACTTCACAGGTGTGCCCTGTCAGGTTTAATAAGTGTGATTTCTTGCCTTATAAATGTTGGGGATTTATTCAAAATTGAAGGCATACTGAACCAGCATGGCTACCACAGCATCTTGCAGTGGCATGCAATTCCATCCGGTTTGCGTTTAGTTGGACCATCATTTATTTTTCAACAGGACAATGACCCCAAACACACCTCCAGGCTGTGTAAGGGCTATTTGACCAAGAAGGAGAGTGATGGGGTGCTGCGCCAGATGACCTGGCCTCCACAGTCACCGGACCTGAACCCAATCGAGATGGTTTGGGGTGAGCTGGACCGCAGAGTGAAGGCAAAAGGGCCAACAAGTGCTAAGCATCTCTGGGAACTCCTTCAAGACTGTTGGAAGACCATTTCAGGTGACTACCTCATAAGCTCATCAAGAGAATGCCAATAGTGTGCAAAGCCGTAATCAAAGCAAAAGGTGGCTACTTTGAATAACCTAGAATATGACATATTTTCAGTTGTTTCACACTTTTTTGTTATGTAGATAATTCCACATGTGTTAATTCATAGTTTTGATGCCTTCAGTGTGAATCTACAATTTTCATAGTCATGAAAATAAAGAAAACTCTTTGAATGAGAAGGTGTGTCCAAACTTTTGGTCTGTACTGTGTGTACAGGCGGTCCCCGGGTTACAAACAAGATAGGGACTGTAGGTCTAAGTGTGACTTC
>BLSH010277081.1:187988-202649 GCA_018402905.1 Glandirana rugosa | reverse complement strand
TAGTACAGTGAGGCCATAAAAAATTATGTGTGTGTGTATATATATATATATATATATATATATATATATGTCCGCCAGGGGATCAATACTTGTAGACTGAATACTTGCTGAGGATGAATGTTTACCTCCTTCTGTTGTCCTTCACTCTCCTTTAGAGGGGGATCCTTCCCTTTAAGTGAGGACATTCTCAATAATACCCTTTTCCCCCAGAGGTGACTACGAAATAGTGGTTCCAAACAAAGGTGTTGTGGAGTTTTAAAAGTTTTAGGTAAATAGTAACCCTGTCCTTCACTATACTTTAGAAGACTTGTCTTTGTATCTGTCGTTTTGTTTGTAGTGTCCCCACAATTGGGAAGGGATACGATAGGTTTTTCGAATTTTTATAAACTAAACCGACTTCGATGTGAATTTTTTACATGGACAAGGGTGAATGTTTGTTTAAACTAAAGACCGCCTGTATATATATATATATATATATATATATATATATGTGTGTGTGTATTAAAAAATACCGGAGTGACATGATGATTAAGAGCTGGAACAAAGAACTAAATAGAGAGTTGAAAGTGCAACAAAAAGCGATACCCGAGTACAGAAAATGAAAAGATCCATCTCAGGGAGACATAATAAAAAAGTTAAAGAGGTAGAGAAATGTGTAGGGAGCAATTGGCACCCTGGATAGTCTGCCTTTACCCTGAGCACCCACACTGTGCTATTGTTACACCTGGCATCTCTGGCTATCTGGGACACCTGTTTTATCCCCAGGCAGCACGGGACTTAGGACAGCCATCCATCCACTGCTCCAGGCTCCCCATTATTCATTGTGGCTATGACTAAGTGTTCATATGTGACGTGAAACGTGTTAGCTGCTGTGCCTTACCTCTGGACCTGTATGTGCCTGCTTTTGTGACCACATGAATTTTATTGAGTTCTAATAAAGGTGTCATTTTTTTGGAGTGCGGCCATCCCAGTGACTTTCTATTTCCTTCAATTCTTTGCAGAACCTGCACCCTAACATGGATCAGCAGGAAGGTATGATGGGTTAGCGGCTTGGAGCAGCTGTTGTTTCATATCCATTGTGGCTACCGTGAGTGCTGTGCTTACAGGTCTTTCACTATTACCTGCTTATTGCCACCGCATTTTGAATTAATATGCATCCTTGGGTAGCTACATGTACTTTTTTCTTTTTCTAATAAAGTTTTATGATTCATAAGGATTCATCATTGAATTTAAACCCTCCCCTAGTGGTTTTATTTTCATTTCTCACCTGGTCTTCTGAGTTTGGGAGCAGCGGCCTTAGTTGGGTTTTACTTTTCATCAGAAACCATTGTTGTGCCTAGCTTTTTGTTGTTTTTTTTTGCAGAGAAATGTGTGTGTGCTGAAAAGGGGACGAAATGAAACACCACCAAAGCCACAAAGCAAATAAATGATGTGAAAGGATGTACTGTATATATAGGTATGACTACCCACCATAAAATGTGCTAAAGCTGACAAGCCAGGGATATTCCTTCATGTGGGAGAAGAGAACAAGGATAAAAGCACCCCCCAACTGTCCCCTCAATGTATACCCCCAAGGGGACATAACCAGACCCACCCCTAACGCCGTGAGGGGGCAGCCAAAAAGAAGCAGGCGCACGCCGGAACCGGCATTTGCCACCTAATGGGGAAATTGGCGCCAAAGTGCGGACATCACCCGGCCGCCTAGAGATGACATACCGTACACACCGGCATGGTGATGCCATGTACGTGCTGATGTCATATGTCGGGCGCGGTTACATGACGCTGATGTATAGCTGGCCCCACCCATCAGGAAGACAGGTGGGGACAGCAAGGAAGGGAAATCTCCCATTACCATTGCAACTCCTGGGACAGAAACCGCAACACAAAACCACCACAGGGAATGCCACAGGACTCAAACAATACATATACCAGAGATAGTTGCATAACATCTAAAGTGTCACTATTGTTGGAATAAGACCTTAGGGTAACAACAGACCACGGTGGGCAAAAGGTATCTTCCACCTAAATTGAGTACAACAAAAATATATAAAAAGTGGTCATAAAAAACAAAACTTTGCCCTGGGACTTTGAGTGAGGTGTAACACACATGGCCATTGAATTCAGAGTAAACAAAATTCATGGTTTTATTAAAGAATAAATAAAATTGTCATCATATTACATTAATACAAATGCAATAGTACCAAGCCGATTAAAAAAGTGTCAGATGCCAATACATTGGATTGGAAAAAGGGCATCATAAAAACTTGACGCGTTTTGTGAGCCACTGCTCACTTCCTCAGGAGTGGATGCACATAAAACATATCTATAAGGTAAAACATCAGTTTTAGAATATATAGCATAGTACTGATAGATAATATCTTTCAAATCATAGAAGACACAGTAAGGGGCCCCATACTTACAATTCGGATGAGCTTGAATGCAATGGCAACATTCCCAGCTGGTGGCAGTTAGGCACGTCTGGTCTGGGAGCTGTAGGAGCAGGACCCGGAGAAAACCCCAAGGGGGAGCTAGACAGCATGAGTGAATAAGAAATGCGTCCATCCATTAATGTCATCCAAAGTTATTTCTATTAAATAAATATATATGTATATGTGTCTGTATTGATGTAATATGATGACAATTTTATTTATTTTTTAATAAAACCATGAATTTTGTTTACTCTGCATTCAATGGCCATGTGTGTTACACCTCATTTAAAGTCCCAGGGCAAAGTCTTGTTTTTAGGTTTGGCTATTAGGGATGGAAGTGTTTCACTGGTGGCACCAGACGACTTTTTATATATTTTTGTTGTACGCAATATAATAAATGTTTGCTTTTGGGTTAAATACAACTTTATTCATTGATCTGAGTTTAAATTATACAATATATCAATGTGTGGACTGTTAACTGTAATGGTACTTTAGCTTAATTAATAGGTATGTTGAATGAGAAACAACCAATTTAATGTCACAAATAAACAAATGCTAATTGAATCTTTATGTCAAGGAAAAATGACATAAGATATCTGTTATACATACAGTGCAATCTATGCCACATTCTAAAGCTGAAGTCCATTGAACTTTGACATGTAGTTCTGACACCCTCTAATATGTAAACAACGTTCAATCATTTTGACATAATACATTCCTGGTTTATTTACAGTCTTTTTTCCCTAACTGTGAAGCTTATTAGGGTTACATATTATTGCTAGTCCCCATCTTTATGATGAATAAGTGTATGTTCATGAATATAATGAATATATACAGTATAATACATATACATATAAGGATTCTATTGCACTATTATATAACGTTGAAAACATAAAAAAGTTTGGTAAAATTTTGCAGCGTAAATCTTTTTTTTCTATTCAGGTTATAGTTTTGTTAGTAATATTCCATTATTGTTTCATGAGAGAGCAGTATCCATCCAAAGATCATGCAAGCAAAGTAAATAGGATTATGCGGGACTAGAGCCTGCTGGGGCAGGGCATATATGTCATTAGCATTTGAAATACTGTATGTACAGTATCTCACAAAAGTGAGTACACCCCTCACATTTTTGTAAATATTTTATTATACCTTTTCATGTGACAACACTGAAGAAATTACACTTTGCTCTAATGTAAAGTAGTGAGTGTACAGCTTGTATAATAGTGTAAATTTGCTGTCATCTCAAAATAACTCAACACACAGCCATTAATGTCTAAACCGCTGGCAACAAAAGTCATGTGACTCGTTGGCGTTACAAGGTCTCAAGTGTGAAAGGGGAGCAGGTGTGTTAAATTTGGTGTTATCGCTCTCACTCTCTCATACTGGTCACTGGAAGTTCAACATGGCACCTCATGGCAAAGAACTCTCTGAGGATCTGAAAAAAAAGAATTGTTGCTCTACATAAAGATGACCTAGGCTATAAGAAGATTGCCAAGACCCTGAAACTGAGCTGCAGCACGGTGGCCAATACCATACAGTGGTTTAACAGGACAGCTTCCACTCAGAACATGTATAGAAGGTCGGCACTCCAAAACTCCAATGCAGTACATTTATTGATATGTGCAGACATAATACATGAACAGCAGATGCGTTTCGGCGGGACAAGCCGCCTTGGTCACCGATGAAACGCGCCTGCTGTTCATGTATTATCTCTGCAAATATCAATTAATGTACTGCATTGGAGTTTTGGAGTGCTTCTGTACATATTCATGATTTGGATGTTTGAGGAACGTCTTGGTCTGTGCACCCACAAGGTGGATTTGGGACTACCTTTTGGATCTAATACTCATTCCCTGTTGAAGCACTGCACACCTGTTATTGCTTGTTCCACTCAGAACAGGCCTTGTCATGGTCGACCAAAGAGGTTGAGTGCACGTGTTCAGCGCCATATACAGAGGTTGTCTTTTGGAAATAGACGTATGAGTGCTAACAGCATTGTAGCAGAGGTTGAAGGGGTGGGGGGTCATCCTGTCAGTGCTCAGACCATACAGCACACACTGAATCAAATTGGTCTGCATGACTGTTGTCCCAGAAGGAAGCCTTTTCTAAAGATGAAAGAAAGCCCGCAAACATTTTGCTGAAGACAAGCAGACTAAGGACATGGATTACTGGAAGCATGTCCTGTGGTCGGATGAGACAGAGATACATTTATAATAAACGTATTTGATTCAGATGTTGTCATGCATGCGTGATGGCAACCAGGTGAGGAGTACAAAGACAAATGTGTCTTGCCTACGGTCAAGCATGGTGGTGGGAGTGTCATGTTCTGGGGCTGCATGACTGCTGCCAGCACTGGGGAGCTGCGGTTCATTAAGGAAACTATGAATGCCAATATATACTGTGATAAACGGAAGCAGAGCATGATCCCTTCCCTTCGGAGACTGGGCCACAGGGCAGTATTCCAACATGATCACGACCCCAAACACACCTCCAAGATGACCACTGTCTTGCTAAAGAAGCTGAGGGTAAAGGTGATGGACAGGCCAAGCATATCTCCAGACCTAAATTCTATTAAGCATTTGTGGGGCATCCTCAAATTGAAGGCGGAGGAGCCCAAGGTCTCTAACATCCACCAGCTCCATGATGTCAGCATGGAAGAATGGAAGAGGACTCCAATGGCAACCTGTGAATCCAGCTCTGGTGAACTCCATGCCCAAGAGGGTTAAGGCAGTGCTGCAAAATAATGGTGGCCACACAAAATATTGTCACTTTGGGCCCAATTTGGACATTTTCACTTAGTGGTGTACTCACTTTTGTTGCCAGCGGTGTAGACATTAATGGCTGTGTGTTGAGTTATTTTGAGGGAACAGCACATTTACACTGTTGTACAAGATGTACACTCACTACATTACATTGTAGCAAAGTGTCATTTCTTCAGTGTTGTCACATGAAAAGATATAATAAAATATTTACAAAAATGTAGGGGTGTACTTACTTTTGTGAGATACTGTATGTGTGTGTACACTCAAGAACTTAAAGTGATGTGTAACACTAACGAGTCACATGACACCGGGGAGGGAAAATGGCTAATTGGGCCTAATTTGGACATTTTTGGACATTTTCACTTAGCGGTGTACTCACTTTTGTTGCCAGTGGTTTAGACATCAATGGCTGTGTGTTGAGTTATTTTGAGGGGACAGCAAATTTACACTGCTATACAAGCTGTACATTCACACATTTACATTGTAGCAAACTATCATTTCTTCAGTGTTATCACATGAAAAGATATAATAAAATATTTACAAAAATGTGAGGGATGTACTTACTTTTGTGAGATACTGTATGTGTGTGTACACTGAAGAACTTAAATGATGTTAAAAGTTCAGCTTTAACAAAAAAATAACAAACATGTCACACTTACCTGCTCTGTGCAAAACCATTGCACCGATCCTCCTCTTCTCAGTCCCCCCCCCGGCGCTCCTGCCCCCCCCTACTGAGTGCCCCCAGCACAAGCTGATTGCTCTGGGGGCACGCATGCATGCTCGCTCCCAAGCTGCCTCTGTGTGTCCATATGTCACACATAATGCGGCTTGGCCCCGTCCCCATGCCCTCCTAACTGGCTGTCATTGACAGTAGCGAGAGCCAATGGTTCCCACTGCTGTATCTTAGCCAATGAGGAGGGAGATATCTAGGAGAACAGCTGCTCTCATGCACATCACTGGATAAAGGCTTGGGTAAATATTAGATGGGCTGAGGGGGGAGCTGCAAACTGAAGGTTTTTTACCTTATACATAGAATGGATGAAGGTAAAGATCCTTCAGCCTTTACAATCACTTTAATCTGTTGCTGCCGACCGTATGTATGCATGTGGCAGCATGATTGTTGGATTTTGCCACTTATATGCATACAGCCACTGTCAGTGATAGCTTCCAGTCACTGTTTACATTCTGGAGGTGGTAGGATGGGCTCCTGATCATGTGATTACTGTGACAGCCAATCACTATGATCACAAGGTTGGAAAGCCCAGGAAACTCCTCTAGGGTTAAGAACCCCTAAAGGGCTGGGGAAAATCAGCAGTAAGGGGTTAAAGTCAAAAACAAAAATAAAAAATTTAATCAGTCCTTAGCTGAAGTGTCTGTATGCAGTTTCTTTTTTTTTTCAGGCTTGTTTTCCTCTGTTTTCACCAATTATTGCTATGAATAACCTATTTCATGTCCTTGGCAGGCCACACTCACTTCTCCCCTGCATCTATGGAGTGAGCCATTGTTGTAGCATAGACTGGACAGCAAACATGTCTGCCTTTATTTATATCCTTTACATGAGGATTGGCAGATTAATAGCTTACAGAAGAAAGATAACATTGTTTTATGCTTTTGGCTAGTCTTAGAGAAGTGACAGGTATACTGCACTTCGGGTATGATCAACAGGTATTTTCTGTCCATGCTGAAGATGTTCTGATGCCTGAAAAATTAAAATTAACACAGTAATATTACAGTACTAGTTAGCTGCAGTATATTATTTTTTATTCTTGGGTTTAATTATCCTTTTATACAGTGTGGGAATTTTTGAAAAACTGAAAAACATTGATTTTTTTCAATAATCTTGAAATGTTAAGCCTATTTTTCTTAAATTTAGTGTTATAAAAATACCCTTTTGTTCAATCTATAGCTAGTTGTACTAGTCTAAAACTGGCAAAAAATCCAAACATGGCTTCTATGTAGGGGCATTATGTTGGTACATGGAACTCTCCAAAAATGTCATTTTTGGCCTATAAGAAATGGCTTACTGTTCTTCTCAGAAAAAGAAAATTAGGAAGTAGGGTGGCTAGCGGCTCACGGTGGCGGACGTGTTCAGGAAGAGCTCTGACAGAACAAAAAAGAACCCAGAGCCATCCTGCCGATACAAAAAGAAGAGAGAAAAAACACTTCAAACATCATCCTCTCCACATCAAGCCCTACAACCCGATACCAAAATCGGGAGAATCGGACACCTGACACGGAGATCGCGGAACCGCCGATCCGAAATTGAGGCCGCGGCTTCACCGGAGACTAGGCCGCGAGATCTACAGCGGGGTAAGCCTATAACAATTATAACCCCATACTCCCAAAACTGGTCTACATTTCCTCAAAACCTCCTAAACCAGTAGGGACACCTGGGAATCACCCAGGGCAAACCCGAGAGCTCCCATAGCAGACAGAGATCCGGACGCGGCCTACCACCAGCGTTTTACATTGCCGGAGCACTCATCTGCCATAAAGCTCCCCCTTAACCCACCATCCCCAAACAACTATCCCTGAACCTAAAGGACCTGAGATCAATCAGAACCCAAGACACTGATCTCACATTCTAAAACATCAGCACATAAGCTGGCTGGGCCTGAAATCGCGGCATAAAGCCTGAGCTCAAACACATAATAACGCTGACTGCAGCACCCCTCAGAAAAGACACTGACACCAATCTGTATCATTCTGATCCAGCTCTGAAATAACTCAACAGAGAAATCAAAGGAGTTTAAACCCTCTTTGGTACAATAAGAAACATACAGAGATATCAGCTGACTCTCCTTATACAGTCACTCTGCTCCACCATACAATTTCTGGCTCACTTCTTTCTACCATATAGACAAGACACCAGAATGTCACAATAATAAGAAGCAAAGGGAAACCACATATCCTTCACTAGCAACTAGGACTATTAAGCAAGATGGGGAAACCCCAAAAATCACTAACCCACCCAGGATCACAAACTAGATCCCAACGCTCATTAGCGGGTACTTCCGGCCAGGACATTGCTGACATCTTTAAAAGTCACTCACAGAAGGGGAAAGAATTGCCAAACATGAAAAATCCCACACAAGACTTCACAGATGACGAGGACTTTGACGATGATGCCTCAGCAATCTCAGACAGAACAAACAGAACAAACACCAATCAAGACCAACCCCTTACAATAGGGGTGATGACAGAAATTGCGGCAGACATCAAAAAATCTTTCACTACCGCGATAACAGACCTGAAAGCAGACATAATGGTCCTGACTGAACAAATAGCAACAAACGAGAAAGCAGGAAAACACAGAGACAGAGCGATTAAAAGACTGGAGTTCGTCACCACCTCCCACTCAACACACCTCATAAATATCAACAGACAAATGGAAGACCTCGACAACAGAGGGAGAAGAAACAACGTTAGAATAAGAGGCATACCCGAAACCATAAACTCCGAAGAAATAAAATCAGTCCTCACTTCCATCTTTAACAACATCTTAGAAAGACCCATAGACTCCACTATCAACTTTGAGAGGGCCCACAGAGCCTTAAGACCTAGAGGTCCAGACTCAGCACCTCCTAGGGGCATAGTCTGCTGCCTCAACAGTTTTCCCCTCAAGGAGGAGATCTTGGCTAAAGCTAGACAAAATGATGAGATCCTCTTCAATGAATCGACAATACAACTTTACCAAGACCTATCACCTATAACCCTAAAAAACAGAAAAGCGGTAAAACCGCTACTAGAAATTTTAAAGGACAAGAAAATTCCTTACAAATGGAAATTTCCATTCGCTGTCCAAATTGTGGTCAAAGGGAAACAGGTTCTCCTACGCACACCAGAGGACATCCCCTCCTTTTGTGAGGCCATACAATGCGAGACCATCGATCTCCCGGAATGGTACCAAGAATTTCGCCTACCGCTTCACTCAACTCCACAAAGTCTCTCTCCTGATAACACTCCTCTGAAAGCAAACTACTTTAAAGGAAATAAGAAACAAAAAGCTACTGAAGGACACAATTCCGGCACACCCGCCTCCAAAGCTCAAAGAACAAGAGACAACAGATACTGACTCGACTCTCTTTTCAACGTACCCCATCGGGACACACTTAAAAGAACCAATACTTTCTGAACTCTCCATACCTCAATATATTACACTAACACCATAACACCTCCCACTGAAATACAAGACAACTGATGCAACAGCCAAGAACGAACTTTAGCATCGAATGACTCCACCTTGCTTGTAACTAACAGACACCCGCCAAGAACTAGCAAGAGCGGTAAGATGAGAAGATCATAACGGACACTATGGGTTTTTCCCCCCCTCTTTTTTTTTTTTTTTTTGAGGGGTCAGAAACGCTACCTTTTTCCAAGTTGACTCCAGCACGCCAACTATTCCCTCCTTACAACACTACGCATCGGAAAACTGTAGATCTCTAACAAAACACAGATCAAAGACATTTCTATCTACAAGACCATTATTACTCTTTCCTGATCAAACTAACTACGTTCAACAACGGAAAGAGATCAGAGATTTATAAGGAACTGAGACCCCTCTCCCGATGTAGGGAGGAAAGGGGAAGGGGAAAAAGGGGAAAAAAAAGGGGAAAAAGGGACATTTTCCCCCCTTTTTTTTTCTCATTCTCACTCGTCTTATCCTTAAATATACCTGGTGAAGAGAACCTCGCCCCAGCCACCCAAAACCTAAACTGTCATACGAAAACTACATTATTCTATAAAATACTACCTCAAGATTACAATCTGCCAAACAAATTACACAAGAACAGAAGCTTGGGCGGGATTCTCTCACCGATCACAAGATGACTCATATAACCATACGGTTGTTCATGTTCATGTTCTCACGTGTTCTTTCCTTTTAAGGTTAACATCTTTTACTGTTAACTGTTTTATGTTACTGTTCTACTTAAGTTCTGTTTAGGAGGTGAGGGACCCTTTGTAGATGCCCACTTTAATGGGATAATCTGTTGAGGACCCTGTCATATCCCCTCATACTGGCTTAATTGTATGGAATTGACAATCCTAGTTCCCTTTTCTTCAACTTTCTATTCATTAAGAGGATATGTGGCACCCTTGCTACTCCAAAACCCACCAATCCTCACCCAACCACCACTTCAAATATCCTGACATCATACACTATATGATAATTACTCCCTGTGCACACCCCACCGGGATCCGCTTCCACCCAACCCCCCATTAGGGAAACTTACTCTGAGAAAAAACAAGATATCACTCTTACGATACCCTAAACTACTCACTACTCGGTCTGTACTATTAACAGCAGAGACAGTGACTAACAGAGTAACCTCCTAACTCTTCCTCCACTAAACTCCTCCTTCCCCCATCCCTTCCTTCTTACACCCCCCCAATCTACTCTTAATACCTATCAAGATCATGGCATACTCAAATCTTGGGAGAAACCCCACGATTATTTCTCACAATGTTAATGGCCTTGGAACTCCCGAGAAAAGACAAAAAATCTTAAGAGAATTAAAGAAAACACATCCCCAAATCGTATTCTTACAAGAAACGCACTTTAAAGGAAAAAATATACCCAAAATGACTAACAACTTTATAACCAAAGCATTCCACGCAACAAATCCGTTAGCGAAAACAAAAGGAGTAACAATTCTCCTAAGCAAAAACTCTTCCTTCCAAACAGAACAAACCTTAGCCGACCCAGAGGGCAGATACCTTTTTCTAAAAGGTAACTTGTCAGGAATCCCAACGACACTCGCTAACGTCTATTTCCCGAACAAAGCACACATCTCTTTCTGTCACAAAATAACTGACGAACTCAAACACTTCGCTAAAGGTCGAATAATATTAGGCGGGGACTTCAATATACCCCTCAACCCACTCAAAGACACTTCAACCGGCAAATCGAGCGTCCCCTATCGAACCCTCAAAAGTCTAAAGACCACCTTGAAATCCCTCGCGCTAACTGACACCTGGAGACTTCTCAACCCAACTGATAAAGACTTCACTTTTTTCTCTGCCCCACACAAACGATATGCAAGAATAGACTATCTCTTTATCACACAAAGAGATATCCCCTCAATCCAAAAAGCACTAATTGGCAACATTGCTCTAACAGATCACGCACCCATATCAATTCAACTAACCCAACAAAACCAAAACCCAAAATCATTCAATTGGCGCCTAAATCCAAACCTACTGACTGATCTAGAGATCTCAACACAAATCCAATCTAAATTAAGAGATTTCTTCCACATTAACAAAACCCCAGACACACAGCCACTAATCATGTGGGAAGCACACAAATGTGTGATAAGAGGAGAACTGATCAAATGGGGCAGTAGAAAAAAGAAAGAAAAAGAGAACCATATCAACAGACTTATTAAAAAAATCAATCAACTAGAAAACGTTCACAAACAATCATTAGCCACGGCAGCAGAATCAGAATTAACCAAGGTTAGAAAAGAACTTCAAGATCCCTCTTTCTCAAAAAAAATATCTATTACGAATATGGTGACAAAGCCAGTAAATTATTAGCCAGAGCCTTACCCGATACCAAAATGGCAAATACCATACACAGCATCAAAGACTCTAAAGGAACAGAAATTTACTACCCCAACCAGATTGCGAAATCTTTTCAAAAATTCTATACGGACCGTTACAATATCCCTCCCTCTAACAAAATCAGTTCCAGCACCAACATCAGATCAACACTGATCACCGAATTCATTCAACAAAGCAACTTACCCAAACTTACTAGTACAGAAATAGGAAAACTGGAAAAAGACATTATTTCGGATGAAATCACAAACACTATTAAATATTTAAAAACAGGGAAAAGCCCAGGTCCTGACGGATTCACCTCCCAATATTACAAAACATTTGAACCCCAATTAAACTCCCCACTACTCCTGGCCTTAAATTCATTAAATAAAAAAGACACAAAAATCCCACAAGACTTTCTAACTGCACAAATAACAGTCATACCTAAACCAGATAAGGACCACCAAAACTGCGCCAACTACAGACCCATTTCTCTTTTGAATATAGACCTAAAAATTCTTGCAACAATTCTAGCAAATAGACTCAAACCCCTCTTACACAAAATCATAGGCAAAGAACAAGTCGTATTCATGCCAGGGCGTGAAGCTAAAGACAACACTATCAAAACATTAAACATAATCCACAGAATGAAAGAGGGAAACTGCAAGGGCCTTCTCCTGTCAACTGACGCGGAGAAGGCCTTTGACAGAGTCGCGTGGGACTTCATGTTTGCGACATGCGAACATATAGGACTAGAAACCAAAGCACTAACCTGGATACAATCCTTATACACTAACCCCACAGCCAAAGTCAAAGTTAATAATCTCCTTTCAGAACCATTCCCAATCAAAAACGGTACGAGGCAAGGTTGCCCTCTTTCCCCACTACTGTTCATTCTATCACTTGAACCTCTCATTAGATCCATCAACAACAGCCCAGACGTACACGGGATCGAAATTAACCAAAGAGAATTCAAATTAGCAGCATATGCTGACGACTTACTGTTCTTCATCTCCCAACCTCATGTATCTATACCAAATTTAAACAAAATACTAAACCATTATAAAATCTTATCAAACTTCAAAATAAACAGTGGAAAATCAGAAGCAATGAACCTCTCACTCACACCCGACCTCGAAAAATTAACGAGACAAAATTGCCCTTACAGATGGGAAAAAGACTCCCTAAAATATCTAGGAATCAAACTATCACGAGACCCTAGAGACTTATACCAACATAACTTCCTTCCATTACTAAAAAAGATAGAATCAGATCTCAAAAACTGGAACTCCAAACAATTTTCATGGTTCGGCAGAGCAGCAATATTAAAAATGGCAATACTACCTCCTATACCTCTTTCACACACTTCCGTTAGAAATCCCACAAAACTTCTTTAAAAGGCTTAACAGAGCCCAAAGAAGCTTTATTTTGGCCCACAAAAGACCCAGACTACAATGGAAACAACTTACATATCCCAAAGAGAAAGGTGGTCTAGGCATTCCAGATTTTCAAAAATACTACTATGCCACACATATCACTAGAGTAATCGATTGGCATTGCCATGCCAACAATAAAGACTGGGTAAACCTGGAAGAAATCGACCCGTCAATAAACACCAAATTCCTCCCGGGGACCTCTCCCAAATTTTATCCCCAAAAAATTAGATCCCATCCAGTAATATCTATGACATTAAAAATCTTTCAAAAAATAACTGAACAACACAAGATTACCACAATAACAAGCCCCCTCACAGCTATCTCAGGCAACCCCGAATTCCCCCCAGGTTCTGATAAGATCAACACCCTAAAAACTGATCCTGACACGCCCCTTCTGGCAAAAGACTGTTTTATCAATGACAAGATCCTAACTTACACCCAGCTTAAACAAAAAATTCCAGACCACACACTAAACTACTGGACATATCTACAAATTTATGACTTCGTTCGGAATAATAAAAATAAAAGTCTCTTGGCTAGACCACTAACCTTCTTTGAAAAAATAATAAAAGACCGACTTCCCTTAAAAGGCGCTACCTCTTTAGCCTACAAGTGGATCTCCCAGCCATGATCAGATTATAGAGATAAACACAAAGAAATCTGGGAGGCAGACCTCCAAATCAACATTTCAGATGACCAATGGAAGAAGGCGTGTGTATTCTCCCATAAATGTTCTCTTAGCACTCGTATGCAAGAAACATCCTTTAAAATTCGCAACCATTGGTACACCACTCCGGTGATACTCAAAAAATGGTCACCTGAACTTTCAGACTCATGCTGGAGATGCCACAAAGAGGTAGGAACCTTCTTGCACCTTTGGTGGTCTTGCGAAGAGATCCAAAAATTCTGGACCGAAGTAACAAAATGGACAACTAAAATCACTGACTCAAACGCCAAATTAGACGCGGCACACTGTCTCCTCCACATAAACAACCTTTCATATTGAAAATATAAAAAATCCCTCCTAAGACACCTATTAAACGCAGCCAAGGCACTCATCCCTCTACACTGGAGATCTCCAACTACCCCATCCATAAAAGAATGGATACACAAAGTGAACTCGATCCATGAAATGGAAGAAACACTTGCAGTTAAAAAAGAAAACACCTCACAATTTCACAAAATGTGGTATTGCTGGACTCTTTTCAAATCATCAGAAGATTACAAGCTATTATTAGGTTGAAACACTAATCACACCATACTGCACCTACATACCCATTATTGACACAGGATCTTACATACACATTCACACAGAACTACCTTTAAACAACCACACTATTTTATCACTCCATTCTAAACCAACTCACACATTCAATTGAGAAATATTATCAATAACATACAACCCCCATGATCTAAATCCCCCTTTCACCTCTCTTCTTCTCTTAACCCCATCTCCTACTTCTTTTCTGAAAAGTTTGTTTCAGGTTT
>BLSH010277081.1:158477-175945 GCA_018402905.1 Glandirana rugosa | reverse complement strand
TCTTCCCTTAGTGTCGATAGTGACACCTACAACTAGAGAACTCAGACTCGTCCTTGGAGTGATAGTCTCGACAACCTCCCTTCTACATGGGGTTCACCTTCAAGGTTCCTACAACATCCGTTCTTCTAGTGACACTATTCCTGCTTTTATTCATAGTATGGTACTAATGATTACAACGTTAGCATAAAGTCATAATATAAGTTTGTCCCTTGAATATATATACAATATATCATAGACATTAAATCTGGAGATATTGTCATAACTCTATACTTCATAAACACCCCATTTAGATTTGTACTTTGTGATGTAAACAGATATGACTGTATTCTGAAATGCTCCTTTTTTGACTCATTATATATTATACTGTAATTTTGCTTTTTTCTCAATAAACTTTGATTGTGAAAAAAAAAAAAGAAATGCCAATGATATCTCTCGAGAGCCCCATACCCGTCGGCGGAAGGGACAGATTGCCTACAACATCCTTGGAACTTCCACTTGGGGTACATCTTCCCTCCAACAGCTCTGATAGTGAGGTTCCTGCTCAGACTCAAGAGATCAACATCCACAGTGATAGCTGTGATTCCCTTCTGGCCAAGGAGACCGTGGTTCACAACACTGCTCCAGCTGAATAAGTAGCCCATTGCCTCTGCCGATAACACCAGACCTTCTCTCACAAGGTCAATTTCTGCAACCAGCACCAGAGAGACTTCGACTGATGGCATGGAGGTTGAAAGGTCTAGGCTCCTAGACCAGGGGTGTTCCCAGAAAGTAGTAGACACCCTACTATAAGCCAGAAAGTCTACCACCAACAGTACTTACAAGATAATCTAGAAAAGTTTTCCCTTGTTTGCACAACAAGAATCGTGGTGTACAGCCCCACTGAAGGTAACTCAGATCCTCGAGTTCCTTCAGTCAGGTCTGGAGAAAGGCCTAGGTGCTAACACCCTTAAAGTGCATGTTTCAGTGCTGCTGGCCACGACAGGAATCAAATGGGCTCAATGCCCGGTTGTCATACAATTTCAAAAAGCTTGTCTTAATTAAAACCTCCCAAAAAGCCTACCTTTCCTGCATGGTATCTATCCATAGTGTTGGAAGCATTATCTTGCAACCCTTTTTTTTCCTATTGACTCTATCTCCTTATGGGACTTAACGCTAAGGCCTCATACACACCGCGCTTTTTGACGCCGGCGTTTTTTGCAGCTCTCCATATTATTCAATGGCCCTCGAAAAACGCCGGTGTTTTTGAGCAGTAGAGAGCGTCGGCGTTAGTGAGCTGTTTCTAGAACGCAGGACCAGTGCGTTCTGAGGCTGTAGCGCTTTGGCATTTTTTGACGCCAATCGACAAAGCGCTCACTAACGCCCCCTAATGCCGTACTGGCATTAACCAGCGTTTTTTGACACTGACGTTTTTAGTTTGAAAAATAGCAGAGGACTGATTTAAAAAAAAAAACCGCCTATTGACGCTGACGCTCACTAACGCTGATGCAAAACGCCGATGCAAAACGCCGGACCCGACGTTTTGCTTATTTTTCTTCAGACGCCCGTGTGTATGAGGCCTTAACTAGTTCCCGACCGCGTGCCGTGTTTTCACGGCGGCAGTCGGGATGCTGAGCGCGAATCGCCGTAAAAAGACGGTGATCTGCGAACAGCCACTAGGGGGCGTGTGAGGAGTGTGCCCGATGTCCTTCCGGCGAGCCGCGATGAGCGGCCACAGGGAAAGAATGGGGAACCGCTGATGTAAACACGGCGGTTCCCCATTCTGTTAGTGCAGGCATGGGAGATCTACTGATCCCTGTCACTGGGATCAGTTAGATCTCTCATGCCCATGGTAGCCCAACCCCCCGAAGTAAGAACACACCCAGGGAACACAGTAATACAGTAATCAGTGGACATTTAAATTTCTGATCGCTGAATAAATGTCATTGGTCCCAAAAAAGTGTCAAAAATGTCCGACATGTCCGCTGCAATATCGCAGTACCGCTAAAAATCGCAGATCGCCGATATTACTAGTAAAAAATAAAATAAATAAATAAAAACCCCAGAAATTAATTCTCATCATCCATAAACGCGGACACTTTTGCGCACACCAATCAATAAACGCCAATTGTGATTTTTTTAATCACAAATATGAGGAAGAATATAAATCGGCCAAAACCGGTGAAAAAAAATGTTTTTTTATATTTTTTTTGGATTTGAATTTTAGCAAAAAGTAAGAAATTAGTTTTTTTTTGCAAAAGGGTCACTCTTCTTTTGTTTATAGCGGCGATCAGAAATGACGCAGAGGCGATCAAATACCACCAAAAGAAAGCTCTATTTGTGGTAAAAAAAGGACGCAAATTTTGTTTGGGTGCAACGTCGCACGACCGTGCAATTGTCAGTTAAAGCGACGCAGTGCCGAATCACAAAAAGTGCTCTGGTCCTAAAGCTGGAAAACCTTCCGGTTGGTAAGTGGTTAAAGTCACATTCCTAATTGCCATAACCTCAGCAAAAAGAGTATACGAAAGGCAAGCCCTACTAATAAAGGAACCCTACCTAATCTGCTATTCAGACAGAGTGGTTCTAAGACCTTCAGACCGATTTATTCCGAAAGTAGTGTCCTCCTTTCACTTTAAACAAGAGATAAGCCTCCCAGCCCTCCTTACAGAGCAAAGTGGACCGCATCCACTAGACATAAAGGGTAACATCTTGGTATATTTCGCAACCAGTTCATTCAGGAAAATATAATCTTCTAGTTATTCCTCATGGCTTCAGGAGGGGACAGGCAGCATCCCTACAAACCATTGCCTCATGGTTAGTACAAATCATCAGAAAGGCCTATTCACTCCAACAGATCCAAATACCTGAGGGCTTGAAGGCTCACTCCACCAGGGCAGTGCGGACTTCATGGGCAGCGTACTGTAGGGTATCGTTGGAGACTATTTGCAAAGCCGCTATTTGGTCTTCAAGGAACACCTTTATGTCTCACTACAGAATAGATTCTGCACAGTTGACGACTGTGGAATTCGGGAAGTCAATCATTCAAGCTAATACTTCAATTGCTTGTTAAATAAACATTTTTTTTGTTCTGGTACCCTCCCAGTTGGTGAGCTATTTCCCATATGCACAGCATCTCACAAAAGTGAGTACACCCCTCACATATTTGTAAATATTTTATTATATCTTTTCATGTGACAACACCGAAGAAATTACACTTTGCTACAATGTAAAGTAGTGAGTGTACAGCTTGTATAACAGTGTAAATTTGCTGTCCCCTCAAAATAACTCAACACGCAACCATTAATGTCTAAATTGATGGCAACAAAAGTGAGTACACCCCTAAGTGGAAATGTCCAAATTGGGCCCAATTAGCCATTTTCACTCCCCAGTGTCATGTGACTCATTGGTGTTACAAGGTCTCAGGTGTGAATGGGGAGCAGGTGTGTTAAATTTGATGTCATTGCTCTCACTCTCTCATACTGGTCACTGGAAGTTCAATATGGCACCTCATGGGAAAGAACTCTGAGGATCTGAAAAAAAGAATTGTTGCTCTACATAAGGATGGCCTAGGCCAGTCATGGCGAACTTTGGCACCCCAGACATTTCCCATGATGCTCAACTACACTGCAGAATGCATGAGCACCATGGGAAATGTAGTTCCAAAACATCTGGGGTGCCAAGGTTCACCATCACTGGTCTAGGCTATAAGAAGATTGCCAAGACCCTGAAACTGAGTTGCAGCATGGTGGCCAAGACCATACAGTGGTTTAACAGGACAGGTTCCACTCAGAACAGGCCTCGCCACGATCGACCAAAGAAGTTGAGTGCACATGATCAGCTTCATATCCAGAGATTGTCTTTGGGAGATGTATGAGTGCTGCCAGCATTGCTGCAGAGATTGAAGGGGTGAGGGGGTCAGCCTGTCAGTGCTCAGACCATACGCCGCACACTGCATCAAATTGGTTTGCATGGCTGTCGTTCCAGAAGGAAGCCACTTCTAAAGATGATGCAAGAAAGCCCACAAACAGTTTGCTGAAGACAAGCAGACTAAGGACATGGATTACTCGAACCATGTCCTGTGGTCTGATGAGACCAAGATAAACTGGTTCAGATTTGTTTGGTTTAGATGGTGTCAAGTGTGTGCCGCGGCAACCAGGTGAGGAGTACAAAGACAAGTGTGTCTTGCCTACATTCAAGCATGGTGGTGGGAGTGTCATGGTCTGGGGCTGCATGAGTGCTGCCGGCACTGGGGAGCTACAGTTTGTTGAGGGAACCATGAATGTCAACATGTACTGTGACATACTGAAGCAGAGCATTGATCCCCTCCCTTCGGAAACTGGGCCGCAGGGCAATATTCTAACATGATAACGACCCCAAACACACCTCCAAGACAACCACTGCCTTGCTAAAGAAGCTGAGGGTAAAGGTGAAGGACTGGCTAAGCATGTCTCCAGACCTAAACCCTATTGAGCATCTGTGGGGCATCCTCAAACAGAAAGCGGAGGAGCGCAAGGTCTCTAACATCCACCAGCTCCGTGATGTTGTCATGGAGGAGTGGAAGAGGACTCCAGTGGAAACCTGTTAAGCTCTGTTGAACGCCATGTCCAAGAGGATTAAGGCAGTGCTGGAAAATAATGGTGGCCACACAAAATATTGACACTTTGGGCCCAATTTGAACATTTTCACTTAGGGGTGTATTCACTTTTGTTGCCAACGGTTTAGAAATTAATGGCTGCATGTTGAGTTATTTTGAGGGGTCAGATATAATAAAATATTTACAAAAAATGGGAGGGGTGTACTCACTTTTGTGATATACTGTATGCTGCCATGATGCGACAGAAAAACAGAAAATTGTATACGCACCTTTCTGTAATTTTCCTTTTCTGTGGCATGTTCACGGCAGTATACATGTACAGTATACATGTACCCATAAGGTGATAGTTACAGAGAATGCTGTGGTGGAAAATTACGGAAAGGTGAGTATACAATTTTCTGTTATCTGTGCCCTTCTTCTTTTATAATGAGAGTTCTCTTTATTGGCTCTTCATAAGGTGGCTGTACACTAGTAGAATTTCATTAGAAAATATTTTCTTGATTTTCTAATTGTTAGTGGGGTCCAATCAACATTTGCTTTTTGACCACAGTAACAATAAAATTTAAAGGAGTAGAATAGAAAAACGTTTCTCAGACAAACACATTTCTAAAAACGTTTGTGGTTTTTCTTTGATAAAAATCATTCATTCCAAAATTGAATGGTAAAAGTAAAGAAAAATGTTGAAGTACTTTTGAATGATATTTGTCAAGTTATGGAATGTACTGAGATTTTTTATTCAAATTGTTGTACAAATGTTCATTCGAAATTCTATTAGTGTATAGCCAGTTTTATCCAGCCTGCCATATTTTAAAATCTATGCAGTGTATTATGCACATAAATTTGGTGGGATTGTGAATCTTGAACCTGCAGAATTTGTCTCAAACCCTCCAATGATAAACTTCCTTTCCTCAAACATACCTGCTCTTAACTTCAGGGAGCTGAGTAAATTGCAACCTTAGGTGTGCGGGGAGCGCTGCAGGGAGCTATCAAAATAACCCAACATTATGTACATTTATTGTGGAATTTTATCCTGTCTAGATTTTTTCTATAAAATTGACACTCCTTTACTGCAGTTATTATCACCCAATGGCACATGATTATAGCATTTGCTGAAAATTTGTCTTTTGATATTTTCTGTTTTCCTGGAACATAGCACAGAGAAAAGTCTGGGTACGTTTTGTTTGCTGGCTTCAATTTCACAGGAAAAGTGCTGCACGCAATATTATTACTTCATTAATGGTTAGTTAGCCCCTGCATCTAAGAATAACATCTGCAATGGGCGGAACATGGGCCATGATGAAGAAGATCATAAACCTTGAAAACCTTTGAAGAGTTTCAGTCATCCCAAATGAAGCATGACTTACTACGATACAAGAAACTATTGTGAAAAATTGGGAGCATTCAGACTTTCTATAATTCTCAGATTTAACTGTCAGCAATCAGGAAAATACTAAATGTTAGCTGGAGCAGAAAATCATTTGGGAGTCCAAGCAATTATAATTGAAATGGAGCATGTTGTGTAAAATATGCATGCATGATTTGCAAAGGGAAATGCTTTCATTTGGAGGCTAAAACTTGGCAATGGAAGTGTGCACTCAGACATGCAGCAGAGGAATACTAAGGAGCTCTAAACATCTGCCTACAGGCCTTGCCTTAGGTCCGCATGTGCTTAATTGGAACTGCATGTTTCCTGAGTAAAGAGACTTTCAATTTTTAGGGAGACATGTATCAACATTTGAGCACAAAAAAGAAAAAAGCTGAGTTTTAAGGCTGCCACTGAAATCCCAGTAGGAAAGACAATAATCTTACATTTGATTAAAAAAACATATTTATTAGAAATACATTAAAATGTTCAATAAAAAGAAGAAGGTACACGGATATAGGTCATTGGTACATTCGCCATGCATAGGTACAAGGGGAGCTGAACATAGAAACCCATGTAGAAGGCCCACAAAATAGTGTCATAAAAGATCAAGGGAGTCCTTTTTGGTTGGAGGCCAAACTACCAGAGTCAGGAATGTCAGCACCAAAGGATCGCTACGCGTTTTGCCGATAGCTTCATCAGGTGATCATATTGGTACTAGGGTGGTACATTATAATTAATAATATATCCGTGTGCTTATTATTTATACACAAAAATATTTTTTAAATATTAATCAGACAGTAAAATCTACATTAGTTCACTGTACAAACCTATATATAGTTCAATTTAGAAATAAATACGTGTTGTCATGGAATGAGAAAAAAAACATGCAAATACACTTTTTTCTTTGTTTCAAAAAATATTTAAAATTGCTTCAAACACATACATACCATCATTATAAGAGGCATCCAGGGAAACCAATGTATCCAAGCCAATCCAAAGAGCAGAAAATTGTGTATGAAAAAAGAGGGGGGGGGGCAAAGGAAGTAGGGAAGAGGGGAAGGGGAGGAAGGACTAATAAAAACAGAAGGAGCAGGAGTAGGAGAACAGCTATCAAGAGAATGCAAAACGGCCTGATTTGAGGGGCCTCGTCCAGAGAAGATGGCCTGCCAAAGAATCGAGCAAATTAATTGTGTAGACCTGATATGTCAAATATTAATTAGTAATTATGCATTATTGCATTTTATGTTAATATTAAAATATTTAAGTATTATACTTGCAAGGATATCAACAAAGTTAAGATGAATATATATATAAATATATATATCTCGTCTTTTATATGATATATTTAATTTGATCAATAGAGATGAGCAGGTCTAATGCAAAAGGAATTTTATATATTGGGAAGTTGAAATAGCAAGATTATGATTGGGCAATTCTAATTCTATAATTTAAATTATTTATGTGGTAAAAAGATTCTCAACAAACATTTGATGCATCTGGTCAGCACAAATATCACTGGGCTACAGCAGTCTATGAAGATCGTGGCCTGATGTAATTTGAGGACAAAAAACTCCAACTGGAGTTACATCTTTTCAAAACCAAGTAAAAAAAAGTTTGATTTTACTTGCATTTTAAGCCTTCTATAACTTGGCTTCCCACTTTTGAACATGTCACTGGCAAGATCTGTGAAACTCCAGGAAAACAACTAAATACCATGTTTATATACAGTACAAAGAAGTTAATTGATGTAATTGTCAAAGCATTTTTTTGTATATCATCTTCATGGTTCAGGAATGCACCTTTGTATTTCACCTCTCAGCCTCCATCCTCCTTATTGAATAAGCATTGTACCAGTAGTGTGTCCTGGATGGCAGATATATTGCAGCAGGGGAGGCCCGTCCATTTGGGGCACATGGGCGCCACCCTTCATCCATGCATCCGACCCCCTAATCTACATTCGGGGTGCCGGATGCATGGATGCCAATGGGGGGTGTTTTCATTTTTTGAAGCACATGATTAGAGCCGGAGGCTCTAATAGGCTTTAAAAAAAGGGTGGCCTCCGAGCCCACCCAGTTGTGTGACAATAGCGAATCAATCACTATTTTCACACTGAATCTCCTTCCTGCCAATCAGGAAGCGAAACCTCCATTGGCCAAAATGACCAGTGATCCTATTTGACCATGAAGAGGAGAGAGGAAGGAGACGTGGAGGATGCCGGAGGAGACGCAGGGGATGAAGCCGTTGGAGGGAACCGATGCCTGGGGGTAAGTGTGGGGCTCATTGACCAACTGGAGGGTGCTGGTGACCCAACCCAAACGACCCACGGGGGGTGCTCTCTGTGGGTGCATTGTCTATGGGACCCACACTTGAAAAATCAAAAGTCCCCATTTTGAAGGCTTATATGCAAGGTATTGGCCATAAAAGGGCATGGGGGCCAGGGTACTGCCCTGGGGGACATATATCAATGCATACTTTTTTTTTTAAAATAGGAGCAGTGATTTTAATGATGCTTAGTGAAACAATAAAAATGAAAAATTCCTTTAAAAATATTGCTTGGGGGGTCCCTTGAGTCTGCCAGTAAAGTGATGCATCTGTACCGTGTATAGAACCTGCTGCAGCAAAATTGACATATAGGGGTTGATTCAGCTTCAAGGTTTTATTGTCAAAGCTTGATTGAACAAGCTGAGGTTGGAAGTTGATTGGCTAGCATGCACAGCTGCACCAGTTTTTGCACTCTCCAGCTTTAGTAAATCAACCCCATGGGGAAGATTTACTAAAACTGGTGCATTCAGAATCTGGTGCAGCTGTGCATGGTAGCCAATCAGCTTCTAACTTCATCTCATTCAGTTAGGCTTTGACAATAAAACCTGGAAGCTGGTTTCTATGCAGGGCTGCACCAGATTTTGCACTCTGTAGTATAGTAAATAAGCCCCTATATTACCAAAAGTATTGGGACACCTACCTTTACACGCACGTGAACTTTAATAGCATCTCAGTCTTGGTCCGTAGGGCTCAATATTGAGTTGACCCACTCTTTGCTATAACAGCTTCAGCTCTTCTGGGAAGGCTGTCTACAAGGTTTAGGACTGTGTCTATGTTTGGCCATTCTTCCAGAAGCGCGTTTGGGAGGTTAGGCACTGACGGACAAGAAGGTCTGGCTCGCAGTCTATGCTCAAATTCATCCCAAAGGTGTTCTGTCAGGTTGAGGTTGGGCTCTGTGCAGGCCAGTCGAGTTCCTTCACCCCAGACTTGCTCATCCATGTCTTTATGGGCCTTGCATTGTGCACTGGTGCACAGCCATGTTGGAACAGGAAGGGGCAATCCCCAAACTGTTCCAACAAAGTTAGGAGCATGAAATTGTCCAAAATGTCTTGGTATGCTGATGCCTTAAAACTTACCTTCACTAGAACTAAGGGGCCAAGCCCAACCCCTGAAAGACAACCCCACACTTGTGGTTGAGGAGGTCTGTAGGCAGGGGGCTTATTGGAATCTGGAAACCCCCTTCAATAAGGGGCCCCAAACTCCACTCCCCCATGTGAATGAGTATGGGGTACATAGTACCTCTACCCATTCACCAAAAAAGTGTCAAAAATAAATAGAAACACACACAGTTTTTGACAATTCCTTTTTTAAAAAACAAAAAAAAGTCCCCCAATGTAGATCCATCGTCAATCATGATGCCCAACGCCACAGCTGGACCTGAAAAAAGAAAAAAAAACCTCTGCCCACAACTAAGGCTAACCGCTGCCTGCCTGCTCTATCATCTGACAGTTCTTACATAGGTTAGGGTTGGTGCCACCTGGCAACGTCCCCTGGGGTGCCGCCACTGTGTGATGTCACCGATTGGTGGATGTTGCGTCTTTGACATCACAAGGGGGCAGTGCCACTAGGTGACGTGCCACTAGGTGACGTCATTGGGTGGCCGCCCGTTAGCCCTTACCTCCCTTAGCCCTTACCTATTTAAGAACTGTCAAATGGTAGTGCAGGCAGTCGGCTGTTAGCTTTTATTGCGGGTGTAGTGGAGGCGGGTATCATGATTGACGATGGACCCCCACGCCTTTTTTCACATTTTTCTATTTCCGGCAAGGTTTTTTTTTTATTCAGCTTTCAGCAGGGAAGCCTGTTGACAACTAATAACTCATCCATTGTTAAGAACGCAGAAGCCTGCTCCCCGGCCTGCTCCTTAACAAAAAACTATTCACTATGCCAGTGGCGGCTGGTGCTCAAAATTTTTAGGGGTGCACAAACAAACTGAAAGATTCTGAAAAATACTGAAAAAAAACACCAATTGCAGCCTCACTGTGTCCATCAATTGCAGCCTCACTGTGCCTGTCCATTGCAGCCTCACTGTGCCCGTCCATTGCAGCCTCACTGTGCCCGTCATTTGCAGCCTCACTGTGCCCATTATGAGGGGTTCCCACCATCCATGTGCTGAATTCCCGGGTCTGTACTCCTGCTGAGCTCATTATGTGCCTATTAGTGCTAAGGGGTCCAATCATTTCATCCACAGGAGCACTTTATAAGGAAATTAATGTGTTTGGGGCTTTGTTTTTCATTGCAACACAGACTTTTCACTGGTTACATGCTGATCACTATGAGTTTTTTTTTATCTAACATTTATGAATTATGTCACAGACTTTCACTGGCTACATTACATGCCTATCACAGTTCAGAATTGTTCACAACTAATTAATTGTTTTTATGATGTATTGTGATGTTGAGCACTTGCACTTTATAATTTAGAATGATATTTTGGTGGGTTGCGCTGTAGTTTGGAATTGCATATTTTGGCATTTGTGTTATGAACAGCAGCAACTAGAGTATTAGAATTATTTTGCTGGCTGAAAGAAAGGTCTGATTGTAGAATAATTTGGCACATTACAGTATCTATTATTTAAAATATTCCAAAAAAGTTGTTAAGTTTGCAAGGATAGTCATGTTCCCAAAATTAGGCGAAACTCTGCCATCATCCACTCATTTGTGCTGCAAATGGTAGAGTTTCACCTCATTTTGGGAACATGACTGTCCTTGCAAACTTAACAGCCTTTTTGGAATATTTTAAATAAATAATACTTTTGAATTTGTAACTGCTGCAGACAAAGTTATTTTTTTTCACTGGGACCATCACCTACCAGTTTGGCCAAGATTCACAAACAAGGCGCTACTCGGGCCGTGCGTTCCATCCACGGAGCCGTGGCGGCACTTCTGGTTTCCCACTGGCACAGAAACCAGAAGTGACGCCGCAGCTCCTTGGAAAGCACCGCCCATGTCCTACGGTGGTGCCAATCACAATAGGACAATACTATTAGACTAGGAGTATTCAGGCACTTTGCTCTGCGCCGCAATAACAAGCTAAAGCATGCACATGAAGCGTCTCATGTGCTTGCATAGACATCACGCTGCCCCCATAAAGCAGTGTGCAGCGCCCGTGCACACACTTAAAGGGCCTTTTTTTGTGACTAGCTTTGGGGGGAGCGCCTGTGCACCCTCTATGGACGGCCCGCCACTGTGACTTTGCCCTAATTGGACAAAACTTTTCCCAATCAGGGCTTAGAATGCACTGTTCAAAATATTGACATTTTGGGCCCAATTTGGACATTTTCACTTAGGGGTGTACTCACTTTTGTTGCCAGCAATTTAGACATTAATGGCTGTGTGTTATGTTGAGGGGACAGCAAATGTATACTGTTATACATTGTAGAAAAGTGTAATTTCTTCAATGCTGTCACATGAAAATATATAATAAAATATTTACAAAAATGTGAGGGGTGTACTAACTTTTGTGAGATACTGTATATCCTATAGATTGATTTGCGCAAATGTTACAGCGTCCACAATCAATATACGCTTATTGGGATTTTTTTTTAAATGTAGCAGAATAAATATTGGCCTAAATTGATGAATAAATTTTATTTTTTTATTTTTTTATTGGGTATGTTTTATAGCATAAAGTAAAAAATATTGCTTTTTTTTTTCAAAATTGTCTGTCTTTTTTGTTTATAGCGCAAAAAATAAAAACTACAGAGGTTATCAAATACCACCAAAATAAAGCTCTATTTGTGGGAAAAAAAAGGACATCAATTTTATTTGGGTATAGCGTCCCACGCAATTGTCAGTTAAAGTAAGGCAATGCCGTATTGCAAAAAATGGCCTGGTCATAAAGGGGGGTTAACCTTCCAGGGCTGACGTGGTTAACTGACAATTGTGTGGTCATGTACCCAAATAAAATTTATGTCCTTTTTTCCCACAAATAGAGATTTCTTTTGGTGGTATTTGATCACCTCTGCGGTTTTTGTTTTTTGCGCTATGAATAAAAAAATACAGACACTTTTGAAAAAAAAAATATATATTTTTTACATTCTGCTATAAAACACATCCAATAAAAAAAAAATTAAGAAAATCAAATTTCTTCATAAATTTAGGCCAATATGTATTCTGCTACATATTTTTGGTAAAAAAAAAAACCCCATAAGCGTATATTGATTGGTTTGCGCAAAAGTTATAGCGTCTACAAACTATGGGATATATTTTTTATTTTTTTACTAGTAATGCTGGCGATCAACGACTTATAGTGGGACTGTGATATTGCGCCAGTGACACTAATACAGTGATTAGTGCTAAAAAATATGCAATGTCACTGTACTAATGACACTGGCTGGGAAGGGGTTAACATCAGGGGCTATCTAAGGGTAAACTGTGTGCCTAGCCTATGTTTCTGTGTACTATGGGAGATGCTTTCACTAGGGGGAGTCATGGATCCTTGTCCCTGCTTTGCATGAACACAGGATCCATACCTTCCCTACTGACAGAATGGTGATCTGCCTTGTTTACATAGACAGATCACCGCCCCCCTCCCCCCCCTCAGTACTGAAGGAACGGTGGGTGACGGTGGACATTGAGTCTGCAGTACCCACCAATCAGCTCCCGCTGTGTATAATCAGAGAGGGAGCAGGCCGCCAGCGGTGCGCATGCGCACCCCAGACTCAGAGGGGCAGCATCATGTACTAGGTATGTGATCCTGTACAGCAGTGCCACTTTGCCACTGTATATGTAAGTTATATGGTTGGCAAGTGGTTAATAAAGGACTGCTTGCTTTTAAAAACTGCTGGTGATCTCGAGCCCCCATATGACAGCATCATTACCTATTGCCAATGAGAACGAAATTGACCTAGGAACCAGTAATGCCTAAACCAGGGGCGTAACTACAGGGGTTATTGTAACCGGGCCCCATGCTCCAGGGGGCCCGTGCACCTCCCTTGTACACTTGGATAGGAGGGATGGTGGGGGTGGCATTTAGAGGAACCAATCTCCTCTATTTTCCTCCTATTGGAGGAGATTGGTTCCTATATATGCTGTCCCTGCCACCCCTTTTTTCCAGTTTACTTTTCTTCCGCTGTTCCCCAGGTTACTGTGTGCTCCCCTGGTTCCCCCCCCACAGAGCTGCTGTCTTCCCCCCTCCTCTCTCCTGCCAGCTGCTGCAGAAGATGTGTCATGATGGAGAGATGAAAACGGGTCAGTAAATTTGTCATTTACTCCTTCCTTTTCTAAGTGGACAGAGTCAGTGATTGGTACCAATTGGTTCATTCATAACTAAGGCATAGTAAACAGTTTTTACTATACTTCTGTTTCTGAACGAATGGGAGGCTTGGTACACAAGTATTCCTGTCCATTCGTTCTGTGCAGCTGAGGCTACACAGATGGAGATTGAGAGCTGAGGTTTGTTTAGACCCCTGATATCTCATCAAAAAAATTATAAAAATAAAATTGTAAAAGAAATTAAATGTAATGGTAAAAAAATAATAAAATAAAAATTAAAAACTACTGACACCAGTGAGGGAAAGGTTGCAATTGCGACCGGGCCCTGGCATTTCACCACCATGGGGAGACCCGAAGATGGCAGAAAGGGGGCCCCGCTGCAGAACTTGTGAAAGGGTGCCGATGCAGGACCGTAATAAAAGGGACCTGCAACGGGAGTAAAGGGCCCCAGGATCACTTGGAAGGGCCCTGGCCAGGGTTCAGGGGGGCCTTTCATAATTTCTTGCACCGGGGCCCTGAAGGTTCTAGTTACGCCTCTGCCAGGATCCTATCCAACTGGCTAGAAGAGGTAGTTCATACAAATTGCAAATCCTTCAGTGGGTAGGATGTGTACTTTGGTTGTGCATTTAGCTGTGTCCTGGAGTTCCCCTTTAAGTGACTGCTGATTTGAGACCTTTTTGCTTGGTACATGTATAACTAGTATAATGGGAGGTTACATTTAAAGCCAGAGTACAGCTAAAATCAAAAACACAAAGAACAGCAAAAAGGACATAACTCACAATCATAGAATGTGTCCCATTGTGCTGATTCCTCTGCTGTTAGTAGTAGTCCTCCTCCATCCTGCTTCTCCCCAATCCACACAATCTTTCAGTGCAGTGGGGGTTGAGCCCCGGTTCACACTGGTGCGATGTGAGAACCCTGCATATGTACTGCGGGTTCCCGCATCACACCTGACTCACACGGCAGTTCACACTGCCATATGCGAACTGAGGGGAGTGTCAATACAATGTTAACGACACCCCCTTTTCAGCTTGCATATCATAGTGCGATCTGACAGTTCGGACATGAATCAGATTGCATAGGTCTGAACACCCATACGATCTGATTCTGGTGCCGACTCAAGAAAGTGTCCTGTGAGTTTTGAGTCCAAATGTGATGCGATTTCAGCCATACTATCTGTATGGCTGAAATCGCATCACACAGACATTGCATGTGATTTGCACCGCAGTGCCGCTCAAATCACATGCAATATTGCATAGCGCGCCTGTGTGAACCGGGGCTTATAAAGCTAAAAGGCTGTCAAAGGCAGTCATCAAGAGAGCCTAATGCTGCCCTCCTTTTCTGCCCAGCTTTGCTATTTATAGAAGCTGTAGTACAGCTTCTATGAATGGAAAAGGACCTATGAAATGATACAGTGAAGCTATTAATCATCCAGTTGTTCTGCATTCTTAGATACTACTCCATTCAAAAGAATAGAAAAACTGGGAATTGAAAATATAGACAATAACATTTTTTGGCAAACTGAATATATTTTTTAATGCAAGATTTCAGGAACGCAGTTTTCTTTGTCAAGCATGTCTTCATACAAATAAATAAAAAATGACACATTTATATACATACAAGCACAGCCAATATCAAACTCTATTTTTAGGTACCATCTAGATTTTGTAAATACACTTTAATCTTGGAAGTAGATCCATTGGATATGAACTTGCTTTGATAGGCTGACAGCACTATTCTTGATGCAGTGAAATCACTGCAGTATTGTCACCATTGCTGCTGCTGTGGCTGCCAAGCTGTTGGCAACATTGGTGAAAAGCCTAGTGTAGGTCCATCCACGATGAACCTGGACCTGCACCTGGCCATCCACATGATGTAAAATAAATTGTAACTCATCAAACCAGACCACCTTCTTCCATTACTCTGTGGTCCATTTCTGATGTTCACATGCCCATTGTAGGTGCTTTTGGCTGTGGACACAAGTAAGCATGGCCACCCTCACCGGTCTGCGGCTACACTGCCCCGTACACAACAAACTGCAATGCCCATTGGTCGGTACCTAGAGCTTTCAGAGAAGAACAGTTATAAAACATCAACTTCAATGGCAACATGTTTACTTGCTGCCTAATATATCCCACCAACTTTCAGATTTTTCACAATTTTCCTAGATCTATCCCATTGGGTCCAATTTCACCACCCTCCTATCCCGGTGCCCAGTTCCGCCTTGGTGGTTGCTTGTGTGGGGCTGTTAGGGAAATTATAATACCTTGTATGCATTATAATTTGCCTGCGCTAATAAGCGCATTTTTCAGCTCTTTTGCATAATGCATTCCATCGACCTGTGTTGAAGCAGACACACACACACACAGACACAGATTGCTTCATCTCACATAGCCGATAGCAGGGATATATTGTCCTGCCTGGCTCTCGCTGCTGTGTTTATTTATACTGGTCAGACAGGTTTAACAAAATTAACATGGCTTCGCAATCAGCCAATCAGCCTCCAAGGCACAGTCACATGACATGAGCTCAAATACAAATACAACCAATCAATGACACACTTGATTACATTCAAACTATACAATAAGAAAGGCATGCATGTATGGGGGAGGGAGCTGACCGGCAGGGAAGCCATGTGCTTCTCTTCACAAAGCCGCACATCCATCACCCCAGACATGCAGTAACCTGCCAGTTACAATGAACCCCTACCAAATACAGTTCTTATAAAACTATATTCCATAAGGGTTATGCTACTGTTCCATTAAAGGGTAAATTACAACACAAAGGAATATGGCTGTAGATTTCTGTCACATTGATCAGATGCCACAGAAAGCCCACAGATCATTATCCTTACATAAAAGGCAATACTAATTCCATAAGGCAAGTAAACTGCCGCCAAGCAGATCGATCTGTACAGAAGACAGGGGCCCCCTGATTGACGGTAATACACCCGCGCCACAGAACGTGCATTGCACCTCAAAGATCCAGACCAGCGTTTGCTCCAGCGATAACCGCTCAGGGCGCCTGCTGGCCGGGATGATCGGGCGGTAGCGTGTAATTATCAATTGATGGAAGATATCCATTGTATTGGCCTTTCCTCAGTATCGGTTAAAGCCATATTCGCTGTACACAGCGAATACCGGTAAACCAACACTGGGAGACACTGTGACAATACATAATACATCCTAAATTTCTACAACAGGGCGCCGTCGCCTTGCCTGCCAGCACAGCCCCCAGCCATGGCCTGTCTCGGGGGCTGCCTACGCCCGGCGTTGTGTTGCCAGTGCACAGACCGTGTGAGTATTTCATGTGTTACCATGTGGGGACTGCCTAAGAATTGCTATAGCCTCACTTTGCCCATGGATAACAGTTTGATCTTACTAGTTTTATCCTTATTGCAGACCCAAACACTTGCTTGAAACGCGTAGAGCTACCATATATTGTGTTTCTGTTACCACCACGCGCCAATGATATTTTACTGTATACAATTTTCACGGCTTTACCCAGGGAAATACCCTAGGGAATCCAAGGTTATGGCCATGCAGCTTTTACCGTATAAATAATGTTTGTACATATACACGAAAATTGATGGATGGGGAATTCCCTTACATGTCAATGTATGATTTTTAATTTTTGCCATCATTTTCTACCTATTGATAACATCTTCTCTGATCTTATATGTGTGTTATGTGATCGTTTGTATTCATAATTGAACCGGACCATCATGTTTTACCAATTAAGCACAATTCTTTATGATTTTATGTGTTTAACTATGAGATTATTTGCATCAATAAATGTATGAATTGATTCAATTATCGTTCCACGTATCCATCAATTATACCTCTTGACCAACACATGCTTCAATTAAAGTCCCACCCCCCCACCCCTTTTCTTGCATATTGTGCAATTTTACATTGAATATATATAGGGATGGATAACTTAGTTAAGTATGTAAATAACTACGTTTATTAGAGTATCAATTTGTGTATTTTAGTA
>BLSH010277081.1:146519-158467 GCA_018402905.1 Glandirana rugosa | reverse complement strand
AGGTAGACTCTACGTAACAGTGGTTTACAGAGAACGTAGGAATTAGTTGTTACGTACACTTGTTTTTGCTTCCGCCTTAGTAATTGTGGAGGCGACGATTGTTAATGTGAGGTGTTCGACCTTTCATTAATACTACGAAAGATATGTGTCGTTCCCAAACTTTAATAAAACCGTTAATGGAAAGGTGTGTAAATGCCGTCTTCTTTATCGACGTGATCGAAAGGAACCTTTAGTGGAAATTTTCGTATAACGATTATGAAGCTGAAGATATAATCACGGTAGATCACTGGTTTTAGTGATATTGTTTATATTACTGTTATATGTGTATAGTCGGTATTGAAATCTTGGGAACTGTTCAATTCAATTAAAGTTACCGTAGACTTTCAAGTTTTATTAACCCCTCACCCACCCTGAAATGTACTTCGATAATTGGACCATTCCGACCACGAAGGTAGGGATACATATAAGTTACATTTTCCCCTCCCCCCCTTTTCTTGCATATTGTGCAATTTTACATTGAATATACATAGGGATGGAAGCACCAGCCTTACCAGGTTAATAGCTTCATGTAAAGTCCCACCCACTCCCCAATTATTTTGAACTTTCAGATGCCATTGAAATTAACTTAACTTGTCAAGGGTTCTAAAGTTATGGCTGATATGTGTATATTGTCATTATATTTGTTATAGTGATTTTGGTCACTAGATGGCACTAATATAGAAGTCGAAGTATTAGCAATATGCTTTTAAAGGTGATTTCCAAGGAAAGCTAGTGCAGCTATTTCTTCTGCCGTAAATGTGTGGAAAGGTAATTGCCAAAATAATTTCAAACCCTTGCTGTGTATAGAAAGCATCATAATTACTTTCCAGCTTGTGGAGTGTAATTGTTAGCAGCGGAGGTGTTAATGATTCCGCCTTCGTTTTTGTTCACATGCATTGTTGATTAAGGATGCAAGAGACATTTGGTGACAATGCATCTCAGATGGATTCAACTAAAAATACCTATGGGGCAACATTTATTAAATTTTCCATAACACTAACTGAAAATGAAATTTTAAATTGAGCTCCAAAATGTTTGGCACAAGTTTAAAAAATAAATAATGAGCCTTGAGTCAGCGATGTGAAAATATCAAAAAAATCATCTAAAATACATGCCAAGAAGGTCAGTATTGGATTAAAGATACATACAAACAACTTTTGGTTGTATACTGCTGAGTGTATTGTCTTTGAAGTTTTAATGTACTGCATGCTCTAACAATCACCATGGTAAATATTCAAAGTACATTGTGAGATGACCTTTAACTATTTTTCATTTCAGTCACAGCAGGGGGCATTTATATTGTGTCTTAAAGAACACCAGTCAAATATACAGTATAATAAAACATTATTTATGGTTTCCTTTAAAAAGTCATGTTTAAATAAGCTAGTAGCATTATCTAAAATATGTCTCATTACTAAAGCTAACTTGCTGGCAAAAAGCTAAATACACAGTTTAAAGTGGTTCTTTTACCTACAAATAAAGGTTGCTCTATTGGTGGTTCCTTTTTAAAAGGGACCACCTCACTTTTTCATTGCCATTAGTGTTGGGACATTTTTTGAAGATATACTTACCCTTGTTGATTACAGACACCGTGAAGTTTGAGCACACCATGGTTCAGTTTGAAAGGCCCAACCGCCCACAGAATTTGTGGTAGATTTATACCCTGGTCAGTGGTTAGGTAGGGAATATAGTGCACATTTAGGCCCCAGTACTAGAAGTACCTCTTTTATTCCAGATCAAGAATCCACTTCATTGTATTATTAAATTTACCACTATTATTGAACTGCTGCACTTACTGTTGTCAAATCTCATTACTCAACATTTGTCCTCAGAGCTTACTGCTCTAACATTGAAGTGTCACTGTATTGTCGGGTCCAAATTAAAGTTGGCTCACCACTGGGAATGGTAAGAGAACCCATCATATGCCAGCAGCTGCTATGGAGGAAGTGTTATGCCTTTCAAGTTACAGCCACCACTGTTGGGATTTGGGTGGATTGATCTACTGCCCTAAATAACTTAGTTCTGCTAGGAAGAACGGTGAAGTCAGTGCAATGTGGAACAAAGCAGGACAGATCAGTGCTGACTGTTTTTCCCCTAGGTAAGAACCCAGTGAACACCAAGCATACAGGGCTCTGAGCTAGTACATTATTTGCAAATTCTCACCAAGACTAATATAAGGCATTTTTATTTTCCCACTGACATCAATGTAAGGAACATTATATTTCTACTGGTGCCAATGCGAGGAACATTATTTTTCCACTTACACTAATGTAAAGTTTTTTTTTATTTTCCCCAATGAAACCAATGTATGGGCGTTATGTTTCAATGTACACTAATGTAGCCATTGCCCCCTTGGGGGTTGGTGAATGTAGTGGTTCTACCCTTCACACTGCCCTCATTCACACTTTTCCTTCTATCCAGAGTCACGAAAACAGGCCAGTACTTTGTTTTTTTTATTAGGGGATTGAACTTGGATGGGGAAAGGGGTAGTTATGGGATTCCCAGTCAATTGCATCCAACTTGATTCGGAGCATCTATATACACGTCCTGTATACACTCCTTCTCTTCCTTCAGCACACACTTGCTTCTCAATAACTCCTGTTCCACTCTCCTGCGCAAAACTTGGTTCCGGCCTAGCTAGCACATGGCGAGGTCTGCTGTTGTTTTAGCATAGCCTTCGAACCACCCATTACAGGCAGGGACCGCTGCCCCCCCCCCATAGTGTAGCAAAGTACATATGTGCTAGCTAGTATGATGGACTACTGCTCCCAGCCCATCCTCCTCCAGACCCTGCCAGCCCTTTCAGCTGCAATGGCCTTCTCCACTGCCACAGTGACACCACAGTCCCAAACTTGCTCTTGAATCCTTCCCAGACTGTCTTTCACCCCAATCTGCTCCGGCATGCCTCCTCCAGCTTCCCAGGGTGTGTGTCACTCACCAACACCTGCCACTTGTAGTTCCTCTGATGAAGATCTCTCTGATAGTGCTCTCTCCCGCTGTCCTTTACTGCTCCACCTTGTGCCTCTCCGCCAGGATCTCACTCTCCTTCTGGATGCACCCGATCCCTGAGCTGAGGTTACCCCCCAGACTAGGGGCTCCCTCGAGGCTACTAGGTCCTGCATGGCAGTACTTACAGTTCCTAGGCCTCTGACCAGGCCATGGGTCACGGCAGTCTCTGCCTTCCCCATGTCTTCAGCATTCACGGGGGAGTCGCCAGGCCCCAACTCTACCCTGCCTTTGGGTGGTGACTTCAGGCCCTCACCAGCCTTCTGGAGCTTCTGCGGTTATGGACGACAAAGCCTTGTATGCAGGTCCACAATGAAGTATCATGGCTCCTGTGGTGTGGACACCAGTCGGGTTAGCGGTTCGTCACAATGGCCGCACCGGGCCCAGGCAGTGACCTCCGCGGTTAGAATCCAGCATTCAGTCATATTAGGCACAGCTGCTCAGCTCCCTTGGTCACTCCCAGGGCGAGTCCCCCACGGGGCTCCAGTCAGACACCGGTGTCCACCAATGTCCACTCTGGCTTCTCCAGCAACCAGGTTAGTGCTGGAATCAAACAGCCACCCTCCGCCATGTTCCACTGTCTCCATGTGTCTGCTGCTAGTAGGAAGCGCTGAACCTCCTTCAGGGTGAGGCACCATCCCCTCATTTCCGGAGGGGCTGATGCCAAGAGATCTGGTATGCAGGCGTGCTCCAGGTCATGCTGCTGTAACCCCTTATGTGAAGGATGGAAACTTGCAGACATGTTGACTCTAGCAGTACTTGTCCAGACAGGCTGGCCTTTCCTGTGGTTGCCAGTAGCAACAGTAAATGTAGTAACCACTGTCTTCCTGAAGGGAACAGTTTCAGCGCAGTCCCGCTAGCAGGCCTCACAGGCTTACCCCAATCACCCTAGGCAACAGGAAACAGTTCCATGCACACTTTACTGTAAGCAGGAGTTTGGAGCAAAAGTTTGTGTTCCCCTTTTTGCAGAATGCTGGGCATGTTTGTAATCCAGTGGGTGATGTCCAGCATTTGCAGAGTGCTGGACATATTTGTAATCCATGGGCACGATTGCCCACCGTGGTTCCCACGGATGACAGCACATGTTTACAAGTCATTGAATTGCAGAAAATTGCTTTCAAGTGTCCGCTCCAGCGCTGGTTGGAGCAACTGGTAGACAAGAGCAGCAATTGGTGACTGCTCTCACTGGTTGCTTTGAACAACGGCACTTGTATTGTAGCACTGTTTGATGGGCAGAGCACATAAGTCCTTTCCCGTGTTCAATCCTTGCTAACTTTGGAACAATACAGTTCCCTGGCTCAGTTCACTTCGGTTGCTAGGGGCAAAAACTGGCAGAATTATGTGAATCAGGTGAATCCCAGACCGAGCCCCCAAATGTAGCCATTGCTCCCTTGGGGGTTGCTGAATGTAATGGTTTCACCCTTCACATTTCCCTCAATCACACTTTTCTGTCTATCCGGAGTCACGAAACAGCTCGGTACTTTGTTTTGTTTTTTTTATTAGGGGATTGAACTTGGATGGGGGAAGGGGTAGTTATAGGATGCCCAGCGAGTTTAATCCAACTTTATTCTGACCATCTATATACACGTCCTGTATATACACTCCTTCTCTTCCTCCAGCACACACTTGCTTCTCAATAATTCCTGTTCCACTCTCCTGCACAAAACTTGGTACTGGTCTAGCTAGCACATGGCGAGGCCTGCTATAGCTTTAGCATAGTCTCTGAACCACCCATTACAGGGAGGGACTGCTGGCCCCCAAAGTGTAGCAAAGTACATATGTGCTAGCTAGTATGATGGACTACTGCTTCCAGCCCATCCTCTTCCAGACCCTGCCAGCCCTTCCAGCTGCAACGGCCTTCTCCACTGCCACAGTGACACCACAGTCCCAAACTGGCTCTTGCATCCTTCTCAGACTGTCTCTCACCCCAATCCAGCTTGCATGCCTCCTCCAGCTTCCCAGGGTGTGTGTAACTCACTGACACCTGTCACTTGTAGTTCCTCTCCTGAAGATCTCTCCGATAGTGCTCTCTCCCGCTGTCCTTTCCTGCTCCTGAAGAAATGTAGCCGGCAACTCCAGTAATGCAAAATAAAGTCTTTAACCTCTTCACACCCACGTCCATGAACGTCCTCCGGGGAATGCGCTGTCAGCGCGGACCTGCGGGTCACGCGCAGCACGCTCTGTGATCACCGAGTCCATGAGACTCGGCTGATCACAGATCGGAGTAAGGGGCGGCCCCGCCCCCTTACCACGTGATCAGCTGTCAGCCAATGACAGCTGATCACGTGATGTAAACAGAAGATCAGTGATCTGTATTTTTTTCCCTCACACTGTCAGGAAAAAAAATCACCGCCTTCTGTCAGAGGGACATTGGTCCCTCACACACAGAGCCGGGGATTGCTGCTCTGTGCCCACCAGTGCCCCCTGCCAGTGCCACCTATCATTACCCACCAGTGCCACCTGCCAGTACCCACCAGTGCCATCTACCAGTGCCCACAGTGCCACCTACCAGTACCCACAGTGCCACCTAAATTTGCCCACCAGTGCCACCTACCTTTGCCCACCAGTCCTGCCAATCAATGCCCATCAGTGCCGCATCATCAGTGCCAATGATCAGTGCTGCCTATCCGTATCCCCTACCAGTGCCCAGCAGTGCCCATCAGTGCCACCCATCAGTGCCCATCAGTGTCACCTATCAGTGCCACTTTTCAGTGCCACCTATCAGTGCCCTTCAGTGCTGCCCATCAGTGCCAACCATCAGTGTCACCCATCAGTGCCGCCTCATCAGTGGTTATCAGTGCCACATATCAGTGCAGCCTATCAGTGCTCATCAGTGCAGCCTCATCAGCACACATCAGTGAAGAAAAAAAGCTACCTGTTTTTTAAATGTTTTCATTTATAAAAAAACTATGAAACAGTTTTTTTTTTTCAAAATTTTCGGTCTTTTTTTGTTTTTGTAGCAAAAAATAAAAACCCAGCAGTGATTAAATACCACCAAAAGAAAGCTCTATTTGTGGGGAAAAAAATATAAAAATTTCATACGGGCATAGTGTACCATGACCGTGCAATTATTCAAAGTGCGACAGCGCTGAAAGCTCAAAATTGGTCTGGGCAGGAAGGGGGTTTAAGTGCCCAGTAAGCAAGTAGTTAATGTAGCATACAGGTACGTTACAGGAACAAAAGGCTGATGCATTTCGGCACAGGGGCCTTGATCACAGCTTACTGAACATGTAAAAAACAAAACTTATATACACACATAACACACCTCATACAAAGGCGGATCCATTAATAAAATAATTAAGTCAATTAAATAAAAGTATAGAACAAAGTGAAAAACAGCACTGGATTATAGGTTACTTAATATGAAAGAAAAAGAAAAGTGACACTTTCCAAAGGGTCAAAAAAGCAGGATTGTGGGACATATTCCCCAGCAACAGAAAAAGATATATATTCCTTTCATAATTTAATCTCTGAAACGGGACTAACAGTATCCACATTTTATATTTACATTATTTCAAAAATAAATCCAAATTGATTTTTCTTATTCTTCCTATAATTAGATGTAGTGCTAATAGTTCTATTAAGGAATGTGTGTCTATTCTTCCTGGACGCAATAGTTAAATCTCGTTTTATGTGCCATTCCTGATAATCTCTCTCCTTAAGCCTAGAAGTAACATAGTTACATTCATTGTTGTAGCTGTCCTCACCCAAGCAATTGCGTCATGCTCTAGTGAACAAGTCCTTTCCTGCTCCACCTTGTGTGTTTCGCCAGGATCTCACTCTCCTCCTGGATGCACCCGAGCCCCGAGCTGAGGTCACCCCCCCCAGACTAGGGGCTCCCTCGAGGCCCATGACAGCCTCCACACTATTCCATCTCCAACTCTTCCACCCAAACTCTCTTCCCTGACTGGGCTGACCCCTGCCAGTCCAGGTTGGGGATTGGTCAGAGCTCCTAAACATAGCTCATGAAGCTTCACCTCCTTTTCCCCACCCTTTCTGCCAGAACTTTCTGAACCAGAAAGGAGGGGTTACCAAGAGGTGTCACTACCTGCAGTCACCAGTCACTCCCCAGACCACTCCCCGACCCAGAATCAAAACAATCAGGCCTGCTCTCCTCTCCTAGCAAAAAAACCCTATCACTTAGCAGCTACCTATGGTAGAGGGCGTACACTAATGTAAGGGGCACCATTTTTCCATTTACACACATGTAAGGGACTTTGTTTTTCCACTTACTCCAATTTAAAGTGTTACTAAACCCGGGACCCTGCATTCACTATATTTGGTCTCCATAGTACACAGGACATGGAAATGGAATTATTTTAGTAAATATAAACTGCTAAATACCTTTTCTCAGCAGTGTATAGCAGTCTTGTGACTTCTATCAGTGTCTGGCCAACCACTGGTTCAAGCTTGTAGAAGGAGTTTTCATTCTCCTCTGACTGTCCTTTGAGGCTGCATGACCCCTGACACTCTGTCTGGACAGTGCTGATTGGCCGTGTGCTGGTCACATGCACCATCTCAAAAAAAGAACTCCCTAGCAATACACACTAAACTGAGCATGTTCGGAGTGCCCCCAAGGCCCTGTACTATCAGGAGATGGATTGGGGACTGTGAAAGAAGGGGAGGATCAGAGAAGACAGAATCAAACAGCCTTTTTACACAATGCGGAGGATTAACCCCTTAGGTTCCACAGTGAGTATAACAGGCATGCTTTACTGCATATACAGACTGATTTTACTGTTATGAGTTTAGTTTTACTTTAAGGTATACTATTTCCCCCACTGAAACCAGTGTAAGGGGCATTATTTTTTACCAATTTTATTTATGCAGTTATAGCTATATAGAAATTAGACCAAATTCTGATTATTACAAGAATACAACAAAATGTAGCACATCCAAAGTATAGCTAATACCAATAATATATGCTTTTGCAGGATGAGATATCAATCAAAAATGTTGTCTTCGTTTATAGCTCCTTGTTGTAAAATATAAAAGGAAAAATAATATATTGGGGGAGTGGAATTAAAGAGACAATTTCAAAAAGAGAAAAAAGCAGTTGGTTTGAACATTTAATCAGTTAAATAACAAAGAATTAGGTCACCTTATTTTTTCACTTATACCAGTTCAAGGTACATTTTTTCCAGTTACACCAGTGTAATTATTTTCTCACTGGCAGCAGTGTAAGGAGCACAAGTTTCCACTAACAACAATGTAAGGGGGGTTATTGCATTATTGACTACCAGAATAAGGGGAATATAAACTCACTAACACCAATGTAAAAGCATACTACACCCACTGACAGCAATGCAATGACCTATTCTGGATATTTATAGTTTGTATGTTACATTATCATGATGGAAGGTAATATAGTGCAGACTGATTCACTAAAATACATCTAAACTCAAAAAACAAAAATGAAAAATATTCTAGCGTACCATTCCTTATATGTGGTGGCTGCATTCATTTCCTTTTTATGGCTTTTTTTTCCTTTATTTTCACCGAATGATCCTGCCAGTAACACACTTCCTGTCCTAGGATGACAATGTTCACTCACTGTACTGTATATATGGAGCAGCAGCAATGTTTGTCACCCTTGGTTGGGATACTGATTTGTTCTTTAAAAACCTCTCCCTCCTCTCATCTACATTTCATAGGGTGGATGAGTTATGTAGTTCACAGAACATGGGTGGGAAAGCTTATAACAGTGTTCGAGAGTTTAGTTCAGTGCAAAGGAAGTTACGAGGATACTTGATTTCTATCACCATCTTCTATAGGAATGCAGATATTTTTCTACTTGCAAGAAAAGTTCTTAGACTAAAAAAAGAAAATAAATATAGCCACAGTGAATGTTTTGCTTTTGCAACTTTTAAGGTTCTTGCAGTAAACCCAAGGAAGTGTTCAGTCTCCTCCCCCAGCCAACCCAGCCCCTATACAGTTAGAACACACTGAGGGAACGCAGTTAACCCTTAGAACGCCCCCTGCAGGTTAACCCCTTCACTGCCAGTGACATTTACACAGTAATCAATGCATTTTCATAGCATTGATCGCTGTATAAATGCCAATGGTCCCAAAAAAGTATCAAAATGATCCAACATGCCTACCGCGATATCGCAGTACTGCTAAAAATCTACATTACTAGTAAAAAATAAAAAAATAAAAACCCCATAAATTAATTCTAATTTCAAGCAATTGTCAGTTAAATTGACGCTGTGCCGAATCGCAAAAAGTGCTCTGGTCCTAAAGTGGGAAATCCTTCCAGGGCTGAAGTGGTTAATGGCTATGTGTTGAGTTATTTTGAGGGGACAGAAAATTTACACTGTTATACAAGAGATACTGTATATACAGGACAGGTTCCACTCAGAACAGGCCTCACCATGGTCGACCAAAGAAGTTAAGTGTATGTACTCAGCGTCATATCCAGAGGTTGTCTTTGGACAGTAAATGTATGATGTGAGGGATTAGCTCAATGGGGATCACCTTCCCTGGGAAAAGGGTAGTTCAAACAGCAGATTTTCTTAAAATCTGGCTTGTAGACAGTTTTATTTAAAAGTTTGTAGATAAATCAAATAAACAAAACAGAAAATAAATCCTTGCCATCCAGGCACTAATTAAACAGTTTCAGTTTCCTAACTTAGAGGTGAAGGGCTTCTCCCAGTCACCCACGAAACAAAGATAATGCAAACTTTCAGTCACAAAGCAAAGTTCATTTCATCAGCTCTCTCAGGCTTGATGGCTCCTGAGTCCCAGGTCAGAGCAATTATATGATCCAGACCTGTTTCCTTTATACCACCTATTGATGGACACAAGTAGACCGCAAAATCTGGTCCGGAACCCACCCTGGCAAAGTGGCTTTCATAACACCACAATGAGTGTTGCCAGCATTGCTACAGAGGTTGAAGGTTTGGGGGGTCAGCCTGTCAGTGCTCAGACCAGACACTGCATCAAACTGGTCTGAATGGCTGTCATCCCAGAAGGAAGCCTTTTGTAAAGATGATGCACAAGAAAGCCCGCAAACAGTAATGCAAACATTTTGTTTCCGTCACAAAGCAAAGTTAATTCATCAGCTCTCTCAGGCTTGATGGCTCCTGAGTCCCAGGAAATATCTGATCCAGACCTGTTTCCTTTATACCACCTGTTGATGGACACAAGTGGACAACAAAAACCCTGCCAAAGTGGCTGGTAAAAACCCGGACCAGATTCCACCAACATTTGAAATGCCCTCTCTGCCTCAGGATTCCACTTGATCATGAACCACCCTCTACCCTTCGTCAGATCCATCAGTGGGACTGCAATGGTGGCAAAATTGGGTATAAAACGCCTGTAGTACCCGGTGATCCCCAGAAATGCACAAACTTGTTTCTTATTTATAGGTTGGGCCATTTTTGTACTGCTTCAATCTTATTGATTTGAGGCTTGATCAGCCCCGTCCAATGATGTAGCCAAGGTATTTGGCCTCCTCCAAGCCTATGGCACACTTTTTGGGGTTGGCAGTGAGTCCTGTTTTCCTAAGGGAATCCACTACTGTTGCACCCGGGGCAAATGGGATTCCCAATCTGGGTTGTGGATGACTACATTGTCCAAATAGGCAGCTGTGTATTGGCGATGTGGTCTTAAGGTCTTATCCATCATTCTCTGGAATGAGGCAGGAGCACCATGCAAGCCAAAAGGCATCCACTTATACTAGAAGGACCCCTCGGGGGTCGAAAATGCAGTTCTCTCTTTGGCAGACTCTATTAGGGGTATCTGCCAATACCCTTTAGTCAAATTTAAAGTAGTTATGTACCGTGCACCTCACAATCTGTTAACAAGCTTGTCAACCTGAGGCATTGGGTACGCATCGAATTTAGACACACTGTTCAACTTCCTCAAATCATTACAAAACCTTATAATTCCATCTGGTTTTGGGAAAAACACTATGGGACTTGACCAGTCACTGTGGGACTCCTCTATCACATCCAGATCTAACTGCTTCCCGCCTAGCCTCGGGTATTCTATAGGGCTTTACATTTACACGGACACCTGGTTCCGTAATTATGTCATGCTGTATAACTGTGACCAGTCCGGGCAGGTGAGAGTCTCTATTCTTATTCACAAATTCTTTAACATCCTTCTGTTGGGTCACTGACAAGGTTTCAGTTATGGATACTTCAGGGGCCATGTCCTCTTGGGGGTTGGCATTGCCAGTAAAGTCTCTCTGTCCTTCCAAGGTTTCAAGAGATTAATGTGATCTATTTGCTCGTGTTTCCTTTTCCCTGGCTGGTAAACGTTGTATACTCTTTCCATAATTTCAAAGGGACCCCTTGCTAGGAATTTGCTCTCAACAGTGGGGACTAGTACCAGCACTCTATCACCAGGGTTGAAGATCCGGGTCTTGGCACCCCAATTATAAACCCTTCTCTGGTCTTCCTGGGCTTGCTCTATATGTTCCTGTACAAGCGACATGACAGCAGCGATTCTATCTTGCATCAGTGAGATATGCTCAATGATGCTTCTATAAGGCGTGGTCGCTCCCTACCATGTTTCTTTTGCAAAATCTAGCAATCCCCTGGGATGTCTCCCATACAGTAGTTCAAAAGGGAAGTAACCTATACATGCCTGAGGTACCTCCCGTATGCCAAACATGAGGTATGGCAGCAAAAAATCCCAATTTCTCCAATCTTTGTCCACCACCTTTTTTAACATGCTTTTGAGCGTTGTTAAATCTCTCCACAAGACTATCAGTTTGCGGGTGGTAGACAGATGTACGGAGATGGGAGATTTTGAACAACTTACACAATTCTTTAGTGACTCAGGACATACACAGGGTGCCTTGATCCTTCAATACCCCTTTTGGAATACCCACATGACTAAATACCTGGAAAGCTCTTTGCAATAGTTTTAGCTGAGGTATCACGCAAGGGAAT
>BLSH010277081.1:110722-139561 GCA_018402905.1 Glandirana rugosa | reverse complement strand
AAACCTACTATGGCAACTGGTGCGACACACTCCAAAATCTGAAGTCCTTCCACTGAATTCTCCTGGGACTGAGGAGTGACATGGACTCCTATAGGACCGGACGTCCGGTGGTAATAGGGAGAGCGATGACCTACTTACACCTGGGACTATTCTTCGGACCTCTGGCTCTACCTACATGGGGAAACGACTAGCCGTCAGGGGCAACCCACAACCACCAAGATGATGAAGGGGGAGTCCCTTCGGTAGTACCAACTAAAGTCCAACTATAGGACTATCGGAAGAAACAACATCTCTTGCTGAACCTGACGGAAAACCAAAGTTGGAGGTTGCCGAACATAGAATGCCACAAACTGGCAACCTGAAATCAACCATGATGGCTTCCCTGAGGGGGAAGTAGTAGAACCACCAACACCCAACGGGGACTGCCGATCAGCAAAGGGGTACATCCATCTCGGTCTCCAGGCTTCTTATCAGGGTCCACATTCATCCAGTAGCGAGAGGGATAATGGTGGCCTGCAGGCCAGGATATCCTCAGGTACAGTGAGGAGTCAGGGTCCTCTTAAGTCACCTTCCTGAAGTCTAAAACCTCACACAGCGTGGTCAACGGTATCATCCAAACTTACATGAGGTATTCCTAGATGCTGAAGATCAAGAGGTAAAAGACCCATCTGGAGACCTCACTTTTAGGGTTAAACCCTGTTCAGGACACAGACACACTCCAAACTTCAGGTATACTAGAACATAGAAGACCTTGCAGAATTAAGGATGGAATCTTCTGTTCCTCGGTGGAACGAGCAAATCAGATGCAAGTAATCCTAGACGGGGAATTAAGCAGTAGGTAGGCTCAAACGTGTCCTCACTCTTTGGCATACAGTAACTTTTGCATATCTTGGTAACCAATCCGAGACCTGGGCAGACCCTTCCCTTGGGTCTTCCAAATAGTGAGGGACATGTTGTCTTACTCTCCATTTCATCTAGAGGTGTTATCCTCTGTTCTTTCTGGGTGTCAGTAATTTTTTTCTGAGCAGCACCTGGTGTCTATTCTTGAAGTTTATCTTGCCCTCCCATATTGTATGCTAGTTAGGTCCCGAGGTTGTGCTGACATGGTGCTGAGCCAGGAAAACGGAAAATTGTTATCAAATACTTACCGTCATTTTCCTTTCCTGGCTCTGCCCCATGGCCACACATTCCCACCCTGGGCTGTCGCAAGCTAGTTGCAGAACACCGTCTCCAGGTACTGCTATCCTTTTATGATCTATACAGGGATGTCCTATACCGGGTCAAGGGGGCGGGGTTGACCTGAGGTTGTGCTGCCATGGGGCAGAGCCAGGAAAGGAAAATTACGGTAAGTATTTGATAACAATTTTCCGTTATTCCAACTCTAAAGCGCCGGTGCAGTAAAGCAATATATGTGAACAAACTTCCCAGTGTAGGAATAAACAATATATAAATTATAATGCCAGTAAAATGCCAATAAAAAGCCAGTGCTATGAATCAATAAAATTTCCTAAATGTGATAGTGAAAAATACTTGATAAAAAACTTTGCAAAAAACTTTTAAAAAGACTATATAGTGAATAATCAATAAAGATGTTGAAAAAATCAATAAATAAAGTACTAGTGCGGTCTTTGAACAACATTTAAATACTAATGACCAACATATCACAATTTTGCGGATGTATTAACACAGCTCATGTGCTATTCCGGTATTTTAAGAGTCAATCACAAGGTCCATGTAATATCAACAATAGTCCAGACTGAGTTATGCCATAAAATCAATCACCATTCATATGTCAAACAGCCGAAGGGATGATAGTATAGTAACCCTTTCCCAGACCAATGCTGCTCCTGATGTGCCGGTAATCCCGCTGCCAGCAGGTTACTGTCTCATCTCCAGAGCCTGGTCTGTTTTCAAAACAGAAAATAAATCTTTGCCATCCAGGCACTAACTAAACAGTTTCAGTTTCCTAAGAGGTGAATGGCTTCTCCCAGTCACCAACAAAACAAAGATAATGCAAACCTTCAGTCATAAAGCAAAGTTCATTTCATCAGCTCTCTCAGGCTTGATGGCTCCTGAGTCCCAGGTCAGAGCAATTATCTGATCCAGACCTGTTTCATTTATACCCCCTGTTGATGGACACAAGTAGACCGCAAAATCTGGTCCGGAAGCTGAAGGTAAAGGTAATGGACTGGCCAAACATGTCTCCAGACTTAAACCCTATTGAGCATCTGTGGGACATCCTCAAACAGAAGGTGGAGCAGCTCAAGGTCTCTAACATCCACCAGCTCCATGATGTCATCATGGAGAAGTGGAAGAGGACTCCAGTGGCAACCTGTGAAGTTCTGGTGAACTCCATGCCCAAGAGAGTTAAGGCAGTGCTGGAAAATAATGGTGGCCACACAAAATATGGACACATTGGATCCAATTTGAACATTTTCACTTAGGGGTGTACTCATTTTTGTTGCCAGCGGTTTAGACATTAATGGCTGTGTGTTGAGTTATTTTCAGGGGACGGCAAATTTACACTGTTATACAAGCTGTGCACTCACTACTTTACATTGTAGCAAAGTTTCATTTCTTCAGTGTTGTCACATGAAAAGATATAATAAAATATTTACAAAAATGTGAGGGGTGTACTCACTTTTGTGAGATACTTTATATATATATATATATATATATATATATATCTCTAAAGTGCTGCGTAAATTGACGGCGCTATATAACTACCTGTAATAAATGAAGTAAATAAAAATAATTTGTGTATTTCTTACAGATCTGTGCATTAATCCAGTGTGAAACTTTACCTCTTTGCAGAAGCTTCCTGCTCTACTTCCTTGCGCAAGGTGACTTGTCTTGTCTCTTCTCCCTCCTATTGTGCTCTGCAGGAAGTAGGTGGAGCCTGATGGGTCCCTCTCAAATCTCTGTTCTCTGCAGGCCCATCAGTGCTTTACAGCAGTGGTTCTCAACCCTGTCCTTAAGTACCCCCAACAGGCCATGTTCGCAGGTTTGCCTTTAACTTGCACAGGTGTTTTAAATCAGAGTCAATGGCTTGGTATTTTGAACAGCTATTTTATCTAAGAAAGATTCCCAAAACATGGCCTGTTGGGGGTACTTGAGGACAAGGTTGAGAACCACTGCTTTACAGCCAGAGTGATTATGTCACCATTTGGTGATATCTAGGTTTGCAAAGGCATGCACACAAAGTGGATTTATATATTTTGTGGTTATTGGGGAATATATTTAAAGCGGTAGTACTCATGCAATTAAATTTCAGTTAAATTACTCTTTGCAATCAATTGAAATGTCTGCTCTGTTTGGATGGCTTCCTACCTGCTAGCTTTCATAGTAATCCTTTGCTTTGTGTGCAATGACATCACTGGCGCATACAATCTTGGTCACATTTTTCTGGCAAGCTCTTCGTGCCGATGTAGCGTCATTTATTGAAACCCCACAGAAAGGGAGACCAGAAGTGAAGTTTCTACAAAAACCAACAACTGCGCAGACGTCCCTCCACGCTATGCGCTCCAACATTATACTATTATGTCGCTTGACAAATGTTGTAACGGAAGTGATGTTCCATCGCCGCCATCTTGCTATACCCCGCACTCATCCACAGTAAGGATTGAGTCAGAAGGCGGGATGCGAACATCTTTCTATACCCACGGGAGTTTTTCATTTCACATTTATTGTTTACAGTAAACAGAACTTACATACAGTAATACAGTATTTTGAAATACGTGACACTGTTTTGAGATTCAATTTTAAAGGCAGTGGCAAGCCTGATGATCTGACAGGTTTGGTAATGTGACAAAGCACCGCTGCTTTTACAATCGAACATTAAAACAGTGTCACGTATTTCAAAAAACTGTATTTCAGTATGTAAGCTCCGTTTACTGTTAAAAATAATTGTGAAATTAAAAACTCCGGTGGGTGTAGAAAGATGTCTGCATCCCACCTTCTGACTTACTGTGGATGAGTGTGGGGTATAGCAAGATGGCGGCGACAGATAGTCCCTTCCGTTACAACATTTGTTGGGTAACATAATAGTATAATGTTGGAATGCATAGCGAGGCGGGAAGCAGTTGTTGGTTTTTGTAGAAACGTCATTTCCAGTTTCCATTTCTTTGGGGTTCCAATAAATGACGCTACACCGGAAAATTATGTTTACATTCTTGGGCTATATAATTCCTCTGTGCTCATGATACTACATCTCCGTGATCTTGTGATACCCTTCATCCCCATTCTGAAGATGAGCTTGGCTTGGGAACTATTATGCACTTAAGGGATTATGGCCATGAAAAACGAGTGAGGGCAGAAATAAACCACCATGCAGAAACAAAAGGCAGGAGCTACAATGGTAGCGGCTGCAAACAAGCAAGGGCTTTACAAAAACATTTATTATATCAAGTAAGAAGCTTTCTATTTTCCTTCTCTATGTGGCAATTTGATTATAAACAACTAAATGTCATTCATTATTTATAATTCTTGGTTCAATGATCGGAGTTTACTACCACTTTAAAAAAAGTTTTTGTGTCCAGAGTTTAGTTTTAACTTTTATAACTTGGAGAACTGGTGCAATGTATGGCAAACCAGAAAGTATTTGCTTTTTTTAAGCCCTCTGGGGTCTATTTTACATGTTTAGAGCAAGAAATGAAGACAAATATTTTCCAAACTAATATCTCTCACAGTAGTTTCTCTTTCCAAAAACAGATGCCACAAACAAATATAAACTCTCAAAGCCCCTGTCCATTATTAGTTTCCTTTTTTTCTGTTACCAAGTTGTGGAAAAGAGCACGACTTTTCTCTTTAGAGTAGGTGTTCAAACGGCTTGTTATGGAGGAAACATTCATAAGGTAAGAATGCGTTGGAGCACTGGAGTATTATCTCAGAAGTACATGTTCAAGAGAAGCTGTCATTCTATTTATTTATTTGCTGACAGCATCTCTTCAATGCCAGCTGATATGTTGTACTAACACGAGAGTCCAGACAGTTTCAGCGTACATTACAGCAGTTTGTGGAGATGGAAGTCATCTTTGCTTGACATTTGAATGATCAGCAAAATGCACTTAGCAATCATACACAGATCAACACGCCATATTTTACAGACTAAAAAAATCTTGCCAGATTCTTTTAAGTCAAATGGCTTTTGAGAAACCACAGCTAAAAAAATAAAGTTTGCTTATTATTAAGATCAAGACAACCAAGTCTACCTTTAGCTTTCTTTAAAGTGTTTATGAGTTAAAAAAATTGAAAAATTCCACCCTGTTTGGAACTACTTGAAAAAGAACACTGAAACAAATGGGCAGGGGGTATAGAGGTATTACTTTCTCACTGCAATGCATTATAGTGTAGTGGTGAGTATTACAGTTTGTCATTTTGCTGAAGTGCCACTAGAGTACTTGCAATGTAAAGAGGTAGTAAATGGAGTAACTGCAATTTATTGAACTGCTCTATGCCTTCTCCTTCTAGACTCATGTGGAATATTGCATGGTGTTCATGTTTAGACTATGCACTTTTGGGGCTGGTATGGCTAATGGCTCTCATACACACAATGAGGTTATCAGACAAATGACTGTCCAGTTTTTTATGCATGCTAGTCTCCATATCAAAAATGAAGAGGTTACAAAAGTTACGAAAAATTCTCACACGGCAGAATAAAAATTCATAAGTGATGTAATGTATTATATTGTATTTTTGACAAAGGCTGTACTTATTAAGACCCCTTTCACACCGGAGGCCGTTTGAGTGTCAGCGGTAAAGCACCCCTAGTTTAGCAGCATTTTACCACTGTTATATTCGGGCGGCAGCAGGGCACTAAGAAGGGGTTAACAAGGGGATAAAAGTGGCGGTGTTCAGCCACTTCAACGCGCAGCCCATTAATTTCAATGGGCATGAGCGGTGGAGGAGCGGTGTATACTCCACTCCCACACCGCCCCAAAGATGCGGCTTGCAGGAGTTTTTTTCCCATCCTGCAAGCGCACGACCCCAGTGTGAAAGTACTCAGGCTTTCACACTGGGGTGGATGGGGGGGGGGGGGTTTTAGATGCCTTACAGGTGCTATTTTTAGCGGTAAAGTGCCTAAAAATGGTTCCAGTGTGAAAGGGGTCTTAATGAAAATTAAATGATCTGGTATTTTATGAAAAATATTTTTGTGTTTGTCCCTTTGGATAATATCGGTTGAACTGTCGCGATCGACTCTCGAAAGCAGTGTACTAAATATCAGATTATCATACGATCACTTTGAAAGCAGTATTTTTTGTTTGATTTTCTGATAGTATGTATGGACCTTTACCGCTTGCCTACTGGGTACTATTACCCCCTTCCTCACCAGGCCAATTTTCAATTTTGGCTAAAATAAACAAATAAAGACCAAAAATATTGAAAAAAAAACAAACTTTTCAATAGTCTGTTATAAAATTTTGTAAACCGGTCATTTTTCTCCTTCACTGATGTGCCCTGATGAGGCTTCATTGATGGGTACTAATAGGCTGCACTGATGGGCACTGATGGACACTGATGGGCATTGATAGGCACTGATGAGTAGGCACTGGTGAGCACCGATGAGGCTGCACTGATAGGCGGCACTGATGGGCACTGATAGGTGGCACTGATAGGCTTTTGTGATGGGCAACACTGATGGGCACTGATAACCGTCACTGACAAAAGGCACTGATAGGTGGCCCTGGTAGGCAGCACTGATAGGTGGCACTGGTAGGTGGCAGTGGTAGGGGACAATGATGAGGAGGCACTGATGGGCACTGATTGGCACCACTGATGAACACTTATTGGCAGCACTGGTGGGCACTGATTGGCAGCACTGGTGGGCACTGATTGGACTGCACTGATAATCAGTGCACTGATAATCAGTGCTCTGATTATCAGTGTACATGTCCCTTTAGAGAAACCGTTATTGACTCTCTTCTCCCTTCCTCATGCTGTCAGCATGAGGAAAAGAGTGCCGATAACCGGCTTCTATTTACCACAATGATCAGCTGTGATTGGCTACAGCTGATTATGTGGTAAAGAGACACTGATTGGCACTTTACTTCAATCTGTGATTAGCAGTGTCCTCCAGACACTGTGATCACAGAGCGCACCACCTACGCCCCGCAGTGGGTTCACGGCGTATGCCAATCTAGGAGGCCATCATATGATGGCCTCTCAGAACTAGCCATCCACTCTGTAGCCATCATTCAGCTATAGGGTGGTCAGCAAGTGGTAAAGCGATTGCAAAGGTTAAAATAAAAAAAAAAACAAGCATACTTACCTGCTCTGTGCAATAGAATTGCACAGAGCGGCTGTGAACCTCCACTTCCCGGGCCCCCTGCTGGTGCTCCTGGCCCCTACCCTCTGTCTAGTGTCCCCAAATTACATTTATTTTCTGTTGTGACAGGATCGCTTCTCCACCTCAGCCAATCAGAGGAAGCCTTGGAATCACTGATAAAACTACATGGATTCACTTGAATGGCTAAGAAGCATTCAGGCTAACTCAATACAGCCCATACAGTGACCAAAGCACCTAGAAAGGGAAGTAGTTTGTTTGGAACAGCTTGGCCAGGACAAAATTTTTAAAGTGACCGGGAACCTGGAATTCAGCTTAAAGAAAGACTGTACAGTACTTTCAGTATTTGTACACATTTTCAGCATTGTTTCTACAGTTTATTAACAGCAATCCACAATCGGTCATATGAAATTTTAGTTGTGCCATTCAGGAGGATACGAATTGCCCATGCAGTTAAGGACTAAGCAATAATTCCTGTCTAGACATTAAGTTAAAACAAATATTTGTGGTGGCTATCTACAGAGAGGAAATGATCACCTTTGTGGTCAGCAAGTTATTTCTTATCAGATGAATTGCTCAACTATATCTTCATCTTTTATATTATGGAAATATGGGAAAAATCCAAAGGAAAAGGGAAGGAAAAGCAATTTTTGTTCTCCTCTTGGTAAGAAATAAATATACCAGATATCCAGATATGCTAGCTATTTATAGCTAACCTATGTGTGGCTCCAAATCTTTTATATAAACAAGTTCCAATGCTTTAGTATTCAAATCTTAACATTCTGCTTGTATACTATGTCTTTTCGCAGTTTTTTTCACATGAAAATCTGAACCACACACATACTCCAAGTTCACACAAGGTCTACAATCATTTTGTTGTGCTCAGGCTCCTCTATTAACCTTCCCTTCATTTTTTTTAACCACTTCAGCCCGAAAGGATTTACCAGACTTCTGACCAGGCCATTTTTTGCTATATGGCACTGCACTGCTTTAACTGACAATTGCGGCGGTCGTGTGATGCTGTACCCAAACAAAATTGATATCCTTTTTTCCCACAAATAGATCTTTCTTTTGGTGGTATTTGATCATCTCTGTGTTTTTTTTTTTTTTGCGCTATAAACAAAAAAGGAGCGACAAATTTAAAAAAAAAAAAAAACTATTATTTTTACTTTCTGCTATAATACATATCAAAAAAAAAATAATATATATATATATATATAAAACAAATGTATTCAGCAGTTTAGACTAATATATATTCTTCTACCTATCTTTGGTAGAAAAAAATTGCAATAGGCGTATATAGATTGGTTTGCGCAAAAGTTATCACGGTAACAAAATATGGGATAGATTTAGGGACTTTTATTTATTTTTTATTGTTATTATTGGTAATGGCGGCGATCTGCGATTTTTAGCTGGACTGCAACATTGCGACAGACAAATCTGACCCCAAATTACACTTTACACATTATTACATTGATCAGTGCTATAAACATGCAGTGATCAATGTAAAAATGACACTGGCAGAGAAGGGGTTAACACTAGGGAGTGATCTCTGGGTGTGTTCTAACTGTAGGGGGGGTGGGCTGGCAGGGACATGACAGAGATCGCTGTTCCCTTTCACTGGGAACAGTAGATCTCTGCCATGTCTTCTGTCAGAATGGGGATCCACCTTGTTTACACAGGCAGATCCCCTTTCTGCCTCTGTACATGGTGATCGCCATATACAGAGGTGGACATCGAGTCTGCTGGACCCGCGGGCGCGCACCCATAATATCTCATGCATGGACCACCGTACAGCTATGGTGGTTTGCATAGGAGAGCTGACCTGCCGCAGTACAATGACGACGGCTGGTCGGCAAGTGGTTAATGAGACACACCATACTTTCGGATTCACTGACTTGGAACAAGTCAGTGCAGGTATCCTTAAAATGATATGTCTTGTGTCATACCTTCCTGCTCTGTACAGTGGAATGCCCCCCCTCTCCTCATTGGCTCACTGACTTTGATTGACCTCAGCAAGAGCCAATGGCTTTGACTGGCTGAGTCAGAGGATGTGACATCATCAGCCAGAGGAGGCTTTGTATTCATTGCTAGAATATAACGTTTTCTCTGAATGGCCGAGCGCCGCTGTGGTAGATACTGTGTTCCGAGTATGAGCCGCACATCCAGCGGCCTCACATTTTAGTAACGGACATAGTTTGTTTGGACCAGCCTGTAAAGTGTATGAAAAGCTAGAGTTCAGCTTTAAGGCCCTAGCCTCTGGATGTGGCACGCTTTTAGCAAGTGGGTAGAATAGGGAAGGGCACCCCATTTGTTAGGGACAGTACTAATGATAGGGAAAGGTTCCTGGCGATGAGGGAATGTGTAGGGTTTAATATCTCTGGATACTTTCCTGTTTGGGCATGAGACAGCCAGGCCATTCTATCCCTTCTCAACAAATGCTGTGGGTTAGACTGGAACCTGCTTCTTCACGGTTTTGGAACTGTGAGTGTGCCTGGCTGGGTAGCTGCTCCTCCAGGTTTGTGTGAACTGTTGCTGTATTACTTCAATACAAGTTTTGCATCACATCTGAATGTGATCACATCAGTGTGAATTATTGCCGCTTCACCATGCTGCTCCCCCCCTCCACCTACATGTGTACTAGAAACTGTAGCAAGTCACATAGAGTCCATCTCATTTCACAGTGCACGGACCATCATCCAGTCTTTTTCTTCCTATCTTTATTCCCCTGCCCATGCCAAACATTCGATTTCGGCTCGTTTAAATTATGAAGACTTATGCTGAACATACTGTACATCAATAAAGCTTACCTTTCCCACACTCTCTTCTGTAGCCCTGTTTGCTTGCTGAACCCCTAAGTCAAAAGCCCTATATAAAGGCACAATAAAGTCTCCTGTGCTGTTCGGTGGGCCTGGGTGTGAATAGTAGTGCTTCTGTTCAGATACTTGTATGGACAGTGCACGCCCCGCTGCTTCAGTCAACTTGGGTGAGCCAGAATGCTAAGACATGGAGAAAGAAATAGAAGGCATGTGGCCTGGTGCATTTTCCTTGGTAAAGAATTTATTAAATGACAGAACTAGGTAGTGTACTCACATTTGATAAAATAATTAAAATCACATCATATCATTCCTCTTGGGATGTCCATATGAAACCAGCATCCCAAAGGGCTGACGGGTGTTGCGGCAGGCTGATGCGTTTCAAGAGTTTTCCTCTTCCTCAGAGCCTTATAAAGAAGTCTGGTGTGGGTGTTATCCTGAGGTGTGCCAGGTGGGTGGTGAGACCATGAGAAAATAGTCCTCTTTTACCGGTTGCATTGTTCCTTGGTTAGTCTTAGCGCACTATATCAGAAGACACCATACATACAGAGAGAGAGATGTAGTTACTGGTGCCTACATGCGTGTGTACACCAGCACACATATGCAGCTGAACGCACACACGCATATATGCATATATGCATTTAAGATAGACAAAAGTGTACTGCAAAGCTGCAAGATGGTAGAGACTGATCTGGCATCAGATACAAATGTATCCGATGATCACTGTACCGTGACATCAGGCAAAGGAGTATATATGTGTATTTGAAAGTATCTAAAATAGTGCTAAATCACTTCATATAAAATATATATACAGTATCTCACAAAAGTGAGTACAGCCCTCGCATTTTTGTAAATGTTTTATTATATCTTTTCATGTGACAACACTGAAGAAATGACACTTTGCTACAATGTAAAGTAGTGAGTGTACAGCTTGTATAACAGTGTAAATTTGCTGTCCCCTCAAAATAACTCAACACACAGCCATTAATGTCTAAACTGCTGGCAACAAAAGTGAGTACACCCCTAAGTGAAAATGTCCAAATTGGGTTTAATTAGCCATTTTCCCTCCCCGGTGTCATGTGACTCGTTAGTGTTACAAGGTCTCAGGTGTGAATGGGGAACAGGTGTGTCAAATTTGGTGTTATCACTCTCATTCTCTCATACTGGTCACTGGAACAACAAGGCACCTCATGGCAAGGTGGCACTGTTGCTTTTAGCACCAAAGGGTGCAGTTCTGGTGGCCACCAGCGGGTGTCTCCCAGCTGATGGACTTACAAATTAGCAGGCTGCACCTGACATGATCTGCTGGGAGTATATAAGCCCACCCTTCACTGAGGTTCAGGTCTTCAGTATTGTTTCTGCAAGCCATGTTCCTGCCTGAGCCTGATCTATCCTTGCATTTTAATCCTGATCTGGAGTCCTGTCCCCTGTGACCTGCTTCTTGCTGCTGCTGCTGGCTTTCTGTTCCTTTTGTCTCCTGTCTGCCGGTATTATGTGTGTTCCCTTATTTGTAAATAGTTAGTTAGTTAGGATATTTGCTGGGGTTTCTTTGTTTCTACTACTTCCACCTTGCTTGTTTATTGTCACAGGTGCTGGTATTGGTGTGTGTTATTTTCAATAATAAACATATTTTTTCACTTATCCATATGTCCTGATTTCTTTAGGTGCAGCCAATTGATCTGTTTACCCTTACTGGATGCTTGCATCCTGACATAATACTGAAGCCATATTATCAGACCGGCTGCACCTGGGAAATTAGGTTTTGGCATTCGTTAATTGGTGCAAGATGCAGTTTGAGAAGGTTGTGTATTTTCCCCTGCTTATAGAAGAAGACGGGGAATATTGCTGCTAAATCTTGAAAAAGCAGACTAGGGAACAATTGCTGAAATATATCCATCTGGCTCATTCTCTGGTGGATCAAGGCAGCTGTTTGTTTGAGGAAACTCAGCTGCTCATTCAGATCTGTGTGGAGTTGGCTTTGTCTAGCACTCCTACTCGTCATGATGATTACTCTCCTCCCTTTTGTGTTTCTCAGGTGGAATCTCTTGTGTGGCTATTAGAGGATGATAAAATCTATTTTTTGGAGCATTACTCTTTATTCTCACAAGAGGCGCTGTTGGATTGTATCAATGCAGCACACTCTTTAGTTAGACGAGGGGATTGTGAATTGAAGTTTGTTCAACCCTTGCCCCAAACTTGGGTTCAGCTCTTTCCTCCCTAATACCAGTTGACATGCACCCATTCACTAGCCACCAGTCTGTTCAGAGATCCCTCTCTCCATTGTCCATAGCAACTCCCCAGAGAACCTCATCTGTAACTACTCCTATTTCTTTCAATACTACTATTACTCCTCTACCCGTTGCACATTATATTCTTAAACCTGCAACCACTCACAGGGTTCCAGTGTTTAAGCCTAAAAAGAAAAGGAAATTCTTTCTAACCTCTATCATTCTGCCTCTGTCCTCTCCTGCCTCTACGCCAACTACTGCAGTCCAGCCCACCATGGTTCTATTGGTTCCAGTTCAGCTTGCCATGACACCATCTGTTTCAGTCAAGCCTGTTTCCATACCACTTGCTCCAGCCATGCCTACTATCACACCTGCCACGTTATGTCAGCCTAGGAAAATTGGACCATCTGCTACTGGCCCTATGGACCCTTTGCTGGTGAACCAAATTGACCTCACTGATCCTGTTCCTGATGCTCTGCCTGGTCGTTCCATTCCTGATTCCCTACCTGGTGGTGCCATTTCTGATGTCCAGCCTGCGGTTACGGTGTCTGCTGCCCAGCCTACTGTTCTGGTACACACTGCCCAGCCTGCTGTTCCAGTGCCTGCTGCCATGCCTGCTGCCCAGCCTGCTGTTCCGGTAGCTGTTGCCATGCCTGCTGCCCAGCCTGCTGTTCCAGTGCCCGCTGCTGTGCCTGCTGCCCAGCCTGCTGCCCAGCCTGCTGTTCCGGTGCCCACTGCCATGCCTGCTGCCCAGCCTGCAGTTCTGGTACCTGCTGTCATGCCTGCTGTCCAGCCTGCTGTTCTGGTGCCTGCTGCCATGCCTGCTGCCCAGCCAACTGTTCCGGTACCTGCTGCCCAGACTGCTGTTCCGGTACCCGCTGCCATGCCTGCTGCCCAGTCTGCTGTTCCGGTACCTGTTATCATACCTGCTGCCCAGACTGCTGTTCCGGTGCCCACTGTCCTGCCTGCTGTTCCTGTGCCTGACACCCAGCTTGATGCCCAATGCCCAGCCTGATGACCCGATGCCCACTGCCCAGCCTGATGACCTGATGTCTGCTGATCTGGTGACGGGTGACCTGGTGCCCACTGCCAAGCTTGATGACCCGGTGTCCGCTGCCCAGCTTGATGACCCAGTGCCCATTGCCCAGCTTGATGACCCGGTGCCCGCTGATCCAGTGCCTGATGACTTGGTGCCCGCTGATCCAGTGCCTGCTGATCCAGTGCCTGATGACCTGGTACCCACTGATCCAGTGCTCATTGATCCAGTTCCTGATGACCCAGTACCCGCTGATCCAGTACCTGATGACCCGGTGCCTACTGAGCAGTCTGATGACCCAGTGCCTGCAGCTTGCTGCTGTTTTCCTGCCTGATGTCCAAATTGCCACTGATTATTCCCTGCCTGATGCCCAGCCTGACTCTGATGCCCTTGTGTTATCTGCCCCCGGTGCTTTCATGCCCGCTGTCCAGCTAACTTTTGATACCAGGCTCAGAATTCCAGATCCTAGGGGTGGAGCGTATGATCCCTTACCCGACGCTGGCCTGAAAAGAGCAAAAGAGTCCACAGACATGGAGGGGAAACTTTTTTGGACGTTTCTGCACCCACATGGACTGTCAGATCAAGGGCAGAATTACCTTAAGGGGGGGTGCTGTTAGGACCTGTGTTATAACTTGGCTCACTTGCAGGTGGCACTGTTGCTTTTAGCACCAAAGGGTGCAGTTCTGGTGTCCACCAGTGGGTGTCTCCCAGCTGATGGACTTATAAATTAGCAGGCTGCACCTGACACGATCTGCTGGGAGTATATAAGCCCACCCTTCACTGAGGTTCAGGGCTTCAGTATTGTTTCTGCAAGCTGTGTTCCTGCCTGAGCCTGATCTGTCCTTGCATTTTGATCCTGATCTGGAGTCCTGTCCCCTGTGACCTGCTTCCTGCCCCTGCTGCTGGCTTTCTGTTCCTCTTGTCTCCTGTCTCTGCCGGTATTCTTATGTGTGTTCCCTTATTTGTAAATAGTTGATTAGTTAGGACATTTGCTGGGGCTTCTTTGCTTCTACTACTTCCACCTTGCTTGTTTATTGCCACAGGTGCTGGTATTGGACGTATGTCATTTTCAATAATAAACCTATTATTTCACTTATCCATATGTCCTGATTTCTTTAGGTGCAACCAATTGATCTGCGTACCCTTACTGAATGCTTGCATCCTGACATAATACTGAAGCCATATTATCAGATCGGCTGCACCTGGGGAATTAGGTTTTGGCATTTGTTAATTGGTGCAAGATGCAGTTTGAGGAGGTTGTGTATTTTGCTTATAGAAGAAGACAGGGAATATTGCTGCCAAATCTTGAAAAAGCAGACTAGGGAACAATTCCTGGAATATATCCGTCTGGCAAATTCTCTGGTGGATCAAGGCAGCTGTTTGTTTGAGGAAATTCAGCCGCTCATTCACATCTATGCGGTTGCATCCTGACAGGTAGTCTTGATGAAAGCAACATGTGGCCTTGCTGTCAAAAATCGCAATGATATGCAGCTGTCAAACAGGTACGGAAAAATTGGTCTTTGTGTGTTAATTACGCCCATGAAACCTACACCAATAAATTTCTTCCAGATTAAATCAATACCAACAAAGCTAGGTATCCTGTCCTTTCAACAGTGGGGACTAGTACCAACACTTCCTGGGCTCACTCCATATGTTCTCGTACCAGGGGCAGAAGATATGTTCTATGATGCTTCTATACAGGATGGCCTCTCCTTCCCATGTGTCTTTTCTGACAGTACCCTGGGATGTCTACCATACAAGAGTTCAAATTGGGAATAACCCTGCGGAACCTCTCGTATGGCAAACATGGGATATGGTAGCAAAAAATCCCAATTTCTCCCATCTTTGTCAACCCCTTTTTCAGCATACTTTTAGGGTTTAATTAAATCTCTCCACAAGTCCATCCTTTTGGGGGTGGTAGACAGAGGTACGGAGATTTTGTATAACTTGCACAGTTCCTTCGTAACTCTGGACATAAATGGGGTGCCCTGATCCATTAAGACCTCTTTTGGGATCGCCACACGACTAAATACCTGGACCAACTCCTTGGCGATAGTCTTAGCGGAGGTATTCCGCAAGGGTATGGCTTCAGGATAGTCGAGCATTACCAGAATGTGCTGGTGGCCTTGGGCAGACTTTATTACTGGCCCCACCAGATCCATGCCAATTCTCTCAAATGACACTACGAAAATGGGCCGACGGTGCAGAGAGTTGACACTCGGGGCATGACTCACAATATTCTCTGATATCTGCATACAACCCGGGCCAGAAGAATCTCTGGGTTATTCTCTCCTTGGTCTTCTCTATACCCAGATGTCCCCCCATTATATGACCATGAGCAAAGTCTAGCACCATCCTGCTATAGGTTTTGGGAAGCACTAGCTTCTCTACCTCGCCCTCGCCGTGTTTCCCACCTGGTACAGCAAATTGTTTTTTAAGAGCCATGTAGGGGAAAGACACCACCCAATTGGGTTCCACAGGCTTCCCATCCATCATCTTAATGTTCTCTCTGGCTCTAGTGAGTGTGACATCCCATAGTTTTTCCATACAAAAATCTCTCCTTACCTCTAAGTCAGGTATAACATTCTGTCCACTCTCACTGCTAGAGTCAGAGATGTTTTCCTGTTCCTCTATCTAGGAGCTGGCTTCCATCACCTCCTGTTCCCCAGCCATTACGGGAAAGGGAAGAAGGGTCTCCTCACACCAACAGTCTCCCCTTCCTTTTGGAAATCAAACGGGTCTGGTGTGAGTTTCCGTGCCTCCCTTGCAGGTGGAGCTCCATCCACCAGACTCCCTTTGCTTTCCCTTAGCCTCCAGAAATGGGGAAAGTCTCTCCCCACTAGGGCTTTATGAAGCAGTGAATGCACCACAATTACTTTTGAGTAATGTCACAACACTACCAGAATCAAGCAGTGCAGTGACTGGCTTTCTATCAATAGAAATTACACACATTTGTTTCTCCATGCGTCCTAAACATGATGCCATACATGCGACCTGTTCAAAAAGAGAAAGGCGTCTATTCATAATAGCATAATCACATTGCATGGGTTCATCATTCAGGGGACAGTTGGCAGCAATATGAACCAATGCATTACATCAGTAACACTGTATGTGCTCTATACCCAGTCCCCTCAAGGGTCTCCAAGACCTTCCTGGCTTCTTTGGCCAGTCTCCAGGTCTAGAGTCCATGGTCTCCTTAGCCGTAACAACAGTCTTATCAATCTTCCCCACACCCTTGAACCCTGGAACAGTCCGCCGGGCGATCTTTCACCCCTAGATACATTGGAGTGGGGCGCAGACTGGTGCAACAAGTCCTTAGCAGCTGTGTATCTCTCCACAAGGTCCACCAGTTGGTTTGCCATTTTGGGGTCCCCGTGACTGCCCCACTTCCTCAAAGTAGCAGGGAGCACACGCAGATACCGGTCCATGACCACCCGCTCCACAATCTGAGGGCCTGGCAAAGTCTCTGGCTGTAACCACTTCCTCGTGAGATGGATCAGGTCGAAACTTTATTAGCGGGGTGGCTGGTCCATGCGGTAGGTCCATTGATGCACCCGTTGAGCCCGGACTGCCATGGTGACACCCCGGCATGCGAGTATCTCCATTTTTAGAGACTCATAGTCCTGGCCCTTAGCGGGTTCCAAATCAAAATAGGCCTTTTGGGGCTCACCCGTCAGAAAAGGTGCTAGCAGTCTCAACCATTTTCCTTTTTGCCATCCTTCTCACATAGCGACTCTCTCAAAAATGGTGAGGTATGCCTCCACATCATCCGCAGGTATCATCTTCTGCAGGTGGTAACTGGCACGTATCAACTTTTGTTCCACTGGCACAGGAAGACCCCTCTTTTAATTTGACCAGAGCCTCTACCAGCTGCCGGTTTATCTTCTGCTGGGCCTCATGCTGTCGGCGACTCTCCTCCGGCTGAGCTGCCACGGCCTGTGTGAACTGGAGGTTGGTTTCTTGCTGAGTGGCAGTGGCCTGCAGCAAGGCCTTCAACATCTCCTCCATTTATAGAAAACTGCCTGCTGAGTCCACCACGTGTGAGGGATTAGCTCTTATGGGGATCAGCTTCCCTGGGATGAAGACAGTTCAGACAGATGTTCCTTAAAATCTGGCTGGCAGCCAGGCTTATTTATAAAAGGTTGCAAGTAAAAATAAATAAAACAGCAAAATAAATCCTTGCCTCTCAGGCTCTAACTAAACAACAGCATTCCTTACTGAGGGGTGCAGGGCTTGTCCCAGACACCCACAAAACAAAGTTATTGCAAACCTTTTCTATATTTTCCAAAGCACAAAGCTCATAGTGTCAGCTCTCTCAGGCTGAATGCTCTCAGAGTCCCAGGGTAGAGCCCAGCCTTGCTCTCTTCCTGGTCTATTTAAACACAGCTGCTAGTGGACCTCAGTGGACCACAAAATCCAGTCCAGAACCAACCCTGCCACGGTGGCTGGCAAAACCTGGGCCAGATTCCATCTTAGTCCACTCCAAATGAACGCATGCAAGACAACAGATAGCGTCCGTCTACCACTTTGCCTTGCATAACATAACAACTAATATATACTGTGTTAAATGTGCAGTAACACACTCATATTTACCGTGTTAAACGTGCAGTAGCACATTTAAATATATTGCATTACATAGAGTAATGCACTGATATATGCTGCATTAAATGTGCAATAACACACTCAAATATACTGCGTTAAATGTGCAGTAAGGCACTCCAATATACTGTGTTAAATGTGCAGTAACGCACTGATATATAAATGTACAGTAATGCACTGTGTTAAACGTGCACTAACACGCTCAAATATACTGCATTAAATGGGCAGTAACTCATTCAAATATACTGCGTTAAATGTGCAGTAATGTACCAATATATACTGTATTAAATGTGCAGTAACGCACTCAAATGTACTGCGTTAAACATGCAGTAATGCACTGATATATACTGCCCTAAACGTGCAATAATGCACTCAATTGTACTGTGTTAAACATGCAGTAATGCACTGATATATACTGTGTTAAATGTGCAGTAACACACTGATATATACTGCGTTAAGCGTGCAGTAACGCACTGATACATATACTGCATTAAACATGCAGTGATACACTCAAATGTACTGCATTAAACATGCAGTAATAAACTGATATATACCGCGTTAAGTGTACAGTAACCCACTGATATATACTGCATTAAACGTGCAGTAATGCACTGAAATGTACTGCATTACACGTGCAGTAATGCACTGATATATACTGCGTTAAACGTACAGTAAAGCACTGGTATATACTGTATTAAATGTGCAGTAATGCACTGATATATACTGCATTAAACATGCAGTGATGCACTGATATATACTGCGTTAAACGTGCAGTAATGCACTGATATTTACTGTGTTTTAATACATTTTTATTGCACATCTCAAAAAGACATATACTTTTACAAACCATGTTTATTATTTGGAATTAAATTCTATTAACACCTTCAAAGATATACTATTTCTATATATTAGAAAAGAGAAAAGTGATGGAGGGAAGAAGAAGAAAAAAAAAAGGAGGGGGGGGGGGGGAAGTACGCACCTGTGCAGTACTTTATTCAAATCTGGCCATTAAGTGTTTACTCTGAAACCCACTTCTTTTCTTGCAAAGATATCAGTGAGAGTCTCAATGTCCCGCTGTATCCCTTATTGTATTGACATACATATCAGTTAATTTAAATTCACGCCAACATGCCCAAATTTTAAAATATTTTGCTGTACGATCTCTATCTGTACTGGTTAACTCCTCCATCAAATGTATTTCGTCTACTTTTAATAGCCATTGAGTTATAGGTGGTACAATATGCTGTCTCCAATACAGAGGAACCAAAGATTTTGCCGCATTCAGTAGGTGTGGGGTTATTCAGTTCCCATATTTATTCACTGATACTGCTGTACAGTGAAACAATATATCCCAGGGGTAAAACTTAATTTCCCCTTTCTGAATTATTGAAATTATTTTAATTACCTTTTTCCAATACTCCTGGGCAGTCCCACCAAATATGTCCATGCGTTGCTATACCGCCACATTTCCTCTAACACAGGGGTGGCACTGCTTGCGAAATTGCATGTGATTTATTTGGAGTATAATACCAGCGAATGAGAAGTTTGTAATTTACCTCCACTGCCTTGGAGGAAATGGAGGATACATGTGCTAATTGCAGGATTTTATCTTTTGCTCATCAGTTATACGCCTGTGCAAGTCTTTTTCCCATTTAGCTATATAGTCCATATAGCTAATGCTCTGAAGAGCTGTGAGTGCTTTATAGAATGCTGAGATACAGTGTGTATGTGCGTTTGTGGGGGATGGGGGGGCTTCCAAGCATAATACCCTTTCAATTTGGTTCATCTCAGACAGAGGACGGATTTGTTGTGGGAGATTATACACAAAATGGGAGTGTTGCGTATATCTTCATTGATACATCTTACTAGACCCAATGTTGCCACAGAGGGTTTAAAAAGTTTTAAATCTATTTTTCTCAATAATTTGGTGCAATTGAGGCTGGGTCTTGAAAAACCAACATCTGAATCCCTTGTCTGATAGTCCTGGAAAGAAATAACTATGACCCAGGAGTGGCATTAATGGAGAGTTGTATTTCCAACCATATCGAGAGTGTAACGAGTCCCACATATTTACTGTGTTATACATGCAGTAATGCATTCAAATATGTTGCATTAAACGTGCAGTAATCCCACTGATATATGCTGCATTATACATGCAGTAATCACAATGATATGTGCTGCATTAAACATGCAGTGATGCGCTGATATATACTACGTTAAACGTGCAGTTATGCACTGATGTATGCTGCGTTAAACATACAGTAGCGCACTGTTATGTGCTGCATTAAATATGCAGTAACACACTCAAATATACTGCATTAAACGTGCAGTAACGCACTGATATTTAAACGTACAGTAACGCACTGATATATACTGTGTTAAACGTGCAGTAACGCACTCAAATGTACTGAAATAAATGTGCAGTAACGCATTCAATTATACTGCATTAAACATGCAGTAATGCACTGATATATAATGCCTTAAATATGCAGTAACACACTCAAATATACTGCGTTAAACGTCCTGAAATGCACTGATATCTACTGCATTAAACATGCAGTAAGGAACTGATATATACTGCATTAAACATGCAGTAACGCACTGATATTTACTGCCTTAAATGTACATTGACGCACTGATATATACTGTGTTAACCACTTCAGCCCCGGAAGGATTTCACACTTTATGACCGGAGCACTTTTTGCGATTCGGCACTGCGTCGCTTTAACTAACAATTGCGCGGTCGTGCGACCTTGTACCCAAATGAAATTTGCGCCCTTTTTTTCCCACAAATAGAGCTTTCTTTTGGTGGTATTTGATCATCGCTGCGTCATTTCTGATCGCCGCTATAAACAAAAGAAGAGCGACAATTTTGCAAAAATCCCAAATTTCTTACTTTTTGCTAAAATACAAATCCAAAAAAAAATACAAAAAAACATTTTTTTCAACGGTTTTGGCCGATTTATATTCTTCCTCATATTTGTGATAAAAAAAAAAAAATCGCAATTGGCGTTTATTGATTGGTTTGCACAAAAGTGGCCGCGTTTACAGATGATGAGAATTAATTTCTGGGGTTTTTATTTTTTTAATTTTTTACTAGTAATGACGGCGATCTGCGATTTTTAGCGGTACTGCGATATTGGGGCAGACATGTCGGACCATTTTGACACTTTTTTGGGACCATTGGCATTTATACAGCGATCAGTGCTATAAAAATGCACTGATTACTGTGTAAATGCCATTGGCAGTGAAGGGGTTAACCTGCAGGGGGCGCTCTAAGGGTTAACTGTGTTCCCTGGGCGTGTTCTATTTGTGTGTGGACTGCCCTAGCAGGGGAAGGGAAGTGATCACAGCTTCCATGTAGAGGAAGGCTGTGATCACAGCCCTTCCCCCCCTCACAGAACGGAGGTCCGTGTTTACTTACACGGACCTCCGTTCTTTCAGTGCGGGTGTGCATCGCGTGTAGCCGGCGGCGATCGAGTCCGCCGCATCCGCTCCCTGGCCCCCCTTGAACACAGTGAGCACGCGGGCGCGCGCGCTCACAGTGCACGGTCTCGCAGCCGCCGTCGTATGACGGCGGTTTGCGATATCGAGCCACTTTGTCACCGTCGACCTGCGGTTGACGGTCGGCAAGTGGTTACATGTGCAGTAATGCACTGATATATACTGCATTAAACGTAAGTAATATGTACTGTATTAAATGTGCAGTAACGCATTGATATATACTGCAGGAAACCTGCCCTGACAAATAAAACGGACACTAAAGTAAAAATGAATGGTCACACTGCACTCACAAAAACTGACCCTAAAGTAAAAATGAATGGTGACACTACACTCACAAAAACTGACACCGAAGTAAATACCGATAGTCACACTACACTCACGCTGCACTATCACTAGATTCACAGTAAACTGATATTCTACACTGACAATAGAAGCACAACAGCACACTAGAGCACACTTACTCGCTAGTAGCACTGAACAGAGCCCTGTTCTATCTTTCCCCACGCCAATACCTTCTCCAATCATGGCTCTGACAGTGCTTTGTGCCTTGATTAGGCAAAGCTTTCATTGCTTCAGCCAATCAGGGCTTCCAATGCACTGTGCAGTGGCGCAATGCTTTGTGGTCATTTGGCAAGCCGAACAAATGGTCAAATGCCCTGATAATTCGGGTGTTCATCGAACGGGCGAACTCATGCTCGTGCCAAACCGTTCGCCCAACTATACTTACAAATTCTTAGAACTGGTGATCCTACCAGAAATACTCTTCTTGTCCTAAGATGATAACTCTCACTTACTGTGCTGTGTCTAAAGAGGGGTTGCTTTGTCACCCTAGAACAGGATTATAGAATACCTTTAAAAGGGTAGTTCATTGTTTACATACAATTTAACATGGATTTAGTGCAATGCCAGATATAAAATATACAAATGAATGCAGCTCTTTAATCATGAATTCATTATCAAATTCAGCTTTTCTTCATGGAAGCAGTGTAAGGTGGTCATACACTGATCAAATTTGATCAGTTGGTAGTACTACCAGCCATCTTCTACATGGCATCCCCCTGAAAAATCGAAGGAGCCAGGCAGAAAATTGTCAGCCGAAAAGCAATTGCATCCAATCATATGCAGCTGCAGTTCGGACATTTTAACAGTCAGCAGTGTATGGCCAGCTTTACAAAAAAGGGTTTATTTTTTCTGAGCAGACTGCATAGATAAATCAGACAGATACTGGATCTTCTTCATGCTGCCAGCTCATCTTCTTTGATAGTGTATTACTATCTACAAAGTATAGCATACATCTGTAAAATTAAATAAGGGTTTATTTTTCTTGATACAGTTCTGCTTATTACTTATCAGCAGCCTGTGATATATATATATATCTGTATATAATATATATTTTACAGAAATTGATATGGTGTCTCTATTGGTTAAAAGGTTATTTGCCTCACTTGACTCTAAAGTAACTAATTGGAAGCATATCTGGCTCTAAAAATCCTGAAAACAGAAACCACTCGGGTCATAAAATAAAGAAACACAGGTGGAATAAATTGTGAACAGGTGACACCAGGTATTGGATGGTGAAATCACAGGTCTCAGCTGGAACCCCTTAGTCATCCACAGTGGAAATATTTGTCTCATTAACATGATAAATACTTAACAAACATACACATGGATAAAACATTGGGATGGCTGCTAGAGGCCCCTGCACAGGCATTTTGTCTTTTCTACTATGTATACAAGCACTAAGAATATACATAGACTGCCAAAGATATGATGCTGTCATCAGCAATGCCTGCTGCTGGGTATTCCAACTAAGTTGGTTCCTGTGAGAATCGATAAAAGAGAGAGTTGCTTTTCTTTTTTAAATTTCTCTTAGAGCCCTTTCACACTGGGGCCACCTGAGCGTCAGCGGTAAAGCAGGGAGCTTTTAACCCCCAAGAAGGGGTTAGAAAGGGGCCAAAAGCTCCGGTGCACGGCGCTTCCGAATAGGGTTGCCACATAATCCCTTTAATCCAGGACACATATGAATTACACAGATTCTGAGGCTGATTTAATGCAGATAAGGAACCAAGTGAGTTTAATTACCACCTTAATCAGCCACAGACCCTGTGTAATTAATATGTGTCCTGGATTAAAGGGATGATGTGGCAACCCTACTTCCGAAGCGGTGCACAGCCGCTTCCGAAGCGCTGCCCATTCCTTTCAATGGGCAGGGGCAGTGGAGGAGCGGTGTATACACTGCTCCCACACCGTCCCATAAATGCTGCTTGCAGGAGTTTTTTCCTCTCCTGCAAGCGTGCCGCCCCAGTGTGAAAGGACACACTGACTTTAATGGAGAGGCGGTTTTCAGGCGCTTAGCAGAGGCTATTTCCAGCGCTAAAGCACCTGAAAACCGCCCCAGTGTGAAAGGGCTCTTAAAGTAACTCTGTTTCTGAAATAAAGGACAGGGCAGAGTAGTGACAAAGAAGTGAGTAGTCAGTAGAAGCACAGTGCCAAGTAAGTATAATGTTTCATTTACAGGTGTTATTTGCATGTTTTTTCAGCAGCAGGGTTGTTTTAAGGTTACATTGACCTCACCTAAAACATGCATTGAACATGTGATCTGGCGCAGGCAAACGCACTGCATTCACAATCTGCATTTGTGGTTTTGGTAAGAATCTATTGACATCTACAACAGATCACACACTCAGTGTGCTTGGAATGCGGTGTGAAAAACATGCAAGGAACGCATGTTTCCCATACCATTTTCTAGTGCGAATGACCCCTCAGAGCAGAAACACATAGGAATCTGAACCAAAATTTGTTAAAATCCTTGCAATGTACATTTATCACCCAGAACAGAATGTCAAAACAAAAGCAGAGTTACTTTTTAACAAGTTCCAGATTTTAGGCATACTACATGAATTTAAGCCAGTTAGGTGCTGTCCCAGATGGGAGGGTAAGGGTTAATGTCTTTCCTGTTCTTTAATTTTAGCAGGTTTTCTTTGGGTCCAACCCACTGATCCTGTGCTACAAGAGAGGGACAATGCAAGCTCTCCAAAACTACTGTATCCCCTTCAAACAATCCCTATTCTGATGAGACATAAAGACCCTTATTTACTGTACAAAGCCCTCTCCACCTTTTTATGGAAAGGCCACAAACCACGTATTGCCATTCACAAATTATTCCAACCTAAATATGAAGGGGCGCCAATCTTCGAGACATAAGATTATACAATCTTGCCTGTTTCTAAAAGCGGGGTTGGATTGGACTACAAAAGCATCCAGTAGAGCTGCACGATTCTGGCTAAAATGAGAATCACAATTTTTTGCTTAAAATAAAGATCACAATTCTCTCGGCATTTCATCTTTCACATTATACAAAAAATTTGGCTGACTTTACTGTTTTTTTTTTTTTAATTCATTGAAGTGTATTTTTTTCCCCAAAATATGTATTTGAAAGACCGCTGCGCATATACAGTGTGACATAAAATATTGCAACAACCACCATTTTATTCTTTAGGGTCTCTGCTAAAAAATATATATAAATAATGTTTGGGGGTTCTAAGTAATTTTCTAGCAGGAAATACTGATTTTAAGTTGTAAGTAACAAATGTCAAAAAAAGGTTTAGTCTTTAAGTGGTTAAACTTAGCTCATTTACACAGGGAAGTTCTTCCCTTTGATCTAAGAACCAAGAGATAAATTTGTATATCTTCTCTATCTCCCTGCACTCAGGAATGTTGATAAACGTTGCTAGCTTTTTTTTTTTTGACGGCCCTGAACGGCTGTTGAGGGCTCTGTGCTTGTCTCATAGAATCGAGGAAATGTCAGGTTAAGATCGTGAGGGGGGTTGAATAGAGATTGTGATCTTTTGACGATTAATCGTGCAGCTCTACATCCAGGTACTCAAACTACGCTCTAGAAGAACAGGTGTCCAGCTGTCTTAAACTCAATGCACTCCTGCATTGCAGACTCAGATCTATTCCAATTCACTTGAGACAGAATCTTCTCATACGAGATACGGTAGTAGCGTGGAGAGAAGTGAGCAAAAAACGGGGCATATCCGCATACATGTCCAAACACCTAACCATCAGTGGTCACCCCCTCTTCTTACAAATGCAGCAGCACCAAGCTTTCACTAAATGATATATTGCTCACACATACCATGGGTATATGTGGAATTACACCCCAAAATACATTCTGCTGCTTCTCCTGAATACAGGGATACTACATGTGTGAGACTTTTTGGCAGTCTAGCCGTGTACAGGACCCCAAAAACTAATCACGGCCTTCAGGATTTCTAAGGGCGAAAATTGCTGACTTCACTGCACAATACCTATCACAGTTTCAGAGGCCACAAAATGTACAGATACCACAAACCCCCCCCCCCCCAAGTGACCCAATTTTGGAAAGTAGACACCCCAAGCTATTTGCTGAGAGGCATGTTGAGTTCATGGAATATTTTATATTTTGCCACAAGTTTCATGGAAATGCCAATTTTTTTTCCACAAAGTTGTCACTAAATGATATATTGCTCAAACATGCCACATATATGAAATTTAACCTGAAAATACTTTCTGCTGCTTCTTCTGAATACAGGGATACCACGTATGTGAGACTTTTTGGCGGTCTAGCCACGTACAGGACCCTGAAAACCAATCACCGCCTTCAGGCTTTCTAAGGGCATATATTTTCACTCTCACTACCTATCACAGTTTTGGAGGCCATGGAATGCCCAGATAGCACAAACCCCCCCACAAATTACCCCATTTTGGAAGGTAGACACTCCAAACTATGTGCTGAGAGGCACGTTGAGTATTTTGCAGATCTATTTTTTTGTCACAAAGTTTTGAAATTTGAAAAAAATATATATATACATTTTCCTTTTCTTTTTTTGTTTTCCAAAACAAATGAGATCTGCAAAATACTCACCATGCAGGGAGCAGCGTGACACATGAATGAGAACTTCATACACAGCCGCTCCCTGCGCTTCTCTGCAGTTGAATCCGCGATCTACCCGTCAGGCGTCAGCTGACTGGCTGTGATTGATGGGTAGATCGCGGGGACCCCTGTGAGGACGAGGCCGCCCAGGCCTGAGTGCCTGAGTGCATTCTATATACACTTACATTCTTTGATATCCTTGGTACAAGCTCTCCCTCAGCTAAAGTGGGAACCCCCAAGTTATCTGTGTTATTTGCCCTTCATGTTATACAAGGACCGCTAGACAATGTCCAAAAGGTGTGACACCGAAAAATGGTTTATGACTGTAAAAGAGAAAAGGAGTGGAATGAAAAGGGAGAAATTACTCCACGGAGTGATAGTGATAAACATATCACCCAGTAGAATACCAACTCCATCTGGACAATAGATGCTGTGAACAGGGATCCACCCACCAGCCAGATGGAAACAAAAAAGGGGGGATACTTTGTAGACAGCCAGGTGGAGTCAGCAGGAAAGGGGGGGGGTACTTACTAGTAAGCCACCTGTGTGTCTCCTATCTCCAAGCTGTCCACCCACTCAAAGGCTCCTCACTGGTATCCAATATCCTGCCACCCTTCTAAGTGGTGCGGCTTAGCTAGAAAATTCGTCCACATCGAGAGATGTGGAGGAGGAAATGGCACCAGCTGCGATCCCCGGCGTCCCTCTATATTGCGAATGAGTGTCGTGATGAAGTCATGCATTGCCACGACATATCCGGTCCCCTCAATGACAACATCTGGAGACCGGAGTGGCGGCCATATTGGGGACAAAAAAGCCGACGACACAGAAGTCCAAGTCTTTGAAGGGAGAAACTCCCACATGATCCAATACATTTAGGAGAAAAACTAGAGGCCCCTCAGAAATTGTAGGGGCCTTTCTGTGCCAGGTATATACACGAAAGCACACTGATTAGGGGGGTCTATGCGCCTGGCAGTGCTTACACCATTATAACAGCATTTAACAATACATAATAAACAATATATATCCACATGTGTAAAAGTAAATTACAATATAAAATAATAACCCAAAGGTGTAGCATCTCTATCTCTATCATAGACATCTAAGATGTAAAGCATCCACTACAGGGATGTATATGGGGGGAGTTCCTGTCCAGTTGTTAACTATTCACTACCTATATGAGGTTATACTGATTTTCGAATCAAGAGAATTTTTCTAAAGGGGAAAATTGAACAAGTATCTCTAACAGAATGGTCAATTTTTGTGACTTATCTGAGGTGAACTAGTCTGTTTTACCCGAGTTGAAGCGCTCAAGGAATGGTCTAAAGCTTTCAGCCTCATTCAGATCTGGGGGGTTGTGGCACCGAGATATCTAATCCAGAGCATTTCTCGCTGGAGTAGAGTCTTATTCCAGTCACCTTCTCTGGATGGAATATGGACTCTTTAATCACTATTAATCACTTTAATATTGTAAAGTTAACATTCTGTACTTGTGCTTCTTGGTAACATGTCAGCCTAGGGGCAGGTATAGATTGCCAATTCGCATACTGTGCATGTGTTTGTTAATACGTTGCCCTAATTCTTGCCGCGTTTTACCTATATAAAAGCATGTGAATAAACCTTGTGAGCTGCTATAACTGCTCCTATATAGCTGCCGGCACTTCTCACAACCCTTATGTGAATAACCTTAATAAATCAATAATCCAAGTGCAGCGATTCCTCTAATGTGACATGGGGGATTACAGCTGGTGCCATTTCCTCCTCCACATTTCTCGATGTGGATGAATTTTCAAGCTAAGCCATGCCACTTAGAAGGGCGGCAGGAGATTAGATACCAGTGAGGAGCCTTTGAGCGAATGGACAGCTTGGAGATAGGAGACACACAGGTGTCTTACTAGTAAGTACCCCCCCCTTTTCTGCTGACTCCACCTGGCTGTCTACAAAGTACTCCCTTTTTTTTCCATCTGGCTGGTGGGTGGATCGCTGTTCACAACATCTATTGTCCAGATGGAATCAGCATTCTACTGGGTGATATGTATATCATTATCACCCAGTGGAGTTATTTCTCCCTTTTCATTCGACTCCTTTTCTCTTTTATAGTCATAAACCATTTTTCGGTGCCACACCTTTTGGACATTATCCAGCGGTCCTTGTATAACGTGAAGGGAACATAACACAGATAACTTGGGGGTTCCCGCTTTAGCTGAGGGAGTGCTTGTACCAAGGATATCAAAGAATGTAAGTGTATATGGAATACACTTCAACATATATGTTTTGTATAGACTTGAATAATATTGATGTCAGAATACAATTTACTTTATATTTCAGAAGTGGTATTAATTCCTGAAGAAGAAATTGTTTATGCTTACATATTTTGAAACGCTATACGGTGCGCAAAGTTTTATACATTCGTATTTGTTAAAGAAGAAGTCCTTAATTATGGTGAAGACTTTATATTT
>BLSH010277081.1:0-14058 GCA_018402905.1 Glandirana rugosa | reverse complement strand
CCCCCCCCCCCCCCCCCCCCCCCCCCCCCCCCCCCCCCCCCCCCCCCCCCCCCCCCCCCCCCCCCCCCCCCCACACTGCTTTATTTTCTGAATTTTCTATTGCCGGCATTTTTTTGTTTGCATTTCAGTTTTTCAACAGGGAAGCCTGCCGACATCTAATAAGTCATCGGTTGTTGAGGACGCGGCAGCTGGCTTCCCGGCCCTCTCCTTAACAACCATCTATTTTTCACACAGAATTTGAATCGGTCAGTCATTTTTTGACCGATCTGAATTTGAATCATTGCAAAAATTTGGAATCCATTTGAAAATTAATAAATGAAAAGAAATGGAATTAAGCAAAACTCAACTAAACTAAACAAATTCTGAAACCAATCAATGAAACAAAATTAGTAATATAACAAATCTATCTGAAACTAAACGAAACACCTTTTTCTGATCTGCACATGTCTAATTAATGTGATTCTTAAGAAAAATTACAAAACAATGATTTTGTACAGAGCAGCCCCAATCCTCCTCTTCTCAGATCCTCTGCTGGCTGTTCTGGCCCCCTCCCCCTGCAGAGTGCCCCCATAGCACGCTGCTTGCTATGGGGGCACTCGTGCGTGCTTGCTACAGAGCCATAAGATACATTGAGTGTGCCTCAGCCCTGCCCACTCCCTCCACACTGGCTGTGATTGACAACAGAGGGAGCCAACGGCTTCCGCTGCTGTGTCTGAACCCATGAGGAGAGAGAGCGCTGTGAGAGCCCCTGCTCTCGTGCACATCGCTGGATTGACCAAAGCTTGATTTAAAGAATACAGAAGACTATACTGCCAAAGTGCAGTATGGTACAGCGACTGTACTAGGCCTAGACCAACTGGATGTGCACTGTCCGTAAAAATTAAAGAAAGGGGGAGAAGGGACCAAAAGGAACTTGCAGGGTGGTTTTGCAGGAGGGCAGTCCTTTATGTTACTCTTCTGCTGGCTATTGTTGGGGCCCTTTAAGAAGCAGTGGTGCACTTAACAACAATTTTAGTAAACCGGCATGCAATAAAAATGCAGTTGCGATATAGGTGGGGTACAGGTGCAATGCGGGATAACTGCAGTGACAGTTCGATATAAGCAGTATAGGTTTGGTATGGGTGCAGTATAGGTTTTGTTAGAAGTGCACAATAAGTCTGGTATAGATGCAGTATGAGTTGGATGCACTTGGTGCCCTGCTCTCAGTGGCTCAGCCTCTGCTATCAATGTCAATAATGGGTGGATAGCCTTCTCAACCATTTCCAGAATTCTTCTGTGGGTGCTCACTGTAGATGGGAGCTCCCTCAATCTCTTCCTGAAAGCCTCTAGTGTTCAGCCTTGCAGGATCTGTGATGTGGGTGGTGCTGCCCCGCCCCCGGGTGTCCTCACTTTCAGTCTCAGGCTCTCACTCCTACTGGTAGGCGATTATTTGGATAGAGGTGATCTACTCTCTCCTGTCCTTGACGCCAAGAGGAATAACTTTCTCATGCAGTTTAACAAAAATCCTCTCTCCACTCCTACTGCACAGTGTCCATTGGGATCTGTATTCCAAACAGTCTATGAGTTCCATTATATGGCTGCTGCCCCAAACTGTGACTCCCAGGATCCTCTTTGCTCTGCATAGTCTATGGGCTGGCTAGGCTTTAGCTCTCCCCTGCTGGACAGAGGAGAATGGTGCAGCATAACATCAGTGTCACATACCTGGTGGTTGAGTCTGGCTTATGCGGGGGCAACCTCTCTTACGGCCCTGGTTAGAGAACCCCTGATAGTGCAGACAGGAAGCTCTGGAGCACAGGGGGGCAGGAGGGCTGGAGTTAGTCCCTGGTGGTAGATGAGGGTCCACTGGAACTCGTGCAGGCAGAAGGATAGTGATGCAGGCCAGGTAGGTAACTGGCTGGCGGTGAAGTACAGATGGATCAGGCAAACGGATAGTCTGGTACAAGCAGGGTCGGCAATGTGCGGGCGGCAAAGGTACAAGGGCTCAGGCAGAAGAGTAGTCATAGACAGGCTGGGGTCAAGGCAGGCAGATAGCAACAGAGTCCAAAGAAAGCCAGGGTCACAGGAACAGGAAGTCTCTGAGAAACAAACGCTGGTGGTCACAGGTGCAGGAACTCTGTAGAACGGACAGCACTGGCTGCAGGGTGCTGTCCGCTTAAATGGCCGCTTTGGCGCCATTGCCAGCGCACGTGTGTGAGCACGCGCGCACACACGCACAGGCGTGCGCCCACGCACAGGCATGCCAGCGGCCATAGATGATTCCTTACAATCAGTATAACAACAAAGTAAAAGTGAACTGATTGTATGGGAAATGTATCTTTCTTCATGTTTCTGTAGTCCAGCACCTGGTTACACATACAAAATTACAAATTATGCACACAAATGTTTTAAACATTAACCCTTATTAATAAGATTATTTACTTAAAGCTGATCTTTATTATATGTTTATCTTAAAAAAAAATATAGAAAAACTATCTATTTCCATTAAGTTACCCTGTCATATGTTGGGCTTATTGTGCTGCCTCTCTGGATAATGTTATTCAGTCAACTAGAACAGCTAAGACAGGGGAATCTCAGGTTAATCGGGCTATACTGTCTTGCTGTGTTTTACACTACATGTTGTGTTTGGCTAGACAGAGGCTAATAGCACCCTAAAGATCAAGAGATCTGTTTCATGTCACTGCTGTTATAATCACATCATATGGAATTTATTAGCAAAAGCAGACTGAAGAGTGGAAAGCAGTCTCACATCCCCATCTGTAAGTTAGTTTGCATATATTTAAATATTTGAATAAAGTAGGAGAACTTCAAATATATTAAATTTCCATCAATACAATACATTGCCATCATATTTTACAGTTTAAAGCTGCTTTCCAGGCAGATGTAAAAACACAATTGAATGCAGCCATGTGTTTTTGAAATGTAAACATATTTTAAATATATGATTCTATTGATTTGCATAGGGATTACCTAAAGCTGGCCATACACAAAGTAAATTTGATCAGTGGTTGTCTCTGCCTGCCGCCTCCCACCCAACATCCGTAGATTGAAAAATCGTTGGCTGAACTGCATCTGCATCCAATCAAATGCAGACACTCGTTGGGAATTTTGACAGTTGGTGGAACCAGTTGTAAAATGCAATAGCTGCAGTGGGAGATTCATACATCTGTATAGCATGGATGGAGAATTCCATGGAAAAAAATGTATATGTGTATGGCCATATGTGTCTATATTTGTGCTGTCTTTTATTGACTAATGACAGGCAGGGGATGTGTCTTCATATTATCCTGTATTGCTTAATTGCAGAAGAAAAAATTGAGATCTTAGACTTGGCTTTGCTCTCTCTCACAGAAGTACTTGAATTACAACTCTGGCTGAACAGAATTACACATCCTTTGCCAGGTAAAATAGTTTATACAGGTACTCTTTGCCTGGAGTTAAAGTGATTGTAAAGGCATGTGTTTTTTTTGTTTTTTTCTAAATAACAAACGTGTTATACTTACCTCCTCTATGCAGTTGGTTTTGCACAGAGCAGCCTGGATCCTCCTCTTCTCGTGTTCCTCTTCTGCTCTCCTGGCCCCTCCCTCTGGTGAGTGCCCCCTCAGCCAGCAGCTTGCTACAGGGGCCACCCGAGCAGAGTCAGAGCTCTGTGTATCCATTCAGACATGGAGCCCGGCCCCACCCCTCTCTCCTCTGATTGGCTGACTGATTTTGATTGACAGCCACGGGAGCCAATGGCGCCACTCCTGTGTCTCAGCCAATCAGGAGGAGTGCCTGGGATAGCTAAGACACTTGTGGACATTGCTGCAGAGAGAAGGGGCTCAGGTAAGTAATTAGGGGGTGCTGGGGAGGCTGCTACACACCGAAGGTTTTTTAATCTTAATGCATGGAATTGTTTGCACCCACTTTCCCACGTCTTCACTCTCTGTTTCCATTCCCTCTGTCATTCTGCCTTGCACACATCACTTGTACACAACCATTCCACACCCCAGCACTTTCCCTCCCTACCCTTCTTTTTCACATCTCACTGTCCCTCACGCCCCCCTTTTCCCCATTCATATGGAATTTTATATGAACGAAATACACCTAAAATCACAATATAAATATACCCCAATATTTTCACATACGCTTCAGAAAGACTTAATTTGTTTACTGTGAAGGAACACCCATATACTCTGCAAATTTTAAACACATATTCTATATAGCTAAAAGGATGCTTGACCAATTTAATTTACTATTTTAGGAGACAACAGTTTGCAGAACACTGCAACCTCCCCTCGATGTAGTGAGGGGACTGAATATGGCCCCTTGCAAGTCCTTGGTCCGAGGTGGGATTTCTGGCTGAGGTGACAGGAACACCCCAAGATGAGCACTACCGCACTGTTAATTTTATTCAGACTCTGGTAAATTGGGACTAATACTTTTCAGTCAATGCTCTTTGGCAGATGTAAGTTTTTGAAATGTTTATAAGCATGATGACTGTATAATTTGAATATCATGGCTAAATTGCATTTTCTATGCCACTTTTGTAGGAAGGAATACTTCCCCTTGAGGAAGCTAGACACTCTTTTTTAAGGGTCGAAACGCATCATGAACAAGACGCAGCCAAAGCTGTATGATATTCCATGTTCTGCCAAAATGTAGTGTTGTATGCAAATGTACATGTCCCTTGTTCACATAACCAGAGCTCTTGTTTTTATATGCACATATTTATAGCAAATGCCAATACATTTTGAAACCAAAAATTTGTATTTCAGCTTCATATTTACCCTTTCTTATACACGTTAATTCTATATTTAATTGGCCACCATTAAACCCTCAATAGGGGATTTTCCCACCACATACGTCAAACCAAGGGGAAGGCAGCACATCTAATCTCTCTGAGTACCGTTTTCCCATGTTAAGATAAAATACCTTCCGCCTTCACAACTCCTTTAAGCTATAAAAAATGTGATGCTAAAGAGAAAAACAGTAACAAAGCACATACCTTGACCATATGCAGCTCCTCCAGTTTCAAATTTTCTTTTCTCTATTTTTACAAAAAGATTCTATATTATTATTTATAAAGCAGCTGGTAAAATCTCAAGGGTCCTGCAGAGTCTAAAGAGCTGCCTTGTTTTTGCAAGAATACTCCACAAATAGTGATAGGCTTTGCTGTAAGACAGCTTTCAGGTTGCCACTCTCTACCAGCTCAAACAGGCAACTAGATAGTAGAAAACAAGGGTACACAGGAGAGAGTCTCTAGGAGCACAAGGGTGCTGTGTTATAGAAATACAAGAAAAAGTCTTTAGGAGCGCCTGAACGCTGGGATCATATGAACACAAATTAATCTATGGGAGCACCAGGGTGCTGGGAACACAGGAACAGGTTCTCTTAGAGCAATGATATGCTGGGACCACAAAAAAGACACAGGAAGCACTGGGTTCGGGGAACAAAGGAACTCAGGAAAGTCTCAGGGAGCACCAAAGTGCTGGTATCACCTAAGCGCAGGAGAGTCTCTGAAAGCTCTGGAGTGCTGGGAACATAGGAACATAGTAAAGTCTCTGAGGGCACAGGGATACTGGGATCACAGGAACGCAGAAAACTTAGTGGGAGTACTGGGAACATATGAAGACATGACAGTCACTGGATGCACTGAGGTGCTGGAGAATGCAGAAATGTTGGGAGCTCACTGGAACTACATATGGCAAACAAGTGTAGAAATGCTGAAAGCTCTCCAGAAGAAAGGCAGGAAGCTTGGCAGCTTGGCAGCTAGTGTACTTATGCAGAGCATTACATGTGCTACCCCTTTAATGAAACATGTGGGTTCTAATTGGTGCAGTTCCACCAGAACTTGAACCTGGTGGCCATGCTCAGGGAGCTAAGATCTTACACTGATAATCCAGTGATACAGAGGTGCCCAAACTGGCCAATCATCCCTTTTGCTGACATTGCTGCTGAGACTCCTCTTCTGAGTCCTGAGATTACACTGCTGCTAGAAAGCCAATAGGAAGTGACCTTAACATGCAGATAATATTGTGGACACCTGAAAAAGGACCACACCTCCTCTACTACACTGTACACAAGAAGAAAGAAGACTCTGGACCAGAAAGTTGTGTTACCAGGAATTTGGAGTAAAAGGGGCATTTAGGTATGTTTTTGCCAGCAAATAATTAGAAGGTGGGGTAGAAGGTAGCAGGCTGGTGTGGGTCTTTAAGCAAATTTTCATTTACTTCTCTATCAACAGATCTCAAAACTGTATAATCAGCAAGTACAGTTACCAAATGGTAATCTATAAATATAAGTACATACAAAAGGATCATTAAAGGATTAAGGAGTAGTGGGTGTGGCCCTGCTGATGAAGCACGTAGGTCGGAGCTTCCAGCATCATTGAGTCACTTCCTGTCGTGTCCATGGAGTGCATAGCATCCCAGACTTCCTAATTCCTATGCTTATTGAATGCTGACAAATTGTAAGTGCAATTCTGACTGAACAAAATAAATAGTAAAAATGGTATTGTGCCATGGGATTTAATTTCTCTCTACATATGGATGAGACGAAGGGGCTAACTGTCTAAGGGAGAAAGGAGAGCAAAGACACATACTAGTGTGGATCTTTAGTCCTTCCATACAGCAGTGTAACTGTGAATGTGAGATACCCCTTTGAGGGGATAGCTCTCTGGTGAGTACAATAGCATAAGGGGAGCACAAAGTGGAGCACCAGCACCAGCACAAGCATGAATTTATGACATGTATGAATAAAGAGCACCGTCCACTTTATTTTTCAATCATATATGAACTGATTACTTATCCAAGGACTTTCTGGCACATATCACAAATTGGTTATTTGTTACAGAGGTTATGTTTACCTAATATCTGGTCCATAAGAGCACATGTCACTTTACAAACGTATCAAGTGAATGTATATTAATGTATATATGAACTGATTACTTACCCAAGTACTTTCTGGCACACAGCACAAATTGGTCATTTGTACTGTTATAGAGTTTAATGTTTACCTGTCACTTTACAAATTTATTTGAATGTACTTTTCACCGATTCATTTTTTGTAATTCAAATGTGTAGTTTCATATGAAAACCACATTGTAAACCACAGAGCACCACACACAATTTTTCCTAAATTACAAAAAGCATTACATGCAGAGCACAGCATTATGACAGCTGATGTTGGCAGTATTCTACTTTCAATCACATAGGATAGATTGTTTTTTTTTTTTTTTTTAAACAGCCAGTTGCAATCCCATAATTGTATATGATATATTTTTATTTAAATTCCACTTCTTTTTGCTACTACATAAACTGACCTTCATGCACCAAGTTAAGATTATACACCTGATGTATCATGTGATACAAATTATATCAAAGCGCTAAGCGCTAAATGTGCAAACTGAATATCAAAGTGCTAAGTGCTTAATTGTGCCAACTGTATAATCACATCCCATAAAGTGCATACACAAATATGTTCTGAGTAAAAAGTAGTCATACCCAGATGGAAGGAATCCTATCCTTTCTCAAATTTGCAGGCGGTCATGCACCTGATGTTAGCCACTTCTTTTAATGAATTTTAAATATCTGGAATCTCCATATTGTTTTTAAACCATTGGATAAAAATAAACACAAACTTTTTGAAATTGGATTACACTATGTGTGGTTCCATCTGTTTCTCCATACATGCCACAATTCCTTTCCTGATGGTTGCACCATATCTGGACACCATGATGATCGTCCACTGAGGAGTGTTCCTTCCTTGGATGCCAGGACGCCAAACGGGCTGTATACATGCTGGTTAACCCTGCAGGGGTGCAGGCTTCTGGTGAGTGGGGACACATAAGGGGGAGCACATGTGGATCCACTTTGCAATACAGGAAAAAGGTGTTTTTTTGAACTCTGAAGCACCAAGTCACCATTGATTTTGTCTCTTTATCACCACAGTATTTTAAGGACTATTGTTCATATTGGAACTGAACTTTATAATACAGAGTACTATCTATTAGTACATATAGGTTTATTTTCTGTTTTTCTTTACAGGTTTGTTTCACAGCAGTCAATATATAATTATACAATTTTTGTCTTTAGCCATAGACTGCTTTTTACTCAGAAAATCTTTGCTATAATGTGTATCACATGATACATCAGGTGTATTATGTTAACTTGAGTTCTATTTAAAATTCACTATCTTAGAGAGACAGCCCCAGTTCCCTCATTCAATTCCATTTTCAATCCCCACCTGGTGGTGGTTCTTGGGAAGGCAGCAGTCTCAATTAATTTCACCAGTAATATTTATCCTAAGCGTGGAAATAAACATACTTTTATCTTCATGCACCAAGATCAGTCATGTATACAAAGAAAAGGGTGCCAGGTCAGAATCAAGTTAAAACACCAAAGAAATTATTCAGTAAACGTACATGTAGGTAACTTGCAAGCAGTATATCAGGACCCTCATACACCAGCTGTAGATGAAATGGGCCTGGAGGACCGCTAGATGGTGTGCGGTGACAATGTCCAGGGAAGCAATATACCACAAGCTTAAAAAACCCCCGGTCGGCCGACTGGATCAAGGGACATCAGGGCAATGTGTGGATAGTACGGCTGATAGCTGATGGCTGCAAATTATAAGGAACAAAGCCTCCAGGCCCATTTAATCTACAGCTGGTGTATGAGGGTCCTGATATACTGCTTGCTAGTTACCTACATGTACGTTTACTGAATAATTTTTTGGTGTTTTAACTTGATTCTGACCTGGCACCCTTTTCTTTGTGTACATGACTGATCTTGGTGCATGAAGATAAAAGTATGTTTATTTCCACGCTTAGGATAAATATTACTGGTGAAATTAATTGAGACTGCTGCTTCCCAAGAACCACCACCAACTGGGGCTGTCTCTCTAAGATAGTGAATTTTAAATAGAACTCAAGTTAACATAATAAACCTGATGTATCATGTGATACACATTATAGCAAAGATTTTCTGTGTATACACTGCTGCCATGGGTATCCCTGCCCTTCATAGGAGCTGCTGGACAATTTTACACCACATCCAGTGTTGTCCTGTCTTCTACCACCGTGGACCATATGGACTATTGTTATGTTATTTTTTTATGTTTTGCTGGCCTTTTAAAATATTGTTTATTTATATCCATGCCTTGGGTATCCTGTGGATTCATCGTTTTCAAGTGTACGCTTTCTGATCAGCCTTCTGGCCGATTTTGTATTGTTTACACAAAGATCAGTCATGTGTTGTTCTTGTGCTGTCTTTTACTTATGGTCTTTAAAAATATCTGGGGTAACTTTTGGTATTTGAAATGTATTTATATGTAAGCAGATTAGGCCAACACATTAAAAATTAGCTAGGGCTAATGCTCCCATCCTAATGTATTATTGTTACCATTTTTATATCCACATAGTCCATTATGTTTAAGGTTACCTGCTTTCTGAAAGTGAATATAAATAACACCACAGACTGTATTTTGACAGTACTTCCTTATGTTTCCAGGACACCCATGTGCATAATAATGATAATGAGTGACAATAACTGGGACCTCATAGAGGGTGATGTGCGTGCCTATTTAGTTTTTGGGCTTTGGTCACTGTGCATTTACTTTTTTTTCATGTTAGACCCCTTTTACACAAACGGACCGCTCTGATCCGTCTGTTAGTTTTTCTGATGGATCCGAGTGGGCCATCCATAGACCTCTATGGGCAGGCGGATGTCAGCGGAAATATGTCCGCTGACACCCGCCTGCCATCCGATCTGACATGATCTGCTTAAAATAGACATATGGGTGATACGTTCACCCATCCGTCTAGCGGATCGAATTGGATGGGATCGGATGAGAACAGACAGGCAGATCCGTTTCCATCTGATCTCCCCATAGAGGAGAGCAGGGAGCTGACAGGACCGGCTCAGCACAGATCATCGGAGAGATCTCCTGCTGAGCTGGCGTACCCCGCTGAGCGGATCCGTATAGTGTGAAAGGGGCCTTAGAGTTATTTTTTTTTTATTATTGTAGCTATTTTGTATTCTATTCACATTTACTGCATCTGTTTCTGTTGTTTTGCTTTTGTAACACTAGGCCTAAACAAACTCTTCATCCCATTATCCTAAAATAAGGATTTCCTTGAGATGAAAATGCTGGTAACAGTTTTCATGTGTGCTTACAGCATGCATCACTAGTCTGATCTCTCTGTAATCAAGATGACTTGCTACACACATTATGGGATAAAAGGATCTGGAAGACGTTGCGTTTACATGGAAGTTATTACAGTATAATTATGGAAGGGTTATAATCATATTCATCTGTTAGTGAGCCGAGCAAATAGGATTTCAAATTGGGGTCTGCTAGTCACCTTATTTAGTAAAATAACTGTGAAAAAAAATGTGAAAAAGAGTAAAATATTTGTATTTCTCAAATGTGTTTAACCTTAATTACATAAACATCTAAAAATGAAAATGAAGGGTGTAGTCTAGATACAGTATACAGGTCTATCCTGTTCAAAACTGTGAAACACAACCCCGCTATTCTATATCCATGACAATTGGCAAAGTGGTGAACCAGTGGGCATTAGAAATATCCTGCACATGATCTATTTTTAATTTTTTAATTCAATTCATTTTTATTATGCAAAATTTTATTTTCCAATATGCAAAATTTCCATACAAAAAGATAAAAAAAACAATAATTCATACTGATTTCCCTCAGTCAGCCCCCCCCCCCCCCACCCTGAAAAAAAAACACAGAACCTACCCCCACTCCTTAAGACACTAATAGGATTAGTACCCTATAAAAACAAACATTCTATACAAACTCAATTTCAGGTGCCTATCCCCGGGATTCAATCCATAATTTCCATATCTTTTCAAATCTAGCTGCACATCCCCAGTAACAAGGCCAACTTTTCTCTTATTATCATGTTATTGACCATTCTCAGCTGAATTGATTTAGATGGCAGCAGAGAATATATCCATTTCCAGGCATCAATTTCCAGCTTGATAAAGGCAACCCAATACTGCTGCCTGTATAGGTGGAAGTGCCATATGTTCTTCCATGTACCCCAACACATATAGTATAGGATCCATCTGTAACTTTATTCCAAATACTGATCTTATTATATCTACTACCTCTCCCCAATATCTATGCAGCTTGGGGCACCTCCAGAGCATATGGATAAAATCTACAGATGCATCCCCACATCTAGGACAGGATGCATCTGGACATCTCCCAAAGAGAAATAATCTTTTCGGGGTATAGTACGCCCTATGAATAATATAAAATTGAGTCAATTTCTGGGCTGCTGATAAGGATATTAAGTCTATTGATTTTAGTATACAACTCCACTGATCCTCTTTTATCTCCTCACATCTTTTTCCCATTTTATTCTGCTAGAAATTTGTAAATAGTTTTCTAATGCTTTTTAATAAGGGGGCTTTACTTCATTCCACCCCATGTCCTTGTCAGCATGTGCCTTTTCTGTAAATATTGATACAAATATTTTTGTGGAAACTCAAACTTCTCTTTCAACTCCTAGAACATTTTCATCACCCCAGCTGAATCTTACCACCCCCTCTGTTTCCAGTTATTAAAGTTCTCCAACTCCTCAGGTAAGTTTTTATTACCCCATATGGGTGCATTCTCTATGAAACCTGTATACTGAAACAAAGACTGTGTTATATTCCACACTTTTGATAACAAATGTGTCATAGAGCAGTGACCCTCCCCCTTCAGTGAGTCTGCTTCTAATGCTTCAACCAAAGAAGTATGCAGAGTACAAGCTAACAAAGCGCGTGAATTCTGACTAGTAGCACTATTGCCTGATGCCCCCCCCCCCATGTTTTGAAGTTGAGCTGCCAGGAAATAGCTCCACGGATGTGGTACTGCCAGACCACCTCTATTTCTTGGTAACTAGAGCACCCAAAGATGAACTCTGGTTTGCAATTTCCTCCAAATCTCTAAATAAGACACCCAACCTCCTTGACCACACACCAAGAATACATATTGGTGAGTTGTGCAGGATGTATAAAAGTTGGGGCAACCACACCATTTTAATTAAGCTACAACAGCCCACTACTGACAAAGGAAGACGGCTCCATGTCCTGCATTTTTTTTAAATGCCTTCATTAAAGTACAACTAAAGACAACATACATATTTTAGTAAATCCTCATATAAACACCTGAAAGTTACATATGGTAATAAACATAATAACTGAAATGATTATTTTACTACCATGTAGCTACAAGTGTGATCTGTAATCTCCCATTCACTTCTTATTTGCAATACACTTCTAGAGATGATGGGAGGAGTAGAGCAGAGCAGAGCAGAAGTCAGATGTAATTTCCTTTCAGTGACGTGGCTTGTCTCTTCCCCCCAGTCCTCCAAGCTTTCTATGGTGGTCAGTCTATTTTACATAACACACACCCATATGCCAATCAATAGCTGGGTGTGTGTTTTGTAAGACAGTACAAGTCATTACAGGTTCATTTGCACACAGCACAGTCTATTAATCTGTGTGCTTCTCCCTGCCTGCTCTCTTATGCTAATTTGTAAACTAGCAGAACAAAATCAAACCTAGGAGCTAGCTGTACAGACATGACAGTGGTCGGGCAAAGGTGGGACATAGGTGGGAGTGGGCGGAGCTTCACATGCTGATTGTGGGTGGAGCCTAATCAGGACTTGTATGTAGAGTGAATGGCTGAGATTTCCATGGATATAGGAGCCCCTCCCCCAGTGATGTCAGGACATTTCTGCAGAGAGATATAGACGCAAATGGGGACAACATGTGTGCTGTTCAACACAGGCAATTCGAAAACCAGGAAGTAAAGTTGTCACCTCACTAAAAGAAGTGCACATGAGAGCTGGAGACAAGGTAGATATCTCACCATCCTTACTACTTTTTGCAAAACAATCAGTGACATGTTTAAGAGACTGTATAGGTGCATAATTTTGATTTCTTCATTTTGACCATAGTTCTACTTTAAAGGCTCTAGATTTTTTTGTATATACAGTTTGGGATTTACCTTTACGTTTATTCCCAGATATTTAACACTTTCCACTACTTGAATATGCCTGGCACACTCAGGCAGTTCCCGCTCCAGTCCATCCACTGGGAGCAATATCGATTTTTCTCGAGAAGATGCCAAATCCCTTTATGTCCATCACTCCACTTAGTGAGTGGTCCGCATCCCCTAGGAACAAAACAATATAATCTGCATATAATGAGATCTTTTCCTCATGCATCCCTCTTATGAAACATTTTAGATTTCTTGCTGCTCTAATGGCTATAGCCAAAGGTTCCATGGCCAGGGCAAAAGGCAGGGGTGACAAAGAGCACCCCTGCCTTGTGCCCTAGGACAATAAAAAATAGTCTGATAATCCATCATTAATCTTCACTCTCACCCTTGGGGCAGTGTATAGTAGTCTCATCCACTTTGTAAAAATAAGGCCAATTTTAAATACTGACAGTGCCAACAACAAATAATGCCATTCAACTCTGTCAAATGCTTTGGACGCATCAAGAGAAAGTATAACTCTTAATCCCCTCACTTCTGTTGAAATATGTAAGTTTAAGAATAATCTCCTGATATTCAAAGATGTTGATCTACCAGGAATAAATCCACTCTGGTCAGGGTGAATTATAGTATTAATTACCTTACTCAATTTAAGGGCAAAAACTTTCGTCATTACTTTAACATCCGCACAGAGCAAAGAATTTGGTCTGTATGATGAGGGCTGCAGAGAGTCCTTTCCTTCTCTATGTAGCATTATGATTGTGGCTTCTGTCATAGATAGAAGTAGTTCTCCCTTTTCCAATGCCCAGTTTAACACTTGCAAGAACACTGGTAACAATATTTCCCCATACTGCTTATAAATTTCATTTGGTAATCCATCTGGCCTTGGGGTTTTATTCAACCTGTTGGGTCACCTGCTTCCTGCGTGTGTTTTCCCTTGCCCCCCCCCCCAAACCTGACAGGAGGAGGAAGGGGTGAAGGCTTTTAGACCTTAGATCATGCAGTTTAATAAGGTTCAGTTGCATATGCACCAGGGTCCAAACACACTTTCTTGCCCCC
>BLSH010277080.1:500506-513699 GCA_018402905.1 Glandirana rugosa | reverse complement strand
GCTAAAAGATTGATTGGCTGCAATGGGCAACAGTCACTTATGTTCTATTTTTTGTAAATCAGGACCACAATACAATTGTTTCCAGGCTATGGAGATATGTATATATATATTTACATATTTTAAACAATCAGTAAAATAAGCCCTCACTGACCTCTAAGGCTGCATGTACTGTGTAATAATTCATTGTCCAATTTAAGAGGAAAGCCATTGCCTATGCCAGCTTTGCTCTGTTTGCCTCCATTAGCAGTTGTTTGGTTGCCTTCAATCCCTCTATTCTCTAAAATAAACCCAGATAACTCATATAATATGTAGATGTTAGATCTACAGTATATGCTGTTGGACTGAATATTAAAGTGGTTGTAAACCTCGGTCATGGAATTTGAGCAAAGCACACATATATGTAATTTTTACTTATCTCTCTCTCCAAAGCTCTAAGTGTTGCTTCTATCTGGTGCTTTGTTCCTCTGTTATGAACATGAGTCACTTCTGAGAAGATTTCCCGACACATGAGATACAATTTGTGTCGGGGGGGGGGGCTCAGCAGCCAGCTTGTCTATTCAGAACACCGTTCTTCTGCTGTGTGGAGGGGGGTGTGTTCTTTTCCTCCAATCAGATCTCACACACTGTAACTGCAGTCTCTCTGCCCTCTCCTCTGTGCTGCTGACAGATGAAGAAAGATTTTTAACAGGAACTGCGCTTATGAGAGGCTAAAGAGAGGAGAAGACAGCAGATAAACAAGTGAAACCTATGTAGGATGATTTTTTAAATCTCTTTGTATCATCTGAGGCTGTTCATTTCACTCGGTATATGGGAGGGTTTACAACCACTTTAAGTTCCAAAATTCACTTTTGATTTCCAATATAATTTTAGTATATGATTAACTAGTGTTTTTCACATTTTATTTTGAAAAAGTTTTATTGGTTTTTCACAAATACAGAGAAAAACCGATACATTGGAAGAGGGAAGGCCTCCCCCTAAGCAATCTTAATACATATTTTAGAAACGAACAATTTGAAATCAGTCTAAGGACAAAACAGCATTAGTAACAGGGAAAAGGCCCTAGCCGGTTCTCGCTCCCCCATCCAGCACCCCTATTGGGAACAAATTGTGCCGAGTAAAGGGCCAAGACCCCCCAGGGTAAATGACCCCATCACTCTCAAAATACGAAAAAACGTCATTGTCCAGAACACCGAGGAGGACTTACTGATCCGGCCGGACCCTTGAACCCATTAAAACATTACACCAATGTTAAGAGAGAGTGACAGAAGAAAGTGGAGGGGAAGTGAAAGAGAAGGAAGATTAAACAGGAAAGATAAAGAGGATCAAAGGAAAAGAGAAGCACCGAGGAGGCATCACCGAGGTCTAACCATTTTAATGTCAAGAGGGCATTTCGAGGTACATCCTCCATGGCTCCCACACCGTTTCAAATTTAGTGGAGCATATTAGCAAATTTTTCTTGTGTCATAATCCACGTAATCTTTCTTTTAGCTCCTCTAAATGAAACGGATGATTTTTTCCATGCTTTCGCTATGGTGATTTTCGCTCCCAACAGTATAAAGTGGGAGAGCTTAAATGAGGCTTTAGAGAGGCCTTCGGGTTTGTGGTTAAGTAAGGCTATTTCGGGGGTCTGCGTAATGGGTTGTCCTAAAACCTTTCTTAACATAGAAAAGATTTTATTCCAAAACCCCCTGATCTTGGGGCATTCCCACCAGGTGTGGTAGAAGGTACCCAGGATGTGACACCCTCTAAAGCAGAGAGGTGAGGAGTTCAGGAACATGGACGAGAGACAAGCGGGTACCAGGTACCAGCGAGTAATTACCTTAACACTGGCTTCCACTAGGGCTAAATTCACTATTCCTTTGAAGGCCCTCTCAAAATGGAAGAACCACATCTCAGCATCCCATCCCTGGTCCAAATCCCCCTTCCACCCCCTAGCATAGGAAGGCAACCCTGGAAGGTCTACTAATGAGGCATATATAATCAAGATTCCCCCTCTTGGAGAAAAGATATCAGAGCACCATATGTCGTAAGAGGAGGCCCCGATGGAAGTTGGGTTGAATTTACATGAGTGAACTAAGAAATGGTGGATCTGCTTGAATCTAAAGCTCTCAGAGGGGGGCATTTCCAGTTTGCTCAGGCAATACTCAAGGGAAATGGGTCCCGATGCGGTAAGAAAATGTCCTATTCTGAAAAGGCCTTTGTTCGTCCACCAACGGAAGACGCGGATATCCTGACCCGGAGGGAAGCGGGGATTATTGAAGATATGTTGTAGCGGCCGGACTGTGGAGGCCAGCTTTGTGGTGCTAAACAGGTGATCGCAGAGGGCCAGGGAGTTGGAAAGGGTGAGGGATAATATAGCAGGTCTGGTCTTGGGGGAGGCCCGAACCAGATAATCTAAAGTATTGAGGGGGACTGCTTGTCTCTCTATATCTACCCAGTCCGGTCTGTTGGACCTAGCATAAATAATTGAGAATTGAGCCAATTGCGCAGCCTGATAGTAGCGCCAAAGGTTAGGGAGGCCAAGGCCCCCCTGAGTCCGACGTCTGCAGAGGGTCTCGGCAGGACATTTGTAGCCCTTATTTCCCCAAATAAATTTGGTGATCTGAGCCTGGATTTTAAGAATTTGAGACTTTTTAACAGGATTGGGTAGAGCCCTAAAGTAGTAAAGAATTCTTGGGAAGAGGGTCATCTTAACTGTATTTATTCTGCCCAGCCAGGATAGGCCCAATCTCCCCCAGTTGTTTAACTCTTCCCTAATTCGTCTAAACAGTGGGGGGTAATTGAGGGAGTAAAGTCGATCATAACTAGCCGCCAACTGCACCCCCAGATATGGGATCTGGAGAGGCGACCACTGGAAGGGGAACTGGTCCCTGATCTGGCGAATCACAGTCTCAGGGACATTTATATTAAGTGCCACTGATTTAGTCATGTTAACCTTTAAACCTGAGGCGGAGCCAAAGGTTTCCAGGAGCCTAATTAGATGTGGGACCGAGATGAGGGGAGAGGATATGAACAAGAGCAGATTGTCTGCAAAGAGGGCGCATTTGTGGGTTTGAGAACCACTTTTTACTCCCTTAATGTTAGAGTGATCCCTAACAGCGATTGCCAGGGGTTCAATGGCCATCGCAGAAATCAACGGGGAAAGTGGGCAACCCTGCCTAGTGCCCCTATGGATAGTGAACCTCTTAGAAAGGAAGTTCTGCAGCTTTATAGAAGTGGAGGGGTTGGAGTATAGGGCTTTAGGAGTTTGTAAGACTCTCGGACCGAAACCCCATCTACCCAGGTCCTCAAAAAGATATGGCCACTCGACTGTGTCGAAGGCCTTTTGGAGATCAACCGACAGAACAAAGCCTTCCTGTGCTGGACCCCCCTCCCAACCCGATCCAAGAATCGAGATAATGTCTATAGCCCTACGAATCTGATCTGGGCCCTGTCTCCCGGGTATGAAGCCCACTTGATCTTTATGTATATAGTCTCCAATAAAGGCTGAAATTCTATTAGCCAAGGATTTTGAGATCATTATTGACTTCAGACTGATCTTTCCCAGGTTTCGGGATGACTGATATGTTGGCCGAGTTAAGATTCTCATTGAGAATCATACCCTTTTGGAGTGAGTTGAAAAAGTTAGCTAGGTGTGGGGCCAATGTCGAGCCAAATTGGTTATAATAACCTGTCGAAAGACCATCTGGGCCTGGGGCGGAACCCTTCTTAAGATGTTTAATAACGTCAAGAATCTCTGATTCCGAGAAGGGAGTCTCAAGTGAGAGCCCATGGTCTTCGGACAGGGCCGGGATGGGAATGTTGTCAAGAAAGCCAGAAGCTGGGATTGAGGAGGCCGTAATCTCTGATTTGTAAAGTTTAGCGTAAAAGTCTTGAAATGTGGACATAACCTTGTGAGGGTTTTGGGTGAGGGAGCCCGAGAGATCTCTAACCTTGGGAAAAGTGAAGGACCTGACTTTCGGGGATAATTTGGCAGCTAAATTTGACCTATATGATCCTTGCGTATGTAAAAGTGGGCATTCGCCCATTGGGCTTGCTTCTCCACCTGAGTAGTTAATGCCAGGTTGAGGGACGCCCTCCCTGCCTCTGGCTTCGAGCGAGATTGGGGAGAGGGGTTTTTCTTGTGCGCTTTAGCTAGTTTCTGAAAGTCTTGCTCTAGCTTAACTATATGACTCCTCCTCTCTTTTTTAAGCTTAGCCGTTAGTTGAATTATCTTACCCCTTATGACTGTTTTGTGAGCAGCCCAGAGCGTCACAGGTGTTGAGACTAAAATATTCCGCAAGATCCTTCTGAAGTAAGGTACAGTGGACAGGGTTATTCAATAAGTTTTCCCTTAGTCTCCATTGGGGCCTAGTCCCCGAATTCCCTGGGGATCTAAGGTGCATAATTACCATAGAATGATCAGAGAGCCGGGAGTCCCTAGTGAACGCTTTGGAAACCTGAGGAATAGAAGAGGCTCCTAAGAAAATATGGTCAATTCTGGCCAGGGATTTATGAGGAGCTGAATAATGGGTAAAGTCTCTCGAGTTAGGGTTACATTCCCTCCATACGTCGACTAGGCCCAGAGAGTTAATGAGTTTGGCCAGCTTGAGGCTCCTTTTTGGGGGCTGTAGGAGGCGTGAGCGAATTGGCCTTGATTTGTCTAACATGTGGTCCAGGGCGGTATTGGAGTTCCCACCCAGGATCATGGTCCCTTCCAAGTGAGGCGACAGGGAGTCTATCATGGAACGGAAAAATTGTATTTGGCCTGAGTTAGGGGCATAATAGGAGACTAAAGAGTGTGGACGACCCCCGATGTCCCCTACCAGGAGGATAGGTCTCCCCTCTGGATCCCTGATTACATGACGTAAGTGGAAACCCACCCCTTTTCCGAAAAAAAATCCAACCCCTCTAGTCTTGTCTGGCGCATTGGCCAGGAAGAATTGAGGGTAACCTGCATGAAGGAAGCTTGGAGAAAATTGGGAGGGAAAGTGGGTTTCCTGAACAAAAAGGACCTCCAAGGGCTGCGAGTGAGCTGCTTGGAAGTACTTCCTTCGTTTTAAAGGAGAATTGATGCCCTGTGCGTTGTGAGAGGCAATTTTTAACACTCTGGTTTGGTCAACGGATGCCAACATGTTACCAAGTAGAAGGAGGCACTCACTACAGTAAAGAGCAACTAACCGGACCCCGATTGCCTTGAAAAAGCTGGTTTGCCTCTGCTAACCTGAAAGAGCTTGGTCATCTCACTTCCCTCGGAGGAGAACCACCCAGGTGCCTGAGGAGAAAAATTTAAGAAAGAAGAGAAAACCAGAGAAAAGAGGAACATCTGAACAATAAGAAAAAGGAGAGAAGAGGAGGATGACTGATCGAATACAACCAGCCTCCTCCGCAGTCGGGGGATGAGAGCCAGAGAACCGACTCCCAAAGCCCGAAACTGAATTAGACACCATTGCCTAAACCGGCAGCTACACATCTGCCTCTGTGCAAAACCCAGTGGTAAAGCTCAGAAGCAGAGGGAGGAGCATGCCTACCGCCTCACTCCCAAGATAGCCCAACATTAAAAGAAACAACCGGGAAAAACCCCGAAATATGAACCAATCCCCCAGGACCCTCCCAAATGAAGGGGCTGGGGGAGGCGGGGACCGACCTAGAGCGAGCTGGGATAGGGAGTCCCCCAGAGGATCAAACCAGCCCACATCAAGTGGGGTAATAAAAATAATAACAATAATAACAATAAGAGTAATGGACCGCCCCCAAGGGGGCCAACATATGTGAAATCAGAGTCTTAGGAAATGTCAGAACTAGGCCAATGAATAAAGGATAACCCCTTAACACATTAGAGTATAACTCCTGTTAGAGAACAGGAGAAATCAAGGGGGGTGTGAGTCCTTGGGCCTCTTGGAATGCTGTTTCCTCCAAATGGGGGGAATTGGACTTTGAGGAGAGGGGCGTTTCGTAGATCCGACAGATTTGGCTTGGAGGGAAGAACCTGGTTCCAATGAGATAAGGTTTAATTTAACCATCAAATGTTCACCCTCGGTGAATGAAGAGAAGCCGTAGGTCTTGCCCTTAAAGGAGAAGGAAAGGCGGAAAGGAAAGGACCACCAATACTTGATAGATTTCTGTAGCAACACTTCAAGAAGGGGTTTCATGGCCCTCCTCTTTTGAATGGTGGCTGGAGAAATGTCTGCAAACACCTGAATAGAATGACCCTGAAAGGATAATTTTGGTATTTTCCTGGTAATCTTCATTATTTCCTCCTTCACCGCATAAAAATGAGGTTTAACAACAATGTCCCACGGGAGTCCATCTGAACGAGGGGCTTGGAGGGCCCTGTGAGCCCTATCTAGTTCCAATCTATGCTCTGGAATGTTCGGGATAAGTTCTTTGATAAAGGAGCAAACTGCCTCCTGAACATCTGTGACGGATTCCGGTACCCCCCCGTAAACGGAAATTATATCTACGGGACCGGTTTTCAAGGTCGTCAATCTTGGAGTGAGCAATTTCCAACTGTTCCTGTAGGTCCTGGATGCGGGAGGTGTTTTGATTTGCTCTTGAAATAGTTTGGTCTGTTTTCTGTTCAACTACATCAATTCTGGACCCCAAGTTCTGAAGGTCTGACTGAATAGTTGAAGTAATTTGGGATGCAGTTTGAGCCAAGCCTTTAGCTAACATCTTAGAGAACGTTTCCATCATTAATCTCAATTTCGGGTGTGGAGATGGGGATGGGGGTTCCAAAAGGCCTGGGGTATCAGGGTCAGGGGCCTTGGCCCCATTCGGAGAAGCAAACATTTCCGAAAGAGTCCTTTCTAGAAGGGAAACCGTAGAGGCTGGAGAAGTATTTAGAGGAATAGGCGGAGCATTGGTTAGTGATTGCTGACCTGGGAGGATGAGAGAGCCTCCTTCCACTCCTGCCTCCATGTCCTCAGGACTTTCCTGAGCTTTAGGACCCTGCTGGGTCACCGTAGGCTGAGAAGACAGGTCGGAGGGTTGTTTAGAGAAGCCTGGGTGCTTTGATAAGTCCCTTCTAACCGCCGCGGCATACATAGAGATTAGATTGAGAGGAGCAGGCTTGAGTTGAGAAAGGGAAGTCGCATAAGAAATCGCAAAGTCCAAGAGACAATTGTCAATGACAGTTCTGATTATCCCAGCAGTTTAATCCCCCTAGGTAACTCCCTGCTGATGAGAAATTCAAACTATGGGGCACCAAGGGTTCTTTGAGAGAGAAGAGTTTCTTGAGGTGATTTAGATTTATGAGCAGTCCGAGGATAGCCTGGGGGGGTCCACAATGTATGGATAAGGCACCCTGACAGGGCCTCCTGAACTAGGCCTGGAGGCCTCGGGTCCCCTGTGAGCTAGTGAAGCCCGGTGTGTAGAACCCTCTTGCCCTCAGATTACCTGGCTCCCCAGGGCCCTGGGTGGGACCCAGAGGGGGTGTGCAGGGTGCCCCGCCACAGGATGGCCACCTTCCTAGCTAGAGGTCCCTAGGCTCCATTCGCGCCGCTCGGCTCCTTGTCTAGGCTGCAGCCGCAGCCTCGATTAGGGACGATGTCCGCTGCGCGCTCCTATAGCGGGTCAGAGCTCCAAGCGGCTCGCAGGTGACAGCCTGGCATCGGGGGCTTCGGATTGAGGGATGGGGGGACCCGGATGGCCGAATAGGACGGAGCGGACCGGAGCTCCGTGGTCAAGCGGCCATCACAGAGATCCGACACATGAGCACTCCGTTTTTCCCATTTTAAAACCTGTTTTTATTTGGAGGATTGCTGGTGGCAATTCACATCGGAGACTCAGGAAAGATGGTGCCCAATCTCTATGAAAACCAGAAAACACGACAACATAAGGATGGTGCCACGGTGTAAATTTAAACCAGTAGGAACCTAGGCTCTGTTTCACCCTTGCGAAAGTCAAATGGCGAATGATGAAGAAAAGCATAGGGGCGGGGCCTATGACATACCCGGAAGTGGGCGAATAGCTGTCATTTTTGAGTTGCCAATCTGAAGTCCTCTTAAAGGGGCAATGCAGTTTTCAGGGTGCTATTATACTACGGTGCACCAGTTCATTGTGCATCATACAAAGTGAGTGTACTGTATTTTCGTTATCTTTTAATAAAAAGTGATTTTAAAAAAAGGAAAGCACAATGATAGTTCTATTTTTTGAGTTACATACTGGAGAGATTTCTGCTGGAAGGAGGTTGATTGTTGTAATTGACCTAAGGAACCATTTATGACAGTAGCAGATCCAGAGATATCTGGGAGGTGTTCAACCCCTTAAAGGGGAAGGCCCAGTATAACCTATCATTTCATATAGGCCAATATTTTTACTATTTTAAATAAGCATTTTTTCCACTACTATATACTGTATATGTAAATGATATGACAATTTCCAGCACGCAGATTATTTTGTATTTTTATTTCTTCTGGTGAGCACAATAATTTCCTGTAGCTGTGCAACAGTACATAAGTATAAAAGCAAAAAAAAAGATTTTTTTAAAGAATTTAATATTTTTAACACAACAAATTGTGTGAATATTCACTCCAGTTTTCCAGTCATATGAAAAGCACATTTCTGTTTAGTTCTTTCATATGCACATGATTAGATAATTAAAGTGAATATTCACACAAATTATTCCACTTCTTTAGTAAATCTTACCAAAAGCAAATGTTCAGGAAGGGGGATCATTGGTAGCTGAGCTGTCTGAGAGGACCACCTGAATTACTTCAGTGCTTTTCTTGTGGGCATTAAGGATAAATAGCCCTACAGCACCTGTGTGCTAGCGGGGGTCTTATTTAAAGCTTTTTTACTGCTTCAAATATGTGACTACCAGTGGTGGCTGTGGTATATTTATTGGGGGGGCGGCAAATAAGGCCACCCCCCGGTTGGTCGGTCACCAGCTCCGCACTTACCCCATCTATGTTGCGGGCAGCGCTTCCTCTGGGCAGCAACTTCCCCTCCGTCTCCTCCTCCTTGGCATTATGGCGGCTGCCACCATGCATTTCCTCCCTCCTCCTCCTCCTAGGTGGCCAATAGGATCGTGTCACCTCTCGGCCAATCGGGTGGCGGGTCTCAGAACCCACTTCCTTATTGACCGGGAGGAGAATCAGGAAGACAATAGGGAATATTAATTCGCTATTGTCACACAATTGGGTGGGCTCGGGCACAGAAGAAAGGGGCCGGTAAATGACAAATTTACTGGCCCCTTTCCCCGCTCTCCAGCCTGACAGATTCAGACAGGGATGAGGGGGGAGGGTGGTAAAGAGCACAGGGGGAGCAGCAGAAAGAAGCTGGATAGGACAAGCAGCAGGGGAGGCTTCATATAGAGGAACTGATCTCTCCATTTTCTACCTGCAGCTGCTGAATGCCTGTTTCTCCTCCTCTCCCTCCTGCAAGCATTCAGCGGCTGCAGTAGGAAAATGGAGAGATTCATAGGTGTGTGCAGCCTATTGCATTAGGATGTGCACTCCAAAACTCAAACACATATACATGTGTGTGCATGTGTTTATATACTGACAGTGTCAGTAGAGCAGTGGATGGTGTCAATAGGGCAGAGATTGGTGTCAGTAGTTTTTATTTTTTATTATTTTTTACAATTTGATTTTTTTCATAATTTTTTTCACAATGTTTTTAGGAGCCCCATTAGGGAGCTTTGGTGAAATATCAGGGGTCTAAACAGGGGAAATCTGCACCACACAAGATGATTAGGGTATGCCCAGGCACACCTAGCACACCCTGTGCGCACGCCTATGGAGAGATTGGTTCCCTATATGCAGTCGCAATTGCAACCCCTGCGACCCCTGTAGGTATGCCCCTGGCAGGAGATAGTGGAGTATTTGCCTACCAGTCTGTTGGTTACTACATTAATGTTGTAATAGACAAGGGAAGGCCCCAAGAATCTATTGAATTCCAGTGTAAAGCCATGCACAAATAATGCATAATTATGTTTTTGCCTTATTAGCAGCATCTAATGCTTTCTGTGTGTTTTCTTCCCATGGTATTCAACTTAAACTTAATATGGGTATATTGAACGTGTGAAAAATATGACCATACACATTACAATCTGACTGGGCTAAAAATAGAAAAAAAATCTTAAAAAAAAGTAGACTGTACAAAGTTTAATGTGTCATTACTGGAAACTTACTATAAAAAATGTCTAACATGCTATGGTAATTAGGGATGGGTGAATGGTTCGGCCTGAGCATAAGTTTGGGTCGAACTTTCACTGTTCGTTCATTCGGCGAACATCCAAACAGACAGGACATTCGACCATTTGCTTAGCCCCCGAACCAACAAAAACGCAATGCGGCACTGAACAATGCATTGCAAGCCCTGATTGGCTGCAGCAGTGAAAGCTTCAGCCAATCCGGGCACAGAGCACTGTCAGAGTCATGATTGGACACTGTCATCATGACTTTATCCAATCATGGCTCATTCCGGCCCCACAGTATAAAAGTTCTTTCAATGGCAGCCATTTTCAGTGTGATTTTGGCTGGAGAAAGATAGAGGCTTTGTTCAATGCTATTAGTTAGTTAGTGTGCAATACTGTGCTATTTTGTCAGTGTGGAATATTAGTTTAGTATCAGTCTAGTGATAGTGTGAGTGTAGTGAGGAGGACCATCATTCAGCTTTGCATAATGTGCAGCTAGAGTAGGGACAGCTCAGATAGTTTCAGTGTAGTGTAGTGAGACAGTGTCATTCATACATACATTAGTTTATATGTAGAGTAGGGACAGCACAGATAGTTTCAGTGTAGTGTAGTGAGACCATGCCACTAATTTTTACATTAGTGTATAACTAGACTAGAGACAGTTCAGATAGAGTCGATGTAGTGACAGTTGAACACCGTATATTTGATTGCGTTACTGCAAGTTTAACGCCATTTACTTCTGTGTTAGTTACTGCCAGTTTAACGCCATTTACTTCTGTGTGCGTTACTGCCAATTTAATGCCATTTACTTCTGTGTGCGTTACTGCCAGTTTAACGCCATATAGTTCTGTACGTTTGACGCGTTATATTGCAGTATATTATAGTGTATCCCTGGAATGTGTCTGTGTAGTGTGAGTACTCAAATTAAAGTGCACCAAACACCGCTTATTAAACACCATGGATTAAAGTACATCTACGTACAGATTGCCCCTTGTTCTTTACATTTGCTAATAAGCACCACCCCCTCCCTCCCAATAAAGTCTGGGAGGATAACAAGGAGAGGCACATGTTCTCTTGGCACTGTAAGGGGGCCAGCAACAAATGTGTCCACAGGCAAAGGTGGACATGGTGGTCAGTCCTCAGGCAGAGCATCATTTCCTCTGTTTAGTGAGTTTGCCCATGCTATCCAGCCACAGCATGCAGAGGAGGTGGCGGATTGGCTTACTAAACCTTCCTCGTCCTCATCATCCTCTGTCATGCAAGCAGTAACAAGTGTTCAGCCCCCTGCAGTTGCCAGAGTGGATAAACCTGCCTCCTTGTCCACATCTATTCCTGCCATAGCCCCATCATCAGCCATGGAGGAGTCATCTGAGTTATTTGACCACAGCGTCAGTCACTTGCACCTTGATGGTGCCCGACCATTACTGGATTCAGATGTTGGTTCTGAGGTTGAGGATGACAGGAACATGAGCCTACAGAGAGGGGAGAACACTGCTAGACAAATTGGCATTCATGTTCCCTCTGCTGCAGCGTATTGCCAAGTTGTCTCCAGTGGTAATGATGATGATGAAAATGGAGAAGGAGATGATGATGATGATGATGATGAGGTCACTGATGTGACTTGGGTGCCAGATAGAGCAGAGGAGTAAACTGAAGGTGAGATGGCACAACCCCAAGGAGGCCGACATCAAGAAAGAGTAGAGAGCAGCCACCCTATTCCATCACATTCTGCAGCTGTCCCACTTCCAAAAGCTCAGCTGTCTGAGCCTTTTTGAGCACATCTGCAGCAGATTTTACAGCAAGGTCAATTCTTGCTTTCATCAAGAGTACCTCTATAGGGTTATGGTGGGAAGGCGCCACTGACACCCAAAGAACAATTTTTCTGCACCTGTTTGACAGGTGCATGTCATTGCAATTTTTTTTTTACAGAAAGGCCAGTTCTTGCCTTCATGAAGAGCACCTCTATAGGGTTATGGTGTGAAGGCACCTCCGACACCCAAAGACCAATTTTTCTGCACCCTTTACTTCTATCCAAAGTCAAAGTGACACCAGAATTTATCCAAAAAATCTTTAATCTTGTTCCCAGTGCACTACATTGTGGCCTCATCATACACACTGGCTCCCTAGCTGTTGCTGAGCAAAATAAAGGCAGCTTGCAGGGAAAATGTCATTTTTTTTGGCTTTATAAATGCAATTATTGCTGCAGCAGATTCTAGACATGGTACAGATCTGCCAATTCACAGGTAGACTAAGGGGACCCACAGGCACTATATTGGAAGGAATATTTAATTTTTATGCTTTCACTTTAAAAATCAAAAAATCACTGCTTCTTTAAAAATTAAGTTTTTCACAAACTTTTTTTTCATTGATACATGTCCACCAAGGCAGGACCCAGACCCCTATAACCATTGTATGCCCAATTATTGCATACATGCTTTCAAAATGGGCACTTTTGATTTTTGAAGTTCGTGTCCCATTGACTCTAAGGGGTTCGTTATTTGGGTCCGAACTTTCACGGTGTTCAAAAGTTCTGGTGCGAACCGAACAGGGGTCCATTCGGCCCATCCCTAATGGTAAATTGAAAGAGGCTCTGTAAAGAAACCCGGGTGGACATCCCTTACTCATTGCCTGCACTCACTGACTATTGTAAAATAAAATCTGGTTTACTAAATGGTTCGTACGTTTTTGTAATGGTACATTCAGGTTTACTGTTTCGAAATCATGTTATTATACATAGATATAAAATCTGTGTACTGACGTTTATGGTAATGTTTTTGCATGCTTGGTAAATCATTTGGTCTAAAATAAAATGTTATCAGTCACTCACGTCCGTTACTCATTCCCTACAGGTGGGCCCAAAGAAATGTCTCGGAGAAAGTTAAATGGTAATCCCTACCCGGCTTACCTGGGGACAAGCCAAGCGTGGTCTTGAAAACTTGTGGCACTTTCAAGCCTGGGTTTATTGCTTGGGGAATCTCAGTTACCCTGTGCTTGAAGTTTTTAGTTTTCACGGGTAAAACTTTCGTACATACGTTATTAACCCGTATGTTACCAATATCCCCAGACCCAGGAC
>BLSH010277080.1:485051-500496 GCA_018402905.1 Glandirana rugosa | reverse complement strand
TACCAGTTATCCAAAAATAATGTTTTTGACATTTTACTATTTAGGTTTAAATACATAATATTATTTGATTACAGGTAGGTGTATGGTTGGTTAGCACATCATTGCAGATGAAACGTTTTACAGATCACACAGCAAGTTGAATCCAAAAGTTGAGATCATTTGACTCCAATGCAGGTTGTTTGACAAAGACCTGTATGTGTTGTGGGCCCTGACCTTTAACATCTATTGGCTAACTATCCACTTTGCCTAAGCAGAGTATAACATTCCAACCAACCATGTGTTTTATATTTTTGAAAATGAATGATTCTGATTAGTTATGATCATTTGTAGGTGTTGTGGTAATTTTGGACTTATAACTAGGCATGTAGATGGACATGCACTCATATATAGCCTTGCACTTGTAGCTGTGCCCCATTTTTCTTCATTATATTGTACATTCTAAATCTTCATGGCAACATGCAGCACCATGAAGGAGCCACCACTGTGGCAGCCCAAAGTCAGAAATGCAAATCCTTTGGGCCACTTTTTTTACCAACCACCTGACCTAACTTTATCTGTATCACAGTACCTCCTATCGGTTTAAAAATGGTTGACATTTAAATTTGTTATATACAGTGCCTGGAAAAATATTCATACCCCTTGACATTTTCCACATTTTGGCATGTTGCAACCAAAAACGTGTACATGTATTTTATTGGGATTTTATGTTATAGACCAACTCAAAGTGGCACATAATTGTGAAGTGGAAGGAAAATGATAAATGGTTTTCCAAATTTGTTACAAATAAATATCTGAAAAGTATGGCATGCAATTGTATTCAGCCCCCTTTCCTCTGATATTCCTAACTAAAATCTAGTGGAACCATTTGCCTTCATAAGTCACCTAATTAGTAAACTAGTAAACAGAGTCCACCTGTGTGTGTAATTTAATCTCAGTATAAATACAGCTGTTCTGTGAAACCCTCAGAGGTTTGTTAGAGAACCTTAGTGAACAAACAGCATCATGAAGGCCAAGGAACACACCAGGCAGTTAGGGATAAAGTTGTGGAGAAGTTTAAAGCAAGGTTGGGTTATAAAAAAAATATCCCAAGCTTTAAAAATCTCACAGAGAACTGTTCAATCCATCATCTGAAAATGGAAAGACTATGGCACAACTGCAAACCTACCTAGACATGGCCGTCCACCTAAACTGACAGGTGGGGCAAGGAGAGCATTAATCACAGAAACAACCAAGAGGTCCATGTTAACTCTGGAGGAGCTGCAGAGATCCACATCTCAGGTGGGAGAATCTGTCCACAGGGCAACTACTAGTCATGCACTCCACAAATCTGGCCTTTATGAAAGAGTGGCAAGAAGAAAGCCATTGTTGAAAGAAAGCCATATGTCCCATTTGCAGTTTGCGAGAAGCCATGTGGGGGACACAGCAAACATGTGGAAGAAGGTGCTCTGGTCAGATAAGACCAAAATTGAACTTTTTGGTCTAAAAGCAAAACCCTATGTGTGGCAGAAACTAACACTGCCCATCACTCTGAACACACCATCCCCGCCATGAAACATGGTGGTGGCAGCATCATGTTGTGGGGATGCTTTTCTTCAGCAGGGACAGGGAAACTGATCAGAGCTGATGGGAAGATGGATGGAGCCAAATACAAGGCAATCTTAGAAGAAAACCTGTTAGAGTCTGCAAACGACCTGAGACTGGGGTGGAGGTTCACCTTCCAGCAGGACATCGACCCTAAACATACAGCCAGATCTACAATGGAATGGTTTAGATTAAAGCATATTCATGTGTTAGAATGGCCCAGTCAAAGTTCAGACCTAAATCCAGCATATCATTGCAGATGAAACGTTTTACAGATCACACAGCAAGCTGAATCTAAAAGTTGAGATCATTTGACTCTAATGCAGGTTGTTTGACAAAGACTTGTATGTGTTGTGGGCCCTGACCATTAACATCTATTGGCTAATTATCCACTTTGCCTAAGCACAGAGTATAACATTCCAACCAACCATGTGTTTTCTATTTTTGAAAATGAATGATTCTGATTAGTTATGATCATTTGTAGGTGTTGTGGTCATTTTGGACTTATAACTAGGCATGTAGATGGACATGCACTCATATATAGCCTTGCACTTGTAGCTGTGCCCCATTTTTCTTCATTATACTGTACATTCTAAATCTTCTGTGTGTGGCAGATGGGAACATGTATGGAGCCAAATACAAGGCAATCTTAGAAGAAAACCTGTTAGAGTCTGCAAACAACCTGAGACTGGGGTGGAGGTTCACCTTCCAGCAGGACATTGATTCTAAACATACAGCCAGAGCTACAATGGAATGGTTTAGATTAAAGTATATTCATGTGTTAGAATGGCCCAGTCAAAGTTCAGACCTAAATCCAATTGAGAATCTGTGGCAAGACTTGAAAATTGCTGTTCAAAGACACTCTCCTTTCAATCTGACAGAGCTTGAGCTATTTTGCAAAAAATAATGGGCAAAAATGTCACTCTCTAGATCTGCAAAGCTGGTAGAGACATCCCCAAAAAAAGACCTGCAGCTGTAATTGCAGTGAAAGGCGGTTCTACAAAGTATTGACTCAGGGGGGCTGAATACAAATTCACGCCACACTTTTCACATATTTATTTGTAAAAAAATGTAAAAATCATTTATCATTTTCCTTCCATTTTACAATTATATGCCACTTTGTGTTGATCTATCATATAAAATCCTAATAAAATACATTTACATTTTTGATTGTAACATGACAAAATGTGGAAAATTGCAAGAGGTATGAATACTTTTTCAAGGTACTGTACTTCGCAGATGCATAAATGATTTCCAGGAGCTACAGAATCAGTATTTATTGCAAATTATCAAAAATCCTTGAAGTAAATATCCAGTACACTAAGGGCCTGTTCACACTGCCCACATACTAAACTGGATCAGTTTAGCATGTGGGCAGTGGTCTGTTTTGATGGCAGTGAGCCAGTATAAGGGGGTGGCATGAAGCTCGTTTCAGTGAATCACACAGTTCTTTTTGTTGTGTCAACTTTATTTGAAGTGCACACTTCATTTATGTCACTGCACAGCAGAGTGGTGCTTTGCACTGCTGTATGGTGATATGTGGTGCCTTCCGGTGTGCTGCAATAGAATGCAGCATGCCTGCAGTTTGTTGCAGCTCACTGCACCACACATACGGGCTGCATTGTAGTATAAACAGGACACATAGGAACAATTGTTTTCTATGTGCTCTAGTGGTGATTTATGTTTTTCTAGTGCTGAAAATCACCAGTCACCACACTATTGTGTGCACAGGCATTAAATAATGTAATAAAAACAGTAAAATCCTGCGCTCACCAATATGTAATACACTTATTAAAAAATATTGACCATAAGTGTTTAAAAGTCCAATAATTATTTTAAAAGGGCAGCACGCATAAACAACAGATCTAGATTGTTCAAATAATGCAAAAACTCATATGCAGCGCCTATAATGAGGAGATATATAAAATGCAGACAAAGTCTTATTTAGATGTGATGGAAACTGGAACTGTTCCACCATATAGCAGCATATCACTGGAGTATTATCAACAGGTAGATAAGTGGAGGCTTACCAGATGGTAGAGGTATAAACGCGGGTGTTTATAAATCCCAAAATGGATGGTTGTACATCTGGTCCGTAGAAACGTTGATGGAATCCCTGGAGGAGCCTCTGATATCGATATAGGGCCTCTGGAGCTAAGGGGGCGGAGGATGATGATCCCGGGGGATTGGGGTGCCTTTACACCTGGATAGATGTTAGTGTGAAGGAATACGTCTCCGTCTTCTCTCAGCTCACATCCAAGGACAATCCAATTCACGAAGTTTGTATCAGGATAAAAGATAAAAAACATCCACAATCGTGTGATACCGTTTGGACAAGGATTTATTTATAAGTAAAGGATTAAAAATACTCACATATTCTATATAAAACAAGAGCTCAGATGACGGCCTGTTGAGCCGAAACGCGTCGGTTTCCTCCATCTCCTGCCTTATTTTATGAGCTCTTGTTTTATATAGAATATGTGAGTATTTTTAATCCTTTACTTATAAATAAATCCTTGTCCAAATGGTATCACACGATTGTGGATGTTTTTTATCTTTTATCCTGATACAAACTTCGTGAATTGGATTGTCCTTGGATGTGAGCTGAGAGAAGACGGAGACGTATTCCTTCACACTAACATCTATCCAGGTGTAAAGGCACCCCAATCCCCCAGGATCATCATCCTCCGCCCCCTTAGCTCCAGAGGCCCTATATCGATATCAGAGGCTCCTCCAGGGATTCCATCAACGTTTCTACGGACCAGATGTACAACCATCCATTTTGGGATTTATAAACACCCGCGTTTATACCTCTACCATCTGGTAAGCCTCCACTTATCTACCTGTTGATAATACTCCAGTGATATGCTGCTATATGGTGGAACAGTTCCAGTTTCCATCACATCTAAATAAGACTTTGTCTGCATTTTATATATCTCCTCATTATAGGCGCTGCATATGAGTTTTTGCATTAAATAATGTAAATGGGTATCTGCTATATTGTTGATGAAAAGGATGTGACGGTCTGGATGCTATATGTATAATGGAAAGGGTAAAAATGTACTAACTCTGGAGACTAGGAATCTGCCACGTCATCCCTTAACACAGCAAAATGTTAATATACACATTACAAAACGTATTGGAACACCTGCCTTTACATGCACATGAATTTTAATGGCATCCCAGTCTTAGTCCGTAGGGTTCAATATTAAGTTGGCCCAACCTTTGTAGCTATAACAGCCGTCCCAATACCTTTGGTAATATAGCGTAAATGCAGTACACACATCTTGTAATCCCTGCTGCCTATTTCCACAAACCTACTAAGTCTAATAGAATATTCATGGCTAAATTTTAATACTTTACATATGATATTGTGGAAAACCAAGGGAAAATAATATTTGCTATATTTATTTTTACATATTAATTTTTAAAATATACCCTGACTTTTAGAAAAATGTTTAAAAAAGTGTTAAAAAAGACACACACATTGAACACAGTCCCATGACCAATGGAAGTCTGAAAATGTGCCTGCTTGCAAAAGACTAGCCACAAAGTTCCAAGTACTTGTAAAATCTGTCTTCCAATTGTTTTGTAACACATGACAAAATGAAAAGCAATTAAGCGCACATTTTATCTTTATCTTATTAATTCTTATTTTTTTATCTTACTGTTTCTTCCTTTACCATCTATGTACACAACAAAATAAAAAGGTACATCCAGCCAAAATTATTTTTAAGTATTGCTAGATTAGAAAATGATTTGAACTCCCTTTGGGATTCTAAAGTTATTTAAGGTTCTGTTGGAGAGATTTATCCCAATTATTTTCCCAGTGGGAATGGTTTTACCAGACAGGAAGTGAGGGAAAATATTGCAATGGGGGCATACATCAATATAGAGCTGACAAGTGTGGTAGTATTCCCTTACTCTACTTAAACTGTCTGTGTTGCTGATGAAGATTTTTCCTTCAAGTGAGGGCACACCTCTCAAACAGTTCTCTTCCTACCATACTCAAAAACTAACAAAAATACAATTTTCTGGAAATAATTTATTTATTTTAATTTTTTTTTAACAAAACGTACAGAACAAAGGGCTTGTTTTTAAGGTTAAGTGCCAGTTCAAAACTAGAACACGTGCGTTCCCGTGTGGTGTGCGCATTTCCAGCACTGTGTTTCAGTGTGAACTAGTCCTAAAGCTTATTTCACTGTATTTTAATTGCCAAAATATTTTAAAGCTTAACTTCATACACACAGCTAAATAAACGTATGATATACAGTATCTCACAAAAGTGAGTACACCTCTCACATTTTTGTAAATATTTTATTCTATCTTTTCATGTGACAACATTGAAGAAATGACACTTTGCTACAATGTAAGTAGTGAGTGTACAGCTTGTATAACAGTGTAAATTAGCTGTCCCCTCAAAATAACTCAACACACAGCCATTAATGTCTAAACCGCTGGCAACAAAAGTGAGTACACCCCTAAGTGAAAACGTCCAAATTGGGCCCAAAGTATCAATATTTTGTGGGGCCACCATTATTTTCCAGCGCTGCCTTAACCCTCTTGGGCATGGAGTTCACCAGAGCTTAACAGGTTGCCACTGGAGTCCTCTTCCACTCCTCCATAACAACATTATGGAGGTGGTGGATGTTAGAGACCTTGTGCTCCTCCGCCTTCCATTTGAGGATGCCCCACAGATGCTCAATAGGGTTTAGGTCTGGAGACACGCTTGGCCAGTGCATCACCTTTACCATTAGCAAGGCAGTGGTCATCTTGGAGGTGTGTTTGGGATCATTATCATGTTGGAATACTGCCCTGCGGCCCAGTCTCCGAAGTGATGGGATCATGCTCTGCTTCAGTATGTCACAGTACATGTTGGCATTCATGGTTCCCTCAATGAACTGTAGCTCCCCAATGCTGGCAGCACTCATGCAGCCCCAGACCATGACACTCCCACCACCATGCTTGACTGTATGCAAGACACACTTATCTTTGTACTCCTCACCTGGTTGCCGCCACACACGCTTGACACCATTTTAACCAAATAAGTTTATCTTGGTCTCATCAGACCACAGGACATGGTTCCAGTAATTCATGTCTTTAGTCTGCTTGTCTTCAGCAAACTGTTTGCAGGCTTTCTTGTTCATCGTCTTTAGAAGAGGCTTCCTTCTGGGGCAACAGCCATGCAGACCAATTCGATGCAGTGTGCGGCGTATGGTCTGAGAACTGACAGGCTGACCCCCCACCCCTTCAACCTCTGCAGCAATGCTGGCGGCACTCAAACGTCTATTTCCCAAAGACAACCTCTGGATATGATGCTAAGCATGTGCACTCAACTTCTTTGGTCGACCATGGTGAGACCTGTTCTGAGTGGAACCTGTCCTGTTAAGCTGCTGTACGGTCTTGGCCATTGTGCTGCAGCTCAGTTTTAACGTCTTGGCAATCTTCTTATAGCCTAGGCCATCTTTATGTAGAGCAACAATTCTTTTTTTCAGATCCTCAGAGTTCTTTGTCATGAGGTGCCATGTTGAACTTCCAGTGACCAGTATGAGAGAGTGAGAGCAATAACACCAAATTTAACACACCTGCACCCCACTCACACCTGAGACCTTGTAACACTAACGAGTCACATGACACCGGGAGGGAAAATGGCTACTTGGGCCCAATTTGGACATTTTCATTTAGGGGTGTACTCACTTTTGTTGCCAGCGGTTTAGACATTAATGGCTGTGTGTTGAGTTATTTTGAGGGGACAGCAAATTTACACTGTTATACAAGCTGTACACTCACTACTTACTACTACTCACACGCTACTACATTGTAGCAAAGTGTCATTTCTTCCGTGTTGTCACATGAAAAGATATAATAAAATATTTACAAAAATGTGAGGGGTGTACACACTTTTGTGAGATACTGTACATGTTTAAAAACAGTTTTACTCGCCAAAGCATTTGGATTTCTGTCCATCCAATCCTGAGATTTACACACCTCTGCCCCAAAACATGGCCCTGTTACCAGAATGAAAGACCTGAATTTTCTCTGCTGCGATTGGTCAACACATGCAAGTCATATTCTTCCCTGCACACCTAGGCTGTGACTGGACAGTGAAAATAGAACAGCACACCTCCTATCAGCATGCTTTTTGTTGGTACATGAGCACAGCAGTACAACTGACTGGCTCCTTGTATTGATTCTCTCTATCAACTCAGAGAGTTCTCTGAGCTCTGCTCTGTATTAAACTCCAGCATTCCCTTCAGTATTTCATAGTTGTACAGGCTCCTTTCCTGTACTGAATTTGTTTGCTTCGATTTTACAACCCACTCTGAGCTTCTCATAGTGCACATTACAAGTTGAATTTAGTCACTTAATTTCCTGACTGGAGGACATCAAGCATCATACAGACATTTCCTCCTCAGCCTTACTGTCTCTTGCCCACCCATTATATTTGTTGTGTTTTGGTTCTTTCAGTCATGGACTTTACATTTGGTCGTTACTTAGGGTGGTCTGCATAAAAATGTAGTTTTCCTAGGAACACCCTCTCCACCAAACTGGCATCCAGCCATCAATGCATTATGCTATTTACACAATTCTACCCAATAGCCAGTCCACTGCTTTAATCAGGGCTTAGGGGTCTTGAATGGTGAACTAGGGGCAGGGTGCTCAAAGGGATCTTGAGAGGTGTAATGGAGGAGGGTGCCCTTAGGGGTCTTGAGCGTTGTACTGGGTCAGGGTGCTATGATGTTTTCAGGAAACTATGTACATCACCCTGCCAGTCCTTCCCAAGAGCCATGATCTGCCTGCTTTGCATAAATAAGAGGAGAGGCCCAGCAATAACACCATTGATTCTAATATAAAGTATGTAATTAAAAAGGGAAAATATGTCTATAAAAATCTCGTAAGAATGGTCATGGTGGGGTAGGACCAGTAAAGGCAGAACATAAGCATATTAATTGTAAGCTTTAACTTGATGTATTGATGCGGTAATAAATACAGAACTGCATTAATTTGTATCTGTTATATCTGCCTCTCTTTCAGCTTTAAACATCAAAGGATCATCATCATAAGGATAACTTGTACCAAAGATCTGCTTGGCCCAAATTGCTTACATTTTTACCTAGTGTAGTTCTCTTAGCTTCTGTTCACTTGTAATAAACTCTACCAGCAGCAGGTCACCATACTAATGACTAACAGCAGACCTTAATTCAGATATCTATTTTCTTCTTGTATTGGGCTTGCGCAAGTCAAGGTGTTGGCAGGTAATTGCATGCCTATTCATTGGCTGTATTATTATATCTAAAAATGTAGCATTATCTTTGCGATTTACAAATACCAGATGCAGCTTGGAGTCATAGTTTAAGTGCCATTTAAGTGCAGACCTATTGGAGTGTTTTCTTTTTTGCCTATTCTAAAGGGTTCCAAGTTCTCAAATTGCCAATCTTCAGAATTCCCAGTCCTTGCTGAATTTCCTTTTGATCTTGAATAAAAATATTCATATGGACACATCTTCTGTTTCAACAAGAATGCACTTAGTTGTTGGAGAAAAAGTCTCATAGGCATGATCACAGCCTTTAAATTTTATACAGGATTGCCTATTTTCAATATTTGTTGACTCTTTGGGTTGACACCAGCAGCGCAAGCATGACTGAAAGGAAAATAATCAATGAAAACATTATAATATTATATTCATTGTTGATACTTTTATGTAATTGGCTATATATTTCATAACCGAAAATCAAAATATTCAAATATTAATTTTAGAGTTCATAAACATCTACTTCGGGTTAGTACAGCAAAGCATAATGTAATAAAAGTATAGGGAAGTGACTGAAAGCGACTGATATTTAATACCTAGTACACACGAAGAATATTGGACAAATGATCGTCCATTTTTTTGCATGCTAGTCTCATATTGAAAACCAATAGGTTAACAAAATTCCGAAAATTCTCGTACTACAGAATACAACTGTATGTGTTGTAATGTGATGTATTGTATTGTAATGTAAAGTATTTTTTCATTTTCGAGCATGCGTAGTCTTGGACTACAAAAACTATACTAATTATGCAAAAATCGTTCATTCTGTCAGGGTACAAGAAAAATTGTTGTGCTTGTCCTTTTGGATATTTTTGCATGAACTGTCATGATCGGCTCTTAACCACTTCAGCTCTCAAAGGTTTTACCCCCTTCCTGACGAGGCCATTTTTTTCAATACGGCACTGCGTTACTTTATCTGACAATTGCGCGGTCTTACAACGCTGTACTCAAATAAAATGTGTGTACTTTTTTCCCCACAAATAGAGCTTTCTTGTGGTGGTATTTTACCAAATCTGCGGTTTTTATTTTTGCGCTATAGACAAAAAAAGGCTGACAATTTTGAAAAAAAAATCTATATTTTTTACTTTCTGATATAAAACATAGCCAATAAAAAATGTAAAAAATCAAATTTCTTCATAAATGTAGGCCAATATGTATTCTGCTACATGTTTTTGGTAAACAAAATCCCAATAAGTATATATTGATTGGTTTGCTCAAAAGTTATAGCGTCTACAAACTGTGGATAGATTTAAGGGCTTTTTATTTTTTCATATTCTTTACTAGTAATGGCGGCGATCAGCGATTTTTAGCGGGACTGCGACATTACGGTGGACAAATTGGACACTAAGTGACACTTTTTGGGGACCAGTGACACCAATACAGTGATCAGTGCTAAAAAATGCACTGTCACTGTATACAGTATCTCACAAAAGTGAGTACGCCCCTCACATTTTTGTAAATATTTTATTATATCTTTTCATGTGACAACACTGAATAAATGACACATTGCCACAATGTACACCCCTAAGTGAAAATGTCCAAATTGGGTCCAATTAGCCATTTTCCCTCTCGGTGTCATGTGACTCATTAGTATTATAAGGTCTCAGATGTGAATGGTGAGCAGGTGTGGTAAATTTGGTGTTATCACTCGCATTCTCTCATACTGGTCACTGTAAGTTCAACATGGCATCTCATGGCAAAGAACTCTCTGAGAATCTGAAAAAAAGAATTGTTGCTCTACCTAAAGATGGTCTAGGCTATAAGAAGATTGCCAAGACCCTGAAACTGAGCTGCAGCACGGTGGCCAAGACCATACAGTGGTTTAACAGGTCAGGTTCCACTCAGAACAGGCCAAAGAAGGTTAGTGCACATGCTCAGCGTCATATCCAGAGGTTGTCTTTGGGAAATAGATGTATGAGTGCTGCCAGCATTGCTGCAGAGGTTGAAGGGATGGGGGGTCAGCCTGTCAGTGCTCAGACCATACACCGCACACTGAATCAAATTGGTCTGCATTGCTGTCATCCCAGAAGGAAGCCTCTTTTTAAGATGATGCACAAGAAAGCCCACAAATAGTTTGCTGAAGACAAGCAGACTAAGGACGTGGATTACTGGAACCATGCCCTGTGGTCTGATGTGACCAAGATAAACTTATTTGGTTTACATGGTGTCAAACGTGTGGCAGCAACCAGGTGGGGAGTACAAAGACAAGTGTGTCTTGCCTACAGTCAAGCATGGTGGTGGGAGTGTCATGGTCTGGGGCTGCATGAGTGCTGCCGACACTGGGGCACTACAGCTCATTGAGGGAACAATGAATGCCAACTTTACTGTGAAATACTGAAACAGAGCATGATCCCCTCCCTTCAGAGACTGGGCTGCAGGGCAGTATTCCAACATGATAACAACCCCAAACACACCTCCAATATGACCACTGCCTTGCTAAAGAAGCTGAGGGTAAAGGTAATGGACTGGCCAAGCATGTCTCTAGACCTAAACCCTACTGAGCATCTGTGGGGCGTCCTCAAACGGAAGGTGGACGAGCGCAAGGTCTCTAACATCCACCAGATCCGTGATGTCGTCATGGAGGAGTGGAAGAGGACTCCAGTGGAAACCTGTGAAGCTGTGGTGAACTTCATGCCCAAGATGGTTAAGGCAGTGCTGGAAAATAATGGTGGCCACACAAAATATTGACACTTTGGGCCCAAATTGGACATTTTCACTTAGGGGTGTACTCACTTTTTTGCCAGCGATTTAGACATTTATGGCTGTGTGTTGAGTTATTTTGAGGGGACAGCACATTTACACTGTTATACAAGCTGTACACTCACTACTTTACATTGTAGCAAAGTGTCATTTCTTCAGTGTTGTCACATGAAAAGATATAATAAAATATTTTCAAAAATGTGAGGGGTGTACTCACTTTTGTAAGGTACTGTATAAATATATATATATATATATATATATATATATATATATATATATATATATATATAATTTTTTTTCTTTTTTTTCCCTTTTATTGGTTGAACTAAATGGACTTGTGTCTTTTTCAGCCAGACTAACTATGTAACTATGAAACAAAAAATATTCTGACTTTTTATACACTTTAATGAAGTAACAATAATATTTATGCATCAATTGTTGGACCACCATCTAAGAATACAATTTGGATATATTAAATTCCTTCTTTGACTTGTAGCATCTTGGAAAGACAGGGGGTTATTTATTTTTACTAAAATGCCTTATCATTATTCATCTAGAACCTAGTTAGAACAGTAGTTATGTATGTAGATACATAGATCCACAAGCTCACACACATAATAGTCTGCGCAATTTTTTTAGACCAACAACTCCTTAGTGCAAGGGCCTGTCTGACTGGATAGTTCCTCATATTATATAGTTAAGATAAATTTGAGGAAGGCTGTACATAATTTGTACAGGTAGATTGGAACTAATTTTTTTATATTTTTGAAGAACTTTTGATAAATTAAATTCAGTAAAAATGATCTAACATGCAAAGCTATTTATTTACAGCAGGTATGATTTTTGGTTTATGGTGCACAGTAGCAAAGAATAAGACCTGTCATCAACAACATCAGATTACAGACAGTCATTACATACAAAGCAATCCTATTCAGCAGTGTACCCTCAGCAATTAGAAAAGCTGCGCAGTGCATTCTGAGTAGGCCCACAGCCTCCTGGGACCTTTGACAAGTCCCATAAGGTCGCGGGCAGGGAGGGGGACTGAACAGCTCAGATTGCCTAGGCAATTCTAAAGGGAGTGGGAATGGGTACCTGCCAAAACTAGGTACCCACTACCCCCCCCCCCAGTAAAACAATTCAAATATGGGGGAAGAGCGGAACCTCACTTTTTGGGTGCTGTTCCCCATTAGCCACACTGTAATAGGATCATAGGTGTGCGCAGCCTATTGCATTAGGGTGTTCACCCCAAATCTCAAACACACACGTGTGTGTGCGTGTGTGTGCGCGAGTGTGTGTATAGTATATATACATACATATATATACACATAAACACACACATTCTTAAGCAGCCCATGGATTATAGAATTTTCTTTTCTTCCACCACAGGTAGAAGGAGAGAAAATTACTTGAAATCCCCCAACATCACAGTTAGTGTGGATGGGGAATCCCTTTTGCTGTGCTATAGTATCCTCCCAGTGGGAGGTTTCCCCGTCATCAGAATATAATGATCACTGCTGGCAGCTAAGGAAGAAAGAAAGAAAGAAAGAAGTCAGCAGAGCCCCTTTTACATCACTGGGAAGCAGGATAGAGAAGGGAGGAAGTGGAGGGACTGGATCAGGCTGCATCTTTCTTCTGCTTGCTGCTGGCTTTAAACTTTCCGCCCACACATCCCCTTCTCTGAGGCACAACACTGCCAGTGACCATGGGCGGGGCAGACATAGGATGAGAGGGTGGGAGGAGGAGCAGAACTAGCTCTCTGTCTCCTCTCCCGTCTGTGGAGGGGGGACTGTCAGCGCTCTCACTGGGCTGTGACTCTCTCAGCCCTTCAGCCACTGGGGAGCCACAATCTGGCCTCTTGGGTCCCCCCCCCCCCACAGTGGCATTCTCCACTGGTTTCCATGTATGGGAGCTAGCTGCCAGCTAGCTCAGAATTCTTGGAATGTGGGCAAGCACAAGGGGAGAGGGGCGGGAGGAGGAGTAGACCAAGGCATTCTCCTCTCCTGTTTGGTTGAGTGGGGCTTGGCCGGCTGGGTTCTGACAGGATGTCAGAGTCATTCAGCCATGACAGATGCAGCCAACCTATACTACTGGCTCAGGGAGGATTAGGGAGTCCCCAGGCGCACACCTATGAATAGGATGCAGTAAGCAAAATTTGTCCTTGTATATTTCTAATTTTGAAATGAAAAACTTTTGAAAATCATAAACATTTATAAGCTTTTATACACACAGCTTTTTTTATTAGCTATAAAACCCAACTGAAGTCACACAAAGAGATGTGCATATGCAGTCAGATACTTTGTACTAACAACCTGCCAGAGTTAGATTGAATAAAATCTATAATGTAACAGAACTGGTCGGACACACTCCTACCCTTTCTCTGTAATACAATCAGTATAAGAAGACTTGTCCTTAGGGATTTGGCTTTTACTCAGCTTTCCAAGCCTAGAGCACTGAAGGGTGAAAAAGAGGAATTTTGATGCTTTCCAATCATAAATCAGTTTCAAACCATAACATTTTGGGGACGCAGGACTATAAAGTGCAAGAATTGACCTGGGATGTAAAAAACACTACATATGTTAGAAAGAATAATTATTTTGTAAAATCTTACCTTAAAACAATTTTTATATTTTGTGCTTACTAAGTAAAGCACAATAGGATTAATACATGAATTAAAGTCGGCCATGTTTATACCAACATAGTTCAACAGGAGCAAAAAGCTGCAAGTGAAAAACAAAACATGTACAGTTTGTTGTCATTTTTATATTACAGACACTATATTCAAAGTCACATGTTAAACATTCTTAATTCATGTAGTATTTTTAGTATAAACCAAGAATACAAGATACAGTTGCAAGCTTGTAGTAAAAATTTGTGATTGTTACTACAAATACATGAATATAATGAATTACTTTTATGGTACTCCATATTTTAAGAAGGTATTTGATACCATATAGATTTTTAGATTCCCCATTCATTCACTATCCATGTGTGTCAGATAATTTTAGACAGCTTGCTTGGTAAATGATCTTTGAGATTAGACCAATTGCAAGATAGGCCATTTAGGTTTGGTTCATGGAAGACAAAATGTATGAATGAACAAAAAAAATATTGTTTTATAAGATCTGTCCCAGCCACTGCACTAAGGGGTAATGCATTGGAAGAAGTATTGCATGCTGCATTGTTGAAGAGTTGCTTTACTAGTGCTATTCAAATTAATTGAAAGAAAAGGCATCCCTAAAAAATAGTAGTTTGGCAATAATGTCCTGTATTTTTGTATAACGCATTGTACTAATGCCCACTAATAATAAAAATACTAATGCATTGCTCAGGATTTAGCAAGCCTACCTAATTGACACGCTTGCAGAATATGACTATAAAAAGTACTAACTACATTTTAACAGGTCCTTGCCAGTTTTAACTCAAATCTCCCTTACCATCTAGAGCAGTGTTTCTCAACCGGGGTTCCGCGGAACCCTAGGGTTCCGCGAGAAGTCCCCAGGGGTTCCGCCACGATCTGCCGTTCATCACATGCAGATGAACGGCGGATCTCGATACGTCCCTAAACTAGGCGGCAAGTAGACGTACACTACTTGCCGTCTAGCACCGCCTTGGGGACCCCTGAAGAGCGCCTTGGGATCCCAAGGCGCCTTGGGGCCAACTCTTTGTGACGAGATCTACCATTCCCTCTAAACTCAATTTTGACCGTTCCTGGACAATTTTACATCAATCATGAAAAATATCAGTATAAGACGTTCGCACAGTTAATCCATCCGAACGATTTAGGACTCGTTACGTAATCATAAAAATAATAATCACCCGTAATCATGTTACGCAATATGTTTTTATGTCCTG
>BLSH010277080.1:465715-479209 GCA_018402905.1 Glandirana rugosa | reverse complement strand
TCTCTATACTCTTCTCTTCCCATCACTCTGGTAAAAGTTGATCTTGGTCTCATCTGTCCATAGGATGTTGTTCCAGAACTGTGAAGGCTTTTTTAGATGTTGTTTGGCAAACTCTAATCTGGCCTTCCTGTTTTTGAGGCTCACCAATGGTTTACATCTTGTGGTGAACCCTCTGTATTCACTCTGGTGAAGTCTTCTCTTGATTGTTGACTTTGACACACATACACCTACCTCCTGGAGAGTGTTCTTGATCTAGCCAACTGTTGTGAAGGGTGTTTTCTTCACCAGGGAAAGAATTCTTCGGTCATCCACCACAGTTGTTTTCCGTGGTCTTCCGGGTCTTTTGGTGTTGCTGAGCTCACCGGTGCGTTCTTTCTTTTTAAGGATGTTTCAAACAGTTGATTTGGCCACACCTAATGTTTTTGCTATCTCTCTGATGGGTTTGTTTTGTTTTTTCAGCCTAGTGATGGCTTGCTTCACTGATAGTGACAGCTCTTTGGATCTCATATTGAGAGTTGACAGCAACAGATTCCAAATGCAAATAGCACACTTGAAATTAACTCTGGACCTTTTATCTGTTTTTTGTAAATGGGTTAATGAGGGAATAACACACACCTGGCCATGGAACAGCTGAGCAGCCAATTGTCCCATTACTTTTGGTCCCTTAAAAAGTGGGAGGCACATATACAAACTGTTGTAATTCCTACACCGTTCACCTGATTTGGATGTAAATACCCTCAAATTAAAGCTGAAAGTCTGCAGTTAAAGCACATCTTGTTCGTTTCATTTCAAATCCATTGTGGTGGTATATAGAGCCAAAATATACAACAAAACAAATACAGAATGAGGCAGCCAAAATAGGAGATGTAGAGCAAGAAATGCAGATGAGGTAGCCAGAATATGAAATAAATAGCATGGAAATATGAAATGTACAGCATAACATATGGAATGAGACATTCTGGAATGGGGAATATGCAGCATAACATACTGAATAGTTAACACCTATCCAAATATTAATGGGTCATTCCAGATTTTACAGGTTAGCCTCTGTGGTTTAAGCCTTTGAAAGTGTCTCTGTTTTTTTATTGGTGATCACCTCCGCAGGCTAATTTCTACTTGCAATCCAAACAGCTAAATTAAACAGGCTCTATGTGATTATAATGATCACCACAATCTGAAGAAGGCTTTATAACATGGTCTATGAAAAATTAATAATCTAACATTTTTTTTAGATATTTGTATTTATGGTAGAGCTGAACTTGCTCAGTTTAAAATAGAATTAGGAAGGTTTAGGACCCCTTCTATTTATTGTCTGATGTAACATCTTTGATGAGAATTGCACTTTTTTCCTGCTCTACAAGCAGTGAAAGAAGTGAGAGAAAGTCTCCCTAAAATAAGTCAAAATAACACCTTCAAAGCTGACACTGGTACAGGTGTCCCCATTTTGGTGGGATTTCTTTGCACTTTCTGTCTGATGACAACTGCCACCAGGAAAAGAAAAAATTATCTGATCTTTCCAACAAGGACACAGACAGGAGAAGAAAAAATAGAGGCTCTAAAGCTTAGTTCACACCTAGTGATTTGAAATACATTTTTAGAAGTGCGTAACCACCCAACAGGAATGCTATTATATTGTATGGTGCTCATTCACACTTGAGTGTTGTGTCACTTGAAGCTTGTTGCTTGAAACTGGAATAACTAGAGGAGCATCACTGGGGCAGAGTTGCATGTTTTTTGTCCCTATGGACTTCAACAGGAACGCGAGAATAAATGCAGTTCTATGCGTGATTTCTTCCTTCTCTTAGTAACTAGCTTTCTTTTGGATAAAAGAAAAGCACTCAAGCCTAAATCCCCTTAAAAATGCATTTACTGTACAAATGTATAAAAGAGAATGCTCCAAACTTGCTTATAGAAGATCAAGCTCAAGTGTGAACCTAGCCTAACTCTTCCCCACATTATCCAAAAAAAAAAGTAGAAATTAATTTTATTACTTACCTGTTTAAAGTGGTCATTCATTGAAATCCCCAATCCACGTTTCTTCCATAATAACTGGCAAATCATCAAAGAATAAAAGACTGCTGTCACAAGCAAAGGAAGGCAATAATAGAAGCTGAAAAGCCATGGGTCTTTGTAGATCTTGTAGAACTAAAACGGGAATGGAATCTTTCAGTAAACTGGGATATATGCGTGCTATAAATGTTAATTAACAAAACCGCTTAGATTAGCAAAGCTCTTGATAGAAGCATATCAAAATATTTTTTAATATCCACCCTAATGCAGAGATCAATACTGTATGTATTAGAAAATCAATTCTTGTCTATATCCTATATAATATATGAATGAGTATTAGGTGTATTAAAACACAGCTTACCTGCATAAAGGATGATTGTTGTTCTGGAAGGAACATACAAGTTTCTATGGTATGTCCTTTGTAGTTGAATTTGATAATATCAAAGCCTATGAGCTCAGGCACTGCCAGGACAACTGATAAAATCCAGATAAATGCAATTTCCAGCAGAGTCCATTTGGATGTTCTACTTCCACCAATACAATTACAGGATACTGCAGCTCTGTATCTACATGGACAGAAAATATTGAGTGGTGAGAAAACCAATACACTATATACATCACATCCCCACAGATTATACTCCTTATTTTATTCACGTTTATCTCTCTAATTGGTTCCAAAGGCTGGACTTTTTTTACATGAATGCATTCCCTGTATTAAGCTAAAAAATAATGTCCCTGCATTTATATCCCCCCCCCCCAAATACTTTACTGAGTCCTATGCTGAATCCAGCACTGCTTGTCTGCAGCAGCCCTCTCCTCTCTCTCTGCTCACAGAGGCAGCCATTCAAATCCTGTGAGCAGAGAGCAGGGCTGTGTGTCAATAGACAAACACAGCCGCCTCAAGAATGAACCCATAGGTGCGCCCCAATAGGAAGCAGCTTCCTATGGTGACACACCAAGAAGAGGAGGAGTGGAGAGCACTGGCGAAGGAACCAAGAAGAGGAGCTTCGGTGCCTCTCTGTGCAATGGTATTACAGGTTAGTATAACATGTTTATTATTTTTTAATTTGCCACTTCCAGACCACCTGCCATAGATATATGTCTGTCCTTTCACGTTAACTGCTGTTTTTATGGTAGCAAATAGCTGCCATAACCCCGGTATTTTTCACCATGGCGGGCTGTCCGCTTTAAGATTAGAGTGGACTCTGCAGCAGATTCACCGCAAAATCACTTTTATTGGCAGTGGGAGAAGTCCCCCCACCTCCCACCTCATCCCAGTCGTCTCCACTGTTTACCGTATCCCATCCTTTTCCCTGATGGGCAGGAAGTCGAGTGAGGGCATAATAGCCCCCACTCGACTCTATGCCCTTGGAGGACTAGAACAACGTCAAACATCACTTCTGCCCTCTGGCCTTAAAGAGGAAGTAAACTCAGCATTCCATTTTGTTTTCTTTATGTACTGTGATTATAAAAAGCATTTTCCACCATTGCACAGTGTAAAGTACGTTACTATATTTTAGTGCTTAGAAATATAATCATCTTCCAGGATTAGGCTGCGCCATCTTTAGCAATGTTCCCAGGCTCCCCTTTGGAAGTCACTTCCGCCCTTCCTTGTTTCCCCTGCCGAAATCTTGCGCATGCACGATCGTGTGTTATCCAGGAAGCTGGGGATGAATGTACAGTCTCGCGAGTTTTCGTAGCTGTGCCAGTGACAGTGGAATGGACATATATGGCATTATGGCTATGGGGAAGCGGCACACAGAGTGTGCCGTGAATCTAGGCACAGGCAGTGCATGTGCCGGTGACATAAGTAAACATTGCGGGACAGATTGTAAGAGGATTAAACAAGTAAGGATAGTTTAACAGGTAGCGATCAATAGCTTTAATAATGTGGATTGCAATGTGCTCAAGTTTGATTAGAACCACTTTAACCACTTTAAGATCGCCCGCCCCAGATATACTGTGCAAGGTGGCTCTATTGCGCAAATTGCCGTACCGGTCTGCCAGCCACTCGCGATCATGGTGCAGAGAGGCACAACGGGGGATCTGCCTATGTAAACAAGGTGGATCCCCTTTCTGAGAGGGGAGTAGAGAGAGATTGTTCGTAGTGACCAGGAACAGGGATCTCTCTGTACTCCCAGTCAGTCCACTCCCCCTACAGTTACAAAGCACCTCCCTAGGACACACTTAACCCTTTGATCTTCCCTTGTGTTAACCCCCTTCCTGCTAGTGTCATTTATAAAGTGATTAGTGCATTTCTATAGCACTGATCACTGTATTAGGGTCATACTTGTCCTCCGCAATGTCGCAGTCCCACTAAAAATCACAGATCGCTGTCATTACAGTAAAAACAATAAAAAAAATTAAAAGTCCATAACTCTATCCCATTGTTTGTAGACGCTATAACTTTTGCGCAAACCAATCACTATACGCTTATTGGGATTTTTTTTACCAAAAATATATAGAAGAATACATATTGGTCTAAACTTTATATATATATATATATATATATATATATATATATATATTTATATGTATTATAGCAAAAAAGTAAAAATATATTGTTTTTTTTTCAAAATTGTAGCGCAAAAAATAAAAACTGTAGAGGTGATCAAATACCACCAAAAGAAAGCTCTATTTGTGGGGAAAAAAAGGACATCAATTTTATTTGGGTACAGCGGTGCACGCCCGCGCAATTGTCGGTTAAAACAACGCAGTGTTGTATCGCAAAAAATGGCTTGGTCAGGAAAGGGGTATATCCTTCCAGGGCTGACGTGGTTAAAAGACCATTTTTTTTAAAAGAGAAAAATTAGACATTTTCTTTCTTTTGCTTTTAAGTGTAAATGTGAGATCTGAGGTCTTTTTGACCACCAGATCTCACATTAAACAGGTCCCGTCATGCTTTTTTTCTATTACAATGGATGTTTACATTCCTTGTAATAGGAATAAAAGTGATCCAACATTTTTTTTTAAAGGGACAGTGTAAAAATACACAGTATAATAAATAAGAAAAAAAAAAATAAAGCACCCTGTCCCTCCACGCTCGCGCGCAAAAGCGAACGCATACGTGCCAAGCTCTGGGGGAACTTCCCTTGCAAAGTGACTAGCCTATTTGCCTTTAGTAAGTCAAACCCTGCGTCTTTTTTGCCGTCAGCCAATGCAGAAGGTTCCAGGGGTTTCCAGGATATGCAAAATCGTATGGTCTCTAAAACTTTGTGAGACATGTGATTTTTTATGGCTCTAAGCATGTTTATCTTTGTTCACAAAAGTACAGTACATGTTATAAAGAAAATGACTGCACTGGATGTGGAGCTGGTCATAGCTAAATATCTCACTGATAACAATGGGCAAGTCACACTGTATATGACTGGGACCTTCCTTAATTAAATTTCATCTAGACCAATGGATGAATGCAGCACAGTGGTTGAAAATCTTTGTATGCTATACTAAACCCTTCTGATAGTGAGATTTGCATATTTTGAACCATTAGAGAAACCTTGTTTGACCTGATATCACCTATCTATTGAAAGCAATGCTAAAACGGGTCATATCCTTGCAAATATTGGGCGGTGTATGACCAGCATTTGCTTTTTTCTCTCTTTAGAAAATACATAATGCTCCAGTATCTTAATTGACACAACCCTTAGCAACCACACTCTAACCTGACTTATTATAGATTTTTTTTTTTTTATTGATTGGTACATTTAAAAACCAATACAACTGTACCTTTCTATGAACTAAAACCAACCTACACTTTCTCATCCTCCTAATCAACATTAACTCACCTACCTCAGCTGCTTTTGTGCATTCATATTACAGTGGTGGCCTGCTCCAGAGTCATTCTTTTTTAACACCAGCCATACTTGTAAATTGACTTAAATGAGGCTATATAATGAAAATTAGATATATGCCACCTCATTGAAGCCTACGTGGACTTGTGAAGGCGTAGCTGATATTGTTGGGCTTTAAGTGTCATTTGTAACTCATACAGAACAATTTATAGTACTAGTACATTAGATCTAAAATTACATAATCTCCAGTGATAATCAGCCTATGTAAGGACAGCTTAAAACAAAAATAGTCATCTTAATTAAAAAAGTAAACAATGTATAATAAAAAAAAATTACCTATCAATAATGAGCGCACACAAGCTAAGAACTGTGATTCCCACTGAAGACTTCTGCAGAAATGGAACTAGTTTGCAGATTTCAGCACCGAACGGCCAGGTCTGAGTAACAAGCTTTAAACAGGAGGTAATTTAAATAAGAGTTAGTCACAAGTAATGATTGAATCACAGGCATATATATTTCAAATTTAAAGTATTAACCCCTTTGGGTTGGGAATATACACACATTCTGAATATATAAATATATGATGGAGGCTTTTTTATTTTAACCTGTCCACCCTTGGCCTCTCCTGATTCTTGATTAGAGATACATAGGTTTTTGTGGACCAGGACTAGAACCATATTGCATTAATGTACATCTGCAAATATTTATCTAAAGTTAAAGCATTAGCACTATTTTCAGTTCCTGATGAAAATTGTGAGTTCCCCCATGTTGGTTTGCATGCCCCCACCTTCTTCCCATGTGCTTGGTCTGTTCCGTAGCCAACCAAAATATCCCAACACTTATATAAATGACTTGATATGGCACAGCAGTTGCCACTTTCTGAATGTATCAAGTATGCTAGTACTTTCTTCTCCTTTGTGCTAGTTATGTCTGTGTTGCTGTGTGTTTTCAATCATAGTTCAATGTTAGCTCACTTAGTTCCATAATACCACCATTATTATTTAACATCTCAGTCACAGACTGTCTATTTCATTACTAATATATATACAGCAGCATTAGAGTTAGAGTCGGTTAGGGTTAGAGAACACACCTGACATTTTAGGGATTAAGTTAGGTTAGATTCAAGGCCTTTCCTTTGCATGATACAACCTGTCTTTGATGCAACCCGTAGTTGAACAACAAATGCAAACCACATTATGGGCTCAATCAACAAAGCTTTTAGACCCTTTCATTCATTTGTGAATAGGGCATTGTGCAATGTGGGAGCCCCAGCGGGATTAGCTGCAGGAGGAAGTCTCATTGAAAGCAGTATATTCTATAAAAGTTTTAGTCAATTGCCTAATATATATATATATATATATATATATATATAGTAAATACTGTATGTATTTATTTACTGTATATGTACTTTTTACTGCTTTATTCATCTTATTTTGACTCTTTGTAAGAAAAAAATGGAGACACTGAAATAAACTTCAGCACTACAGAAAGATAATTTTTTTGTGATGGATTAAAATGGATTGTTGCTAGTTTATATAAAAGCTACACTACATACAGCATACAACCTCTTGAGATTATGTGTGCTTATTATGACAAACCTATGGTGAGATAAAGTCTCCCCATTGCAGAGGCATATTACCAAACAGGAAAAGTAGGCTCTGGCCTGTAGGCTCCATGCCATTCAAGGGCCCGCAACAACAGATCAAAATAATATTGAATTGATCTTGAAAGTAAATTACAAAGAAGCTTTCTTAAATTGTTTACAAAATATAGAAAAAAATGAATCAACTCAAAGAAATTAAAATTTTACTTTAAAGACTCTATAGGAGAAATACTGTATTAAAGTGTTACTAAACCCAGGACCCTGCATTCACTATATCTGGTCTCCCACAGTACCCAAAACATGGAAATGCAATAGTTTTAGTAAATATAAACTGCTAAATACCTTTTCTCATTCAGTAGGTAGAGCAGTCTTGTGACTTCTATCAGTGTCTATTTAAAGCTTGTAGGAGGAGTTTTCATTCTCCCCTGATTGTCCTATGAGGCTGCAAGATCCCTGACCCTCTGTCTAGACAGTGCTGATTGACCCTGTGCTGATCACATGAAAAAAAACCTCTGTAGCAATACACACCAAACTGAGCATGTGCAGCTTGCCTCCAAGGCTTAGTTCTATTAGGAGATTGTTTGGGGACTGTGGAAGAAGGGGAGGATCAGAGAAGATAGGATCAAACAGCCTTTTTACGCAATGCAGATGATTAACCCCTTAGGTTCCACAGTGAGTATAACAAGCATGCTTTACTGCATATACAGACTGATTTTACTGTTGTGAGTTTAGCAACACTTTAACCACTTCCGTACCCCCAGACGTCATATAACATCCTTGGGTTTGAGTGGTGATATCTGAATGGTGCCTGCAGCTGCAGGCACCATTGAGATACCGTTTTTTTCTGCAGACGATTATGCACATGATAAAAGTAGTCTTAGCAGCAGATTTGCCGCAAGATCACTTTTATCAGTGGCGGGAGAGGTGTAAATATGAGATCTGAGGACTTTTTGATTCCAGATCTCATATTTAAGAGGACCTCTCATGCTTTTTTCTATTACAAGGAATGTTTACATTTCTTGTAATAGGAATAAAAGTTATCATTTCTTTTAAAAAGAACAATGTAAAAATAAAAAGTAAAAAGCAAAATAAATAATTAAAAAAAAAAAAAATTTAAAGCGCTCCGTCCCGCCGAGCTCGCGCGCAGAAGTGAAAGCATACGTAAGTCCTGCCCACATATAAAACTGTGTTCAAACCATACATGTGGGGTAACGCAAAACTGCTAACCTGTAGAATTTTTTAAACGTCGCCAATGGAGATTTTTAAGTTGCAAAGTTTGTCGCCATTTCACGAGCGGACGCAATTTTGAAGCATGACATGTTGGGTATCATTTTACTCGGCGTAACATTATCTTTCACAATATGGAAAGAAATGGCCTAACTTTACTGTTTTCTTATTTTTTAACTAAAAAAACTGAATTTATTTTAAAAAAAGCACGCTTGGAAGGCCGCTGCGCAAATACAGTGTGACATAACGTTTTTCAATGACCGCCATTTTATTATCTAGGGTGTTAGAAAAAAATATATAATGTTTGGGGGTTCTAATTAATTTTATAGTAAAAAAACCTGTTTTTAACTCGTAAGCACAGAATTAAAAAAACAGGCTTGGTCTTGAAGTGGTTAATATAATATACCAACATAAAGTATATAAACCATAGACATCAGATTTACATTACAGTTTGTCTCTTAAAACCTCATCTACTTTCAGCTATCAGTTTGTAAAAAAAAATGGTTAAATCTACATGTATAATGTACAGTAGTGATGGTCATCTGCATCTAGCTGCTGACTTGAACACTACTTAGTTCAATGTTATCACACTAGAGTGCATGCACAAGAAACCTCCAGAAACCTGCAAGGGAGGCCCTAAGGTTTTGACTGCATAGGGGCCTCCACGGATTTTAATCTGGCACTGCCCCAATGGTGTCACAGACAGAAATAAAGCATGACAGAAATGCTAATTCCCACTTTATCCAAAGTGTAAAGAGATGGGCCGGTGTTAGGGTTGAAGCTTGGAGTCACACCTCTCTACTTTAAGGCACATACATTCTCCATTAAAATCAATTAAAAATGTGCTTTGACATGTATGTACATTGCTTTAATGGACTTTAATGCCAGTTTTGCATAAGGGCAAACAGGTATCCCATCATTTATCCTTCTCTGTGATGCTTATGTCCACACTTACTGGCCATCTTTCCATACAAGACTAGTCAAGTCTGGCAGGCCGTAAGCAATGCATTCTGCATGTGGCTGATATTTTAGGTCTGCACTTATTGATCTGGGAGGTGATTGACTGCAATGAACTGTAGAAAAGAGTTTCATGAATTTGAGATACATTGGTTCATATTAAAGTATATCTAAACCCAAGAAAAAAATGTAACATACTGCAGGTTACCAGTTTATCTATGTGGTGGCTGAATTAATTTAAAAAATGTCAGGCTTTCTCCTTTATTTTCACTTCTGCCAGAAACACACTTCCTGTTCTGGGGAGACATTGTTAACAGAAAATGTGTTAGGACTGCAGAACACCTTCCCCTCTCTTCTACTTTATAAAATGAGGGGAGTTTGGTAGTCCTTCCTTACTCACTTCCTGCTAACATTGAGATAACACTGCAGAGTGCATGATATGCAGGACAGCACTGGATTATTATTATTTTTTTACATTTATTGAGCAGATAGAACAAATTCTGAATTTCAATGGTATATTTACCAGAAAAAAATTGTTAATTTTTACGGTTTACGTATAATTTAACCTTACCTATGGAGAAATAAAAGCAACAATAAATGCAAGTAAATGCTGTTCTATAAAATACAACTCAAAAATCAACACTGCATTGGAGAACAAGCCATAGGTCATGAATGTCACTTAACTGGAGATTTTAAAATTGTAGATTGGAAACTTGGAGATTAACTAATGTACATGTTCAACCAACTGGGGGAATCAATAGTGGAGAAGGATCTGGGGGTTTGGGTAGATTATAAACTTAATAATAGCATGCAATTTCAAACACGTTGTTTTTCAAAAGCGAGCAAAGTCCTTTCTTGTATTAACCTCCCTGGTGGTATGATTATGTCAGATTTTTGTGTCTAAAAGCGGTACATTGTTTTGCATAGAAAGGTGGCGCTTTATATTGTAGGCTTTTAATTATTAGGAATAACTCACGTAAAGCTGTCCAAGCAAGAGTTTAGTAGACATCCTGGGTATGATAAAGTTTGAAACACAAAATCATAAATTATAATATAATAAATAACTAAAAATAATTATCAAAAATAATAACATAATAGTAATAAAATGTATTCAATAATGTAATCAAATCAAAAACACTGAAATTTGTGTCTGATGATAAATTTCCCCAAAAATCAGTATCACTCAATTCTGCAAATGATTCTTATTTACTATCGCTGTTTTCTAGCTGATCAAAAACTGCTTTTGACATAAAGGGATGCTTTTTGGTTGCCATGGACATTCTCAAGTTTCCAGGCAGAAAGAATGGCATATATAATATAAAAGTGCATGCAGGGCACTGGGCAAAGCACTAGGGATGTGAAATGACTTCATACAGTAATGTAATCTTACAGATTACAGTGTACTGTATGTTTACTGTGTGTTTCACTATTTGAATTTCCCTCCGGTCTCTACCCCCGTGCGACGTGATGCTCGAAGCTAATGGAGCCCGGCACACAGTGTGAATCGGGCGGAAGACAGACATGCTGACACAGTGGGTGGACATCGCTGGATCCAGGGGACAAGGTAAGTAACTTTGCCCTGATCGAGCGATGCAATCCCAAGTGTGGTGCGGGGTTACCGCTCTTGGTACAGAAAATTCACCCCGAGCCGCTCTCGGGAATACCGTCAGGGAGGTTAAGAGGGGTATAGACTCCAGAGAGAGAGATACATCATTTTGCCCCTGTACAAATCATTAGTAAGACCTCATCTGGAATATGCAGTTCAGTTTTGGGCACCAGTTTTCAAAAAGGATATTGGGAAACTGGAGAAAGTGCAGAGAAGGGCAACCAAACTAATAAGAAGCATGGAGGAACTCAGCTATGAGGAAAGATTAGAGGAAATTAATTTATTTTCTCTTGAGAAGAGGAGTTCAAAGGGGGATATGATCAACATGTACAAATACATAAGTGGTCCATATAGTGAACTTCGCATTGAGTTATTCACTTTAAGGCCATCAAAGAGGACAAGAGGGCACTCTTTACGTCTAGAGGAAAAAAAGATTTAATCTCCAAATACAAACAGGTTTATTCACAGTAAGGGCTCTTTCACACATACGGACCAGTCAGGTCCGCCTGTCAGTTTTTCAAGCAAACCTGAACAGATGCTCCATTAACCTCTATGAAGTGACGGATGTCAGCGGTGACATGTCCGCTGACATTCGATCCACTCCGATCCGCTAAATCCAGACAGATGGAAACCCTATTTTCCATCCGTCTGGCGGATCGGATTGAATGAAATTGTGTATATGGGATTGTATGATTTTTTTTTTTTTTAATTAGTTGAACTAGATGGACTTGTGTCTTTTTTTTAACCTGACTAACTATGTAACTATGTTACCTCATCACACTACTTCTACTGATTCCTGATTATTATTCAATCTTGAAAACAGAGCAAATCTTTGAACAGCATATTTTAGGATTATCCTTCATGCATCAAATTATTCATTCATAATTGCCAACATGTAATGCTACCATTTTAATTTGGGGGTTAGGACAAAATGTGGGAAATTTGGTCTTGATAGGTGAATACTATTAGGTCTGGGAATGTACTTGTTCACTATAGACTGTGCAGCCTGTGGGTGGTACTACATTTCTCAATGATTCTGTGTTGTCATGTTAACAACAGGGAACTGTTGACATGGGTCACTTGGTTTTCAGAAGAATACTGTTTGACAAGACAATACATCTCTTTTAGATTGAATTAGGTGAAAAACATCCGGACTTTAGTATGTGTGTGATGCTAATTTGACTTGTCATGAATGGAGTTTTAATCTCTCAGATATTTATATATGTCACTGTCCATGTATTAAAGCGGGCATATTAAATTGTTTACGATTATGGTACTAAAATTATAAAGAGTGTTCCAAAGTCACTATGAGCTATACAAGGAAATAGTGTACATAAAGACAACATTACTCATCTGGGCATGACTAAAATTAAACAGTATTCGATTTTTCATAATAAAAAAAAAAAAAAGTTGTCTCTCTAGTATTTTAAAGCCACTCATTGACTACTGGAGATTTGGACTGGAGTTTATGGAGAATGCATGCACCCAATGACTAGAAAATATTAGCCACCTGATTTTACTTTTCACTGATGTAAAGGCTTTTGAGCCATTTACCATTGCAAGCTTAGGCAGCCCATACAGTATCTCACAAAAGTCAGTACACCCCTAATATTTTTGTAAATATTTTAGTATACCTTTTCATGTGACAACACTGAAGAAATTACAGTTTGCTACAATGTAAAGTAGTGAGTGTACAGCTTGTATAACAGTGTAAATTTGGTGTCCCCTCAAAATAACTCAACACACAGCCATTAATGTCTAAACCGCTGGCAACAAAATTGAGTACACCCCTAAGTGAAAATGTCCAAATTGGGCCCAATTATCCATTTTCCCTGTCATGTGACTTGTTAGTGTTACAAGGTCTCAGGTGTGAATGGGGAGCAGGTGTGTTAAATTATCGCAATCACTCTCTCATACTGGTCACTGGAAGTTCAACATGGCAACTCATGGCAAAGAACTCTCTGATCTGAAAAAAAAAGAATTGTTGCTCTACATAAAGATGGCCTAGGCTATAAGAAGATTGCCAAGACCCGGACAGGACAATTTGGCGACATACCAGAACCGGTGGTACGACGTCGAGTAAAAGTCCCAGAACCGTTAGAAGAATATCGGATCCGGTAGAAATACATCTCGTTGTTAAGAAAAAAAAAGTCTAGTCTCTCAAGAAACGGTACTCAACGGTACAACTTGAAGGTCACTGGTCATACTCTCTCACTAACGCTATTAAATTGTGTGGACGAGGGGTAAGTGTGGACTCTGGAACATTGTGATTGTTCAGTGTACTGTCCCTTTTACCTATT
>BLSH010277080.1:424776-440496 GCA_018402905.1 Glandirana rugosa | reverse complement strand
TACTTCCTTTTGCAGCCCTCTAGCACATTCCAGGACTTTTTTACAGTCATTTGTTCGGGGTAAAGTTCGGGTCAAGTTCGGTACCGAACCCAGACTTTTTCCCGAAGTTCGGCCGAACCCACCGAACCCAAACATCCAGGTGTTCGCTCAACTCTAATCAAGAACCCAAACCTGTTATTGAGATGCTAGCCTTCCAAGGTGCATGAGGGTCACTATCAACCACCCAGGGATAAGGGGCATTCCCTTACATTTCCAAATTAGCAAAAAATAAAAACTCCTGGGGCCTGCTTTTCACTTGTGTTTGTATAGTGGCTTTGGCAAGGCTGGGGATCCTGAAGAGTGGATTTTTGTGGATGGGCATGCTTTTCCTGGTGGCAGCAGACTTTAGATGTGTCTGAACTTTGCAACTCATTGGGGTTAATTTATTAAAGGCAAATATACTGTATAGTTTGCAAGTGCAGTTACCCCAGAGCTTGATGAATGAGGTGAAGTCCCACATTGCAAAGAATGCACAATCACATGCATGGAAAATTAAAAAAAAAACAGCAATTTTGCTTGCACGTCATTGGATGATGGAAGTCAGCAGAGCTTCCCCTCATTTACTAAGCTCTGGAGCAACTGCACTCGCAAAGAGCACAACCTATTTGCCTTTATTCGAAGGAGCATGACAAAAAGGGGTCTGCCGATTGGCATCAGATCAGCGTTCTGGGCCAATGGCTCAGAGTGCTGACTGTAGTGTTTTGAAGGTGGCCGTCCCCCTGTCTGAACACAATAGGACAGCAGGGGAGATCGCTGTACTAACGTTGGATAGTTAGTACAGCAGCTCCTTCTGAGCTGTAAGGGTTTGTTTTGTTTAGCCCTGCTGGGTTGAACGAATAAACCACTAGTGTTTATGAGGCTTTAGTGTGCTCAAGAATTTAAATAAAAAAAATAAATTGCCAGCAACTGAGGTGAGATTAAGGTACTGGAAAATGTGTAGATTCACCATTAGATAAGAGGCACGTTTCTACTATGAATTACAATACTTAGATGCATCGATTAAATAATGTTGATACTGTAATTACATATGTTACTGCCACAGTGCATACATTTACAAATTTCAAATGTGATTACACTGAACCTACCATGGGAATGCATATGACAATAGGTATACCACGCAACGTAAGTAAGTAAGTAATTGCACAGATCAGCATAACAAGTATTAGTGGCCCAAGTGTTAGCTGTAAATGCAAATAAAGCTATGTTCATAAATGCCACAGTTATGACCAATAACAATCACAGTAATTATGCCAATGAATGTTTTTTTTTCTCATCAGTGAAATGTTAGAGGATAGCTCACAGCATAATTCTTGCATGCATTGTATTTTTCCACATGCCCATTTACATGCATTTATAATGTGTTCCATTGCATTTTCCCCCTTTTTTCTCTTGAAAAATCATACTCATGATGTTGACCATGTGTTCCGGTGCAAAAACTTAAAGATGCAAGGATTTCAACTTTTATATCACAAAGATGTTGATGCTATTCATTAACAGGGTGACTAAAATAGGGAAAAGGGAAAATCCTTTGATATATAGCAGCCTTGATCTTATGTCGTCAGTCAAAATGTAAAAGTATACCAATTCTTATTTAATATTTTTCCTTATGAATAAATTGAGTTACTAAATAATTATGATTAACATTAACAATATATTTATTTAATGTCCTCAGTATTGATTCAATGTCAAATGATTCCCCTGCGCTGTTAGTAGAGCACTTTCTATTGTTGCAGCCAGCTAGCTGTTTGTGATTCCCAAACCTCCAAAAACTATAAGCAACACTACATATACAGTATATCACAAAAGTGAGTACACCCCTCACATTTTTGTAAATATTTTATTCTATCTTTTCATGTGACAACACTGAAGAAATGACATTTTGCTACAATGCAAAGTAGGGAGTGTACAGCTTGTATAACAGTGTAAATTTTCTGCCTCTCAAAATAACTCAACACATAGCCATTAACCGTTTGATGGCGGCAGGTCGGCTCTATTGCACAAATCGCCGTAGCTGTATGGTGGCGCTTTAAGAGACTGTAGGTCTCTGGAGCCGATGCGCGTGGCCAGCGGGCGCAATGTCTGCCGGCCACCCGAGATCTCTCCTCACAGAGCCAGAACAGGGATCTGTTAAAGTAAACAAACCGATCTTCATTCTGACAGGGAAGTGGAGAGAAATCTACTGTTCCCATTCATTGGGAGCAGCTTTCTCTCTCCACCCCCCATCACTACATTCCCATCACAGTTAGAAACACCCCCCCTAGAGAACACTTAACCTCTTGATCGCCCCCCAGTGTTAACCCCTTCACTGCCAATGACATTTATACAGTAATCAGTGGCTATTTTTAGCTCTGATCGCTGTATAAATGTCAATGGTCCCAAAAAAGTGTCAAAAGTGTCTGATCTGCCCGCCGCAATATCGCAGTCCTGCTAAAAATCACAGATCACCGCCATTACTAGTAAAAAAAAAAAAATGCCATAAATCTATTCCCATAGTTTATAAACACGATAACTTTTGCACAACCCAATCAATATACACCTATTGAGATTTTTTTTTTACCAAAAATATGTAGAAGAATACATATTCGCCTAAACTGAGGAATACATTTTTTGATTTTTTTTTTTGGATATGTATTATAGAAAATTTTTTTTAAAAATGTTTTTTTTTCAAAATTGTCCCTTTTTGTTTGTTTATAGCTCAAAAAATAAAAACCGCAGAGGTGATCAAATACCGCCAAAAGAAAGCTCTATTTGTGGGATAAAAAGGACATCAATTTTGTTTGGATACAGCGTTGCACAACCGCGCAATTGTTAGTTAAAATGGGGCAGTGCCATATCGCAAAAAGTGCTTTGGTCAGGAAGGGGGTAAATCCTTCCAGGGCTGAAGTGGTTAATGTCTAAATCACTGACAACAACACTGAGTACACCCCTAAGTGAAAATGTCCAAAGTGGGTCTAATTAGCCATTTTCCCTCCCCGGTATCATGTGACTTGTTAACGTTACAAGGTCTCAGGTGTGAATGGGGACCAGGTATGATAAATTTGGTGTTATCGCTCTCACGCTCTCATACTGGTCATTGGAAGTTCAACATGGCACCTCATGGCAAAGAACTCTCTGAGGTTCTGAAAAAAAGAATTGTTGCTCTACATAAAGATGGCCTAGACTATAAGAAGATTGCCAAGACTCTGAAACTGAGCTGCAGCGTGGTGGCCAAGACCATATGGCAGTTTAACAGGACAGGTTCCACTCAGAACAGGCCTCACCATGGTCAACCAAAGAAGCTGAGTGCACGTGCTCAGCGTCATATCCAGAGGTTGTCTGTGGGAAATAGATGTATGAGTGCTTCCAACATTGCTGCAGAGGTTGAAGGGGTGGGGGCAGCCTGTCAGTGCTCAGAACATACAGCACATGCTGGACATTTAGGGGATTACTCACTTTTTTGTCAGCATTTAACATTAATGGTTGTGTGTTGAGTTATTTTGAGGGGACAGCTAATTTGCACTGTTATACAAGCTGTACACTCACTACTTTACATTGTAGCAAAGTGTTATTTCTGCAGTGTTGTCACATAAAAAGATAGAATAAATTATTTACAAAAATGTGTTTTGTAAGATACTGTAACTATTAAAAGTACACACAATTACTTTCTGATATAAGCATTTAAAAATCAATAATGATTTGCAATCCACTGTGCTTCTTAATTTACAAGACAAAAAATATTAATGGATGTCTTAGTGAGTCCTTCATATTTTGTGTGCAATGTGTAGGGTGGAGTCAGGTGATGTCATCACACAAGTGGCAGAAGTGTAGGATGCACACAGAGAGATAATAGTGGTACAGTCATTGACTGCCTTGTCATGTAAAGTATCCTGTATATGCATATGTGCTTTGTGCATGAGTGATGTGCTAGGGGCATCTTCCCCCTCTGGTTCTGCAGCATAGCAACAGGTGTCAAGACTGGAAAACACTGTGTTCTTGTATCGACCAGTCCCTCTATCCTAAAGATGCACATATACAGAGCCACAAAAAAGTATTCATACCCCTTGAGATGTTCCACATTTTGTCGTGTTACAACCAAACATGTCATTGTATTTTATTGGGATTTTATGTGATAGACCAACACAAAGTGGCACATAATTGTGAAGTGGAAGGAAAATGATAAATGGTTTTTAAAATTTACTACAAATAAATATGTGAAAAGTGTGGTGTGTATTTGTATTCAGCCCCCTGAGTCAATACTTTGTAGAACTACCTTTTGCTGCAATCACAGCTGCAAGTCTTTTTGGGGATGTCTCTACCAGCTTTGCACATCTAGAGAGTGACATTTTTGCCCATTCTTCTTTGCAAAATAGCTCAAGCTCAGTCAGATTGGATGAAGAGCGTCTGTGAACAGCAATTTTCAAGTCTTGCCACAGATTCTCAATTGGATTTACGTCTGGACTTTGACTGGGCCATTCTAACACATGAATATGCTTTGATCTAAACCATTCCATTGTAGCTCTGGCTGTATGTTTAGGGTCGTTGTCCTGCTCGAAGGTAAACCTCCACCCCATTCTCAAGTCTTTTGCAGACTCTTCTAAGATTGCCCTGTATTTGACTCCATCCATATTCCCATCAACTCTGACCAGCTTCCCTGTCCCTGCTGAAGAAAAGTATCCCCACAAAATGATGCTGCCACCACCATGTTTCACCGTGTGGAGGGTGCAGTGTTAGTTTTGCGTCACACATAGCGTTTTGCTTTTAGGCCAAAAAGTTCAATTTTGGTCTCATCTGACCAGAGCACCTTCTTCCACATGTTTGCTGTGTCCCCCACATGGCTTATCGCAAACTGCATACGGAATTTATGGCTTTCTTTCAACAATGGCTTTCTTCTTGCCACTCTTCCATAAAGGACAGATTTATGGAGTGCATGACTAATAGTTGTCCTGTGGACATATTCTCCCACCTGAGCTGCAGATCTCTGCAGCTCCTCCAGAGTTATCATGGGCCTTTTGGCTGCTTCTCTGATTAATGCTTTCCTTGCCGGCCTGTCAGTTTAGGTGGATGGTCATGTCTTGATAGATTTGCAATTGTGTCATATGCTTTCCATTTTCATATGATGGATTGAATAGTGCTCCATGAGATGTTCAAAGCTTGGGATATTTTTTTAGAACCTAACCCTGCTTTAAACTTCTCCACAACTTTATCCCTGGCCTATCTGGCGTGTTCCTTGGCCTTCATGATGCTTTTTCTTCACAGAATAGCTGTATTTATACTGAGATTAAATTACACACAGGTGGACTAATTAAGTGACTTCTGAAGGCAAATGGTTCCATTAGATTTTAGTTAGGGGTATCAGAGTAAAGGGGCTGAATAAAAACGCACACCACACTTTTGGAAAACCATTTATCATGTTCGAGAAGAAAGGCGAGCCAGGAATCACTCAAACCACCCGCTGCCAAACCTGTCAACATCTCATATATATTTATAGCAAAAGAAGAGGACCCCAGGGGGACTTTTGGGACAGGTGGAGGGGAAATAGTAACAGAGTATGAGAAAAGTATAAAATATAACCAGCTTTATTAAGTACAAATTATAAAATAGTTCTCAATTACATAAGAACATTGGTTAAAGAATGTCGCAGTTATGGTAATACATGATAACAAGCACCTATGTGGGAAAACATATACAACAATTTGGACAACACATTCGCCAGCATGTACTCAGTATGCACAAAAAAGACTCTGAGCTACCAATTGGACGCCATGTCACCCTGGTACATTCTGGCAATTTCCCCTGGTTCATTTTGTGGCACTTGATAGGGTTCACCCCAATCCCAGAGGTGGCGATTAGGTAAGGTTCTTCTCCAGCACGAATTGCGCTGGATATTTGACCTGGAGGCAGGGCTGGACTGGGACAAAAATTTGGCCCTGGACTTCATCCAGACCAGCCCACTTAAATTTTGCAAACACGCACAAAAACAGTATATAAACTATATGCAATTACACAAAAACCATAAGTAAAAACATTCCACTGTAAGTATGAATGGCTTTTTGTATGAAAATGTGTTAACTGAAACTATACTCTAACTTCTCAATCACCTCTTTTATTATTTCACTTATTCTCCTGCGTGAAGTGGGTGGGCTAACGTCATGAAGGAACATTGCTACAGCCTCATTGGCTGGAATTTCAGAAACCAGCATTGCTGCACAGCCATTGGCTGCCTTTCAGCAATGCAGTGGCGCTGAGGCTGAGCCGGGTTGCACACTATGAAGTGAGGTGATGGGCAGTGCAGATGACACGTCTCTCCCATACCGGCCAGCCAGACAAACTTGAACCCCCCCAGGCCCTGGAGGTGTAAATTTTACACGCCACTTCTGGGTCATTAAGAGGAAGGGGAGATCAGCGAGCAGACATTTGCTGGTCTCCCTTCCCTCTACCTATGACACACTCATTGAGATGCTTCCTTTCAGGTCTTGTTGATACTTGTGTTTGGTGGGCACTAAAAATGTGCATTCTTATCATCCCCAACCACTCCCCTTATGCTGCAAAGGTGTTGTCACTGCTACCATAGTACATATGATAGTGGTATGGTGTCGGGGGGGTTTAACACACACTCCTGGTGGCTGCAGCTGGGGAGACTGTGGGCAATCCCCCCTGACACCATCACCGCCATAATATGTACTATGGTAGCAGTGACAACACCTTTGCAGCATAAGGGGAGTTGTGGGGGGGGGGGGGTGATAAAAATGCACCTAAAAGGAAGCATCTCACTGTGCTGTGATCATTATCATCATCATGTTTGACAGTCTGTCACATGGAAAAACTGCTTGCACTGACTTCCCACTTACAGTATTAGCAGTCTGTGCTGTATGTCTGTGTACACCTTCAATGAAGTGGAAGCATAATACATACGTTGTGCCGCCTGCCTCTGGGTTGCAACCGGTGGGGCTGGCAGCCTTAGGCCTGGGGAGCAATTCCAGTCAAGTGGTCCATTAAACCACAGAATCAGCTCACCATCCATGCCCACCTGGTTTTTCAATGCAGCGTCACCAGTGCCCATCAATACAGCCTCAGCAGTGCCCATCCAATGCAGCCTCACCAGAGGCCATCAGTTTAGCCTCATCAGTGCCACCTGATCAGTGCCCATCAATGCAGCCTCACCAGTGCCCATCAGTGCAGCCTGACCAGTGCCCATCCAATGCAGCCTCACCAGTGCCCATTGATGCAGACTCACTGGTGCCCATCAATGCAGCCTTATCAGTGTCCATCCATGCAGCCTTACCAGTGCCCATCCATGCAGCCTCACCAGTGCCCATTGATGCAGACTCACCGGTGCCCATCAATGCAGCCGTACCAGTGCCCATCAATGCAGCCTCACCAGTGCCCATCAATGCAGCCTCACCAGTGCCCATCAATGCAGCCTTACCAGTGCCCATCAATGCAGCCTCACCAGTGCCCATCAATGCAGCCTCACCATTGCCCATCAATGCAGCCTCGCCAGTGCCCATCAATGCAGCCTCACCAGTGCCCATCAATGCAGCCTCACCATTGCCCATCAATGCAGCCTCGCCAGTGCCCATCAATGCAGCCTCACCAGTGCCCAACAATGCAGCCTTACCAGTGCCCATCAATGCAGCCTCAACAGTGCAGTTTGTATAGGAGAGGAGTGTGGAGAGTATAATAGTAATTGAGGGGCAGTAAAACCCTGTAGCTGAGTTGCACTTTTACCATCCCACAACCACTCCCCCTTTAGCTGCAGAGGTAGCGGCTGGACAAGTATACATGTTGTAGCTGCAAAGGCTTGCTTTACTTTCAGGTAAATAGGGCCACTCTGCAGCTGCAGTAGTGTGTGCTTCAATCAGGCAATGAGAAGGTGATATAGTGCATCTTCACAGCCTGTCAAATGCTCTCTGAAGAGAGATCCAAAACAGATCACTCTTCAGAGAGCACAGCTAGTGTGAAAGAACCTCAGGGGGTGATAAGCATTGCCATATGTCTTAAAGGGCTCATTCACACTAGTGCTGGTGTCTGAAGAACAATCTGTGTTTGGGTCTCTCTTTGGAGGGCATTGTATTGCCTCCACACTGCCTGCTTTATCCCCTTGATCCCTATGGTTGCAGGGTAGCATTTGCTTGAATGGCTCATATTTGTCAGGTGCTACACCTGTTGAAAGTGGCAGTGGCTATAATTTGTACCATGGCCATGAAAGCAAAACATAGCAAGTGCACACCCTGGGATGCTGCCTCTGAGGTAGTGGTGGCAAGCAGGGGGGTTTAAAAGTGTTACTCAAACACCCCCCTTCCTCCAATCACTAGTGTGTGTGAATGAGCCACAATTCACTGCAAGGGTCAGTGGACAGTGACATTCACATAACTGCATCATCTGTCCTCACAAAAAAGAATGCTGCTCTCAATTTCCCACACCTGATCCCCCCGACCTTCCCAGCCACCTTAACACCCTTTGCTGAGTCCCTGACACACACAAACTATACTGCATGCACTCATATTCCATGCACTGTACTCCACATAGAAGCCGGTAACACGGAGCTTCTGCCTCCACCTCTGTGATTTGTTGCAGCCAGACAGGACAACGGCAAGATGCAGGCTCCACCTACATGTCCTGTCTGCAGCCTGCCCTGAAGCACACTAATCGGACACATGTTGCACTACTGAGGGGAGACGGAAGAGAGAAGTTTGATCCAGCGCTGCATTCATAGGGAGGTCTTGATCACATGCAGCCATTGCAGGACATGCAGCCATTGCAGGACAGCTTTAGGAACATACAGTGATCCTCGCCACAGGTTGTCAGCCCCGGGAGCGGTCATTTTACAGTTCTTCAGAGCAGCCCAGGAGGCAATCTCCACCCTGCTCCCCGGCCCAGTCCGCCCCTGGCAACCACTGTACTGCGCCGTCCACAACCTCTCCCCACTGCCACCCGGCTACAACCTCAAACTCCTCCCTCCTCCTCACCACAGTAAAAGATCACTCCGCCGCGGAAAGGCTGCTGGCCGGGACATTAGATGGGGCAGCAGGATCACAATGCATGCTTTATCCGTCTGAGTCCCGAAAATAAAAAAATAGTCCTCTGAAGCCGGCCCACTGAGCCATCGGCCCACCGGGAAACTCCCGGTAGTCCCGATGGCCAGTACAGGCCTGCCTGGAGGCCACAAAACCACTGAGTCTTAATGAAGCCTTCAATTTCAAACCTTTCTTGGAAGGTTTCTCAACAGGAACATGGGAAAGGGACCTTTAAATTTTTCTAGTTTTGTCTTGTTTTTTCATATGACCATGACAGACTAGCACACTACTTTACAATCTGTATTTACCATTCTGTTCTTATTCTTGTACTTACCAATCCATTCATTATTACTTTTTAGACCGTGGTATGAAAATAGATGTACCGTATATACTCGTGTATAAGTCGACCCGTGTATAAGCCGACCCCCCCTACTTTTGCCCAAAAAATATGGGAAAACTTATTGACTCACGTATAAGCCTAAGTGGGAAAGATACCATGTAATCGGGAGTGTGTGTGTGTGTGTGTACAACTGTTTATTTTTTACAGTACAGTATACTTACTTCCTATGTATTGAATAAGGCTGCTGTGTTCTTCACATATGTCAAATGCAAAGAAAAAAAAACACAGTTTTGTCATTTGAATATCTGACCATATTAACCCTTATTGTTCACACAATAAGGGTTAATATGGTTAGTTAATCGAATTGCCAAACTGTTTTCTTTTCTTTTACATTTACATAAGAAGGACACGGCAGCCTTATTCCATTCATAGGAAGTGCCTGTGTCCTCTGCCCTTACCTTCAACCCAGTCACGTCGCAAGTGTGACTGAGCTGAAGTTCCGCCCTCCAGCAGGCCGTCAGCGGACGTGACGGCATCCCCGGCATCCCTGGAATGCCTGGAATGCATCTCAGCCGCCGCGGGTGCCCTCGGAATGTTTCCCCGCGCTCGTACCGGCTGTTGACTCGCGCATAAGATGAATCCCGGTTTTTTGACACAAAATCCGTGTCAAAAAACTTGTCTTATACGCGAGTATATACGGTAAGTCTCTTGTCTACTACAATATCAACATCTTTAATTTGTACAATGTCTAACTTATGTGTCCTTATAAATGTCCTGGTCTGATTGCTGTAATTATTGCATTATGTTCACTAATTCCTTGAAAAGAAATATTAATTTCTGATTTGTCTTCTGTGTACACTATATGGCATGCATTACCAATATTCGTTTTACTTATTGTATGATGTGCATTGAAGGTATTTCCACTGTATGATGTGGCGTGCCCCCATTGCAGTGGGTGATTAACCATCTCTCATCTTTGCACCACAGACATGAAGCGGCGACTGTGTCCCCTGCACTCCGCTTCCTCCTAATTGCCCGCCACTGGTAGGCTCCCTCATTCTTCTCTGAGGGAGCACATCCCCTCTCATGACGCTCAGAGGAAACGCCTGATTTCCATCCAGCCAGGTGCCTCTGCTGCCCTGGAGACGCACCGCTCTCTCATCCGTCTGTCAGCAACATGCTGACATAGTCACGCTCAGTGCAGACGACCCTCTCCTCCCACTACACCTCACTTTTCAGCTCGGTTGTAGCATTGTGGGAGAGAGGGCCAGGGTGACCCACGTATATACACTGAGATGGAGCAACCTACTTTTTCTCCATAAACAAACGACGCGATGCTCCTTACAAATGCATCGTTAGTAATACCCTGCCTACCGAATATCCTGCTTCCCATACCACATAGATTTCTTTCTTTTCTCAGCCCTCCATTTCCTTTTTCCCTTCTTCACTTCCCTTCCTGTCCTCCCTCCTCAATCCCTGTGAGTTGATTTAGTCCAATTGCCTTTGATTGAGCTCACTATATAAATACTCTCTGGATTGCTGACCTAATCAGACGTGATTCTGACAGCTCAGCGCGATATGCTGCATACCTGATCAACCCAGTAAGTGACATAATTGTTTTTTTTACACCCTACCTTCTTTTTTACCTTATATTTAAGCTTTACTTGTGGTATACCACCCCTCCCCTTGCCCCCTCCAACTCTTTTTAACTTTTTTTAAACTTTTTAAACATTTTTTCCAAATTCAATTTTTTTTCTTCTTCTTCTTCTTATTATTATTTTTAATTTTTTTTTTTTTCTGGCCAGGATCTTCCATCCCCTTTTTTGCTACCTATTACAGTCCCGGGTCTTTGCTACCTATTACAGTCTTCTTCTTGAGCGGAGCCTTTAAGGTGGACACACTAGCCCAGGTCTGGTGAGGGTGGCCTGAGTGCCGCCACATGGGGTCTTTGAGGCTCTGTTATGGACGAGGTGATGAGACCAGGCTAAATTTTGCCTCACTACTGCTTTTTTTTTATTCAAGAAAATAGTTTTGGGAATTATCAGCATGCTCCTGCTGCTCCATTCATTAAATGAAAGCACCCATGTGACCCCTGTATTCCAGTTTAGGGCAAAAGCTGTATCTATATATTTGAGCATGTATGATTCCACAGTTGTGGCCACCTGTAGGCCTGTTACACAAATAATTTTCCTATTCTTGTTTGTCATGCACCTTCTGGTTCCCGGAATACAGATTAAATATATCTTTAATCTGTTTTCAATAATAAATACTGGTATCAAGGCCAAAATAGTAAAATCAGCAGCTAACTGGCAATAAAATTGTTCCATGTTTGGAATGGAAAACTTAACTTCTTCCTGAATGTATAATGAACTGAATAACACGATTCCTGGAAATGTTGGACATGTAGTAGTATATAATATACTGTACACTGAATACTTCTGTCTGTGCATAAAGTGTAAAGGAAGTGACAATGAAAAATTTTAAGTCTGTATTTACAGTTTACTAGTTTCATAGTGTGAACAATAACAGTTCTATGTCCCAGTAGTGAGTGATGGGAAATAGAAGTGGTAGGCTGATGATTTATTTTATGGAACAAGGTGAAAAGTTCATAACTCACCATTTGTATAATATAGCAACATATTCAAAAAGAAAAAAAACAAGTCCTTTGAGTTTATCCTCTTGATTCCTGTAGTTTTGGACCAGGGGAAAGCAACTTTTCAACAGTTGCCAAATTTGCCGCACATTAAGAAAAAATCCTTGCATGAACCCCAGAGGTCAAATTCCCTGCATAAAAATATTTCTTTCCCAGCTTTCGCTAATGATAACTGTGGATGTTATTAGTTACAATAAAAGCAAGTCCTTTTTCAAATGACATTATTGTTTCTGCCATTATTAGTAGTACCTCATGTGGTAAGGCCCATCATAACCATTCTAACCCATAATGCCTTTGTTTTTTTTGAGTCAAAAGCATATACTTTTATTGAAAAATAAACAATGTACATACACAGGTCAGCATATAGTCATTATATAGCAATAACACATGACACATTAATTTTCAGAACAGTATGAAATACTGTATATAAGCCAAACCGTTGTGTATAACTCGACTGTATACTTGCATAGTAAATCAACATTTCTTCAATACTTTCTGTTTTAACTAAGTTAACTACATTTCCAGCAAAACTTTCCACATGGTGACAAGTGAGTCCCTCTCTGCAATACGTATGACCATTAGGTTATGATACTGCTAACGCCTTTAGGACAATGATTTTATCCTTATCTGTACACGGTTTCCCATGGAACCTATCCTTGCAGGAGTCTGTCCCTGACCAGCTGCACAGGGGTTAAGCCCGGAGTCTCCAGCCAGGGCTGCCATAGCTTTGAAAATTTACGTGCGGCCTTGCGGTGTTGGTACGTTAGTTTCTCTCTGATTAGCATTTTATTTACTTGATCTATTCACTGTCTCCCACTGGGAACCCGGGGGGACATCCAGTATCGAGCTATCAGCTTACAGGCCACATATAGTAGCCTCAGTATTGCCATGTGATGATTTGGATTAAGGGATTCTTCCTCCAGGGCCCCCAGCAGGCAGACAACTGGGTCTCTCTGTAGCTTAATCTGATACAACTGAGTTATAGTGGCAATGACCCCCGTCCAATATTGACCACCACCAGAACATATTTGCCAAATTCCCTGTGTCTCTGTCACACTTGGGACTTGGGAGTATTCCTCCTGCCCCACTTATGCAGCTGGACAGGCATCCTATATGCCCTGTGTAACAAAAACAAGTGGGAAAGCCTTTGGGAAGCAGATACCGAGACCAGGGGTGCCGAGGCCAAGCACAGCTCCCATCTCTCTTCCCATTTCCTTCTACAAGGAAGTGTAGCGGGGTCGTGTGTTACATTGAGTAGCATAAGATAACCTCTAGAGATCATCCCTTTTCTGTCCCTCTCCATAAAAAAGTCCCTCAGCAGCGGATGTTCACTAGCTATCAGCTCACTAGCTCTTTCCTGAGCTTGAATTGCATACCTCAATTGTAAATATTTAAAAACTGTGTTTGCGGTAGATTAAACTCCAATTGGAGTTGCTGGAATGATTTGAACGTGGGTCCAGAGTATAACTGCTGTAAGTAGATAATACCTGCCCTCTCCCACGCCCGGAACCCCCGTAACTTGCAAATCTCTGCATAACTGGGGTTGTGCCATAAGAGAGTAAAAGAGTTATATCCCCAGATATGAAACAGTTTTCTAGTGGACATCCACAAAGTTTTAAGTAACACTAAAGTCAGGGTTTGGGGTAAATGTGTTCAAACTCCGTATCTAATTGCGCTATTGCAGGGCTGGTCGATCCAGGTGGAAATAGTAACGCACGGATAGGGTCCAATGGATCCTTATGCCCCCACCCTCCCAAATGTTGGATTTGCGAGGCCATGAAATAATGTTTAGGGTGCGGTAGTGCCAGGCCCCCTTGATATTTTCCCAGTTGTAGAGTGCTTAGTCTAATTCTAGCGGGCCTGTTTCGCCATATTAATGTCCTAAAAAGTGAGTCTAAACCATTTACTAGTTATCCAAATCGAGGAGTTGTGGAAGACGTATAGGAACTGGGGTTCCCATACCATTTTGATGAGATTAACCCATCACACCAAAGACAGTGGGAGCTTGGCCCATGAAATTTATTTGTTGTTTTGCATTTGCGTAACAGAGGAACCAGGTTCAACTCCGTATATGTTTGGAGATCTGGAGTTACCTCTATTCCCAGGTATCTGAAAGACGAGATGATCTGCACTGAGGAGGCACAGTCTGGGAGCGGTTCTTTAATGGGGTCCAGGGGCAAAAGGACAGACTTATCCCAATTTATTGAGATAAGGCACCAAAAGTTTTAATTAGGGACATGGCATTCTGGAGGGATTATTGAGTGTCACCCAAATATAGCAGGGTGTCATCCGCATACAGTGAAATAATGTCTTCCCGTTCTCCTCTGCAAAACCCCCTGATTAATCCAGAGGCCTGAGCGTGGATGGCCAGTGGCTCCAAGGCTAGGGCAAACAGCAGGAGGGACAAAGGGCACCCCTGCCCCTATGAAGTGGTAAGGATTTCGATAGTTCCCCATTCACGCATATCTTGACTGGGGGGCAGCATATATTAACTGTTCCCAGTGTATAAATTTGGTGCCCATCCCAAAACGCTCCAAGGCATTCCAGAGGTATGGCCAATCCACACTATTGGTGATACAATAGTCCACAATAAAGTGACGGAGTGCGCTGTGTTGCTGAAAAAAAAATGTTTCTTTCCAAGTGCCAATGTGCTCCACACGTGTAGGAGGGAGGAAACCCCCAAAAGAATCCTACTCACCACAACACCATGACCCCCAGCTTTTCAGTCTGGGGATCAGGTAACGCTGTATACAATCAGATGACCATGGGCTGAAGTTGTCCCGAGTAATATCTCATATGATCACCGATGAACCACCATGTGTTGTGGAAGAAAAAAGAATCCAACAATAGTGAAGTACTATTTGGCTTGTTTAATTGCGCAAGATAAAAAATTACTTACAAGATAGGCTTTTAAAATCCGCTTGTTACAATGTATGGTCGCCGCTCGCAGCGTGCGTTCCAACAACAGGAAATGACGTCCACGGCAGAGGTGGCTCTAGGCTTTGTGAGGCCTTAGGCGAAACTTAGCCATGAGGCCCTACTCATGCCCATAATTGGAAAAATAATTCAAGCAGTACAAAATAACAGTGTGCCCCCCCCACAGCACTGCCGGCTTCCCTCCTCTTCTCTCCCACTAACTGTTGTAGGGGATCTTCAGAATGGAGGGTAAAAAAAAGGGCTGGCTCTTCCTTTTTTTTTTTTTAAACAATAAGTTTTTATTTATTTATAGTGGCTATCATTACAAGCCCCTTCATTTTCTAAATGAACACAGTGAGTGATCGATACTGATTACTCTGTGTTCATTAACCGAATCATAGTAAACTGTTTACTATGCTTCAGTTTATGAATTAACATGAGCCTCTGCCTCCTGTCCATTCATCTGCAGCAGTACAGCCACTCTCAAAAAACCAAGAAACTACTCTATAGTCACCACATTTGTCTTAAGAGTGAAAACTCTATCTCTTTCCATGACTCCTTTGTCTAAGGGGTAAGGGAGAGAGACATCGGAGTAGACATGACGACGTCTACTTACCTGTCCTCCGTCTCCGAGTACAATTAAGTATTTGACTTCGTATCATTTGTCAAATGATACTAAGCCAATTACTTGTGTCTCATTAGTCATAGCTAGTGAGTGACACAAGTAAATCTTTTACTTCCCCGAACATTACTATCGGTGATATTTATTTATTTTT
>BLSH010277080.1:383726-398846 GCA_018402905.1 Glandirana rugosa | reverse complement strand
AACCTGGCCCTAATGCAGTTGTAGTTGTTTTTAGAATGATAAACTCTCCCTCAAAGCACCAACAGGAACCTGGCCCTAATGCAGTAGTAGTTGTTTTTAGAACGATAAACTATCCCTCAAAGCACCAACAGGAACCTGGCCCTAATGCATTTGTAGTTTATTTTAGAACGATAAACTATACTTCAAAGCACCAACAGGAACATGGCCCTAATGCCGTAGTAGTTGTTTTTATAACGATAAACTCTCCCCCAAAGCACCAACAGGAACCTGGCCCTATTGCAGTTGTAGTTGTTTTTAGAACGATAAACTGTCCCTCAGAGCACCAACCGGAACCTGGCCCTAATGCAGTTGTTGTTATTAGAACAATGAACTGTCCCTCAGAGCACCAACAGGAACCTGGCCCTAATGTAGTTGTAGTTGTTTTTAGAACAATAAACTGTCCTTCAGAGCACCAACAGGAACCTGGCCCTAATGCAGTTATAGTTGTTTTTAGAATGATAAACTCTCCCTCAAAGCACCAACAGGAACCTGGCGCTAATGCAGTTGTAGTTGTTTTTAGAATGATAAACTCTCCCTCAGAGCACCAACCGGAACCTGGCCCTAATGCAGTTGTAGTTGTTTTTGGAACGATAAACTGTCCCTGAGAGCACCAACAGGAACCTGGCCCTAATGCAGTTGTAGTTGTTTTTAGAACGATAAACTCTCCCTCAAAGCACCAACAGGAACCTGGCCCTAATGCAGTTGTAGTTGTTTTAGAATGATAAACTTTCCCTCAGAGCACAAACAGGAACCTCCCTCAGTGCACCAACTGGAACCTGGCTCTAACGCAGTAGTTGTTTTTAGAATGATAAACTCTACCTCAGAGCACTAACCGGAACCTGGCCCTATTGCAGTAGTAGTTGTTTTTAGAACGATAAACTGTCCCTCAGAGCACCAACAGGAACCTGGCACTAATGCAGTAGTAGTTGTTTTTAGAAAGATAATCTCTCCCTCAGAGCACAAACAGGAACTTTGCCCTAATGCAGTTGTAGTTGTTTTTAGAACGATAAACTGTCCCTCAGAGCACTAAGAGGAACCTGACCCTAATGCAGTAGTTGTTTTTAGAACGATAAACTCTCCCTCAGAGCACCAACCGGAACCTGGCCCTATTGCAGTAGTAGTTGTTTTTAGAACGAAAAACTGTCCCTCAGAGCACCAACAGGAACCTGGCCCTAATGCAGTTGTAGCTGTTTTTAGAATGATAAACTCTCCCTCAAAGCACCAACAGGAACAAGGCCCTATTGCAGTAGTAGTTGTTTTTAGAACGATAAACTGTCCCTCAGAGCACCAATAGGAACCTGACACTAATGCAGTAGTAGTTGTTTTAGAAAGATAATCTCTCCCTCAGAGCACAAACAGGAACCTGGCCCTAATGCAGTTGTAGTTGTTTTTAGAACGATAAACTGTCCCTCAGAGCACCAACAGGAACCTGGCACTAATGCAGTAGTAGTCGTTTTTAGAACGATAAACTGTCCCTCAGAGCACCAAGAGGAACCTGGCACTAATGCAGTAGTAGTCGTTTTTAGAACGATAAACTGTCCCTCAGAGCACCAACAGGAACCTGGCCCTAATGCAGTTGTAGTTGCTTTTAGAATGATAAACTCTCCCTCAGAGCACCAACCGGAACCTGTCCCTAGTGCAGTAGTTGTTTTTAGAACGATAAACTCTCCCTCAGAGCACCAACCTGAACCTGGCCCTATTGCAGTAGTAGTTGTTTTTAGAACGATAAACTCTCCTTTAGAGCACCAACCGTAACCTGGCCCTATTGCAGTAGTAGTTGTTTTTAGAACTGTAAACTCTCCCTCAGAGCACCAACCGTAACCTGGCACTAATGCAGTAGTTATTTTTAGAACGATAAACTCTCCCTCAAAGCACCAACAGGAACAAGGCCCTAATGCAGTTGTAGTTGTTTTTAGAACGATAAACTGTCCCTCAGAGCACCAACAGGAACCTGGCCCTAATGCAGTTGTAGTTGTTTTTAGAACGTTAAACTCTCCCTCAAAGCACCGACAGGAACAAGGGCCTATTGCAGTAGTAGTTGTTTTTAGAACGATAAACTGTCCCTCAGAGCACCAACAGGAACCTGGCACTAATGCAGTAGAAGTTGTTTTTAGAAAGATAATCTCTCCCTCAGAGCACAAACAGGAACCTGGCCCTAATGCAGTTGTAGTTGTTTTTAAAATTATAAACTGTCCCTCAGAGCACAAACAGGAACCTGGCCCTAATGCAGTTGTAGTTGATTTTAGAACGATAAACTCTTCCTCAGAGCACCCACAGGAACGTTTCCCTAATGCACTATAAGATGGTTCTGAACTGTAATGTGTCCGTCACAGGACCGCAATGAAGGTCTCCCTAATGCAGTATGAGATGGTTGTGAACGCTAATCTTTCCCTCACAGCAGCGGCATGAAGCTCTCCCTACTCTAGTTTGAGACAATCTGACACACGGTGCTACGTGACTCCAGCCCCATATAGAGGCTGGTTCACATGATGCACTGGCCAATCACAGCCATCCCATTAGTAGGCATGGCTGTGACGGCTTCTAAGGGCAAACTAGTGAAAAGCTTGTAGATTGGCTGCCCAGCAGCTATAGAAAAGGCGGTGAAAATACCCGAATACCGAACCCAAACTTTTTTTACTGTCCGAGATCGGGACACGGACACCCCAAAGTCCAGTACGATCCCAAATTTTACAGTCCGGGTTCGCTCAACTCTACTGGTCATAGATAGACCAGTTTTTTTTTATCAGTCAGTGTCTGATTAAAAAAAAAAACTGGATCCCCCCGTATCCACACAAGTGAGGCAGATGGAGGAATCCTCTCCGCTGAGACATTGTATTCTGATAGCAAGGACTCCTTTGCTGTCAGAATACACTGATCAGTACTGGGGCCCATTCATATGGGGTGCAGATATGCTTGTCCCATCTAGGGCTGTATTCTGCTGACATGGAAATGTACAGGTGTTGCATGCATCCCTATGTCAGCATCCCATTCATTTCTACTTGGACATGTGGCTGCACAGACACAGCAGCTGTGTCCTAATATGACATGCAGGTGCAGGTCTCTGTAGAAATGAATGGGACTCCAGCACGTGGATGCATTCAACACTTGTGAATCCCCATGCCAGTAAAAGACAGCCCTATACAGGGCATGCATGTCTGTGCCCCATGTGAACGGGCCCTTATTAAAAATAGAATCTGAATGAATAGTAGTCTTCAGAGCTATAACAGTGATATCAAGCTTGAAAGTGTGTTGCCTCTGCTGAGTATTTAGTGCCAGCATTAGCAGCAAAAAGACAGAGGAGAGAGCATCACTCAATGTGTCAGTAGGGCAAGAGAGGAGGGTACTCGAGGGAAAGGGTACAGGGGAAGGAGTCACTATACAGAGAAGGAATGGGCTGGAGATTGTCCAGAGGAAGGAGAGAAAAAGACAGAGGAGGCTAGGGGGCTGAGCTGGTGATGTAACACAGATATCGGGTACAATGTGAATGGAAGAGTAGGAGTGAAAGAAATAAAGAGAGAAGGTGGCAGAAACCACTGTGTAGGCAAGCAGAGTAGCGGAAAAGTGGTATAAATCTAAAAAAGCATTGACAACCGATGCCTTCCCAACCTCATATAACCCGCCTGCTCCACTTTGTACTGTTGCTGAGGGAATAATACAGTGCATTGTGCATGCCGGAGGGCAGATATTGTGCTAGGATCTAGCTATCAGTAAGGTTACAGGCCGAAACGAGTAAGCCTTTGCATTTATTGCACTCTACCTGCATTAATAGTGTAGCACCCTGGTCTTGAACAGGTATGCTGTTAAATCTAGTTTGTGGTAACTAGCCCAGCTAATTGTTAGGGGGTCTCCTCATTCGTTACCTAACTCTGAGTCTGATGCACCTCTCTCCTCTGTCACTGGGTGGCATTGTTACTTATGGCATTGGAATGACAAGGTTCATATGAACTTGGAATATGAGTGCATAGGTTGTTCTGGAAAATTGGCAGGAGTTTTCTTGAGCCCCATGGCCTGCTGGGGTAGCCTATTTATTTGGGAGGAGCCAGGTGATTATGGTTCAGTGCCACCTGGATGGCTGTCTGGGTGAAAGCTCCCAGCTGCTAGGCCAGAAGACTGAGGCCTATCCTGGAGTTCCTTGTTGCACGGGTTCAGAGAACCCCTCTTTGTCGGACGTGAAGGGACAAAGTTACTAAAGAGGGACAACCATTCCTGTTGCCAGAAGCAAAGTGTGAACCAGGGTCGGAGGTAAAGGGGAAACTGTCGCTCTCAAGGAACAACTCTCCTGTTATCAGAGACCAGAGTTCAAAGACAATGAGAGTACCAGAGCAGGCTTTTTAACTAACCGGGGACGTTGAAGAAGTTGAAAAAGTCTCAGAGGAGTCAAGCTAAGGACCCAGCAGGATAGCGGGGGGTGACTAAGGACCCAGCAGGATAGCAGGGGGTGACACTTGTAAGAGAGTTCAGCAGGTTAGCTGAAGAGCTGAGTAAGGGACCCAGCAGGTCAGCGTGGGTGGCACTCGGAAAACACAGCGGTTGGCTGTGTGAAGCTCAAGGGACCCAGTGACAGTGGGAGTCCAAAGAGTCTTTTAAGAGACTGGGAGCTTAAGTTGAAGAAGCTGCAGATGGAGGCTGTGAGATTGAGACAAGGTCCACACAACAGAGATACCAAGCTTGATATGTGTACAGATCTGTGTTGAAGTCAAAGTTACAAGTTCATTTGCCAAAGGAAATAGTTCTTTTCAGGCACAGTTCAGCTCTAAGGCCTTTGGAACTATACAACTACCATACTGTTCTATTTTTGTGTGTCTCAGAGTCTGTTAAGTGCTTTGCACCTGCTCAAAGGGTGTCCTGGCCCTAACTCCCTCTCCCCAGTTCTTTAAGAGAAAAAAAATCTCTTTTGTTTTGCATCATCAAAGTGTCTGGCACCGACTTACTGTACATTGCTCTGCACTCACCATGTCTAGTGATCCACATTGTGAGAATGCATGTCAGCTCTCCCTAACTCTGAAGGTCACCATTAGGCTTGCAGGGGTCGGGGTCATGGCTACATTTGGTGCCCACCGTGGGGCCAAGACATTGTCTCTGCAAGAATGCAACTACAAAGGGATTTCATCTGGCTCCGTGGGAAGGTGGCAAGTAAATTCTCAAATACATCATAGTCAGTGTTGCTGTTCATGTGAAAGTTGTGTCTCATTACTCGTGGGAAAGTGTTGGCCTGGTTGTTTGTCACTTTGCACCAGTGCTGCAGGGATTAAAACAGACTCCATTAATGTTTTGGCGTGCCACAAGAGGAAGGAGGAGGGCGCTGAAGTTCTTGGGAAACATGTGAACCAATTCATTGATAGGGGGAGGAGGAGTTGCTCTACAGAGGGGATAGAGAAGTGTTGCCACGTGTGTCACCATTGCTGGTTGGAAAATTGCACCACGGCTGTTGTGCAGAGAAGATGACACTGTTCGGATCCTCCATGGCGGATTAAAAGGTGTGGGTTCTGGGTGTTGGACTGATTTGCAGGAAGTGTTCCAGCTTGGCCCCCCAGATGCAGCCTTGGAGCATCTGTGGATGTTGTGGGGAATCCCTGCTTGAGGTAGTCCCATCAGCCCAACCTCCGCTGACGCTATGTGCGGATTGGGACAGGAATGTCACCATCCCAGCTGAGGAACATTTTGAGAGTCCTCCTTTATACGGGAAGCTGCTCCCCCAACTCTTGCAGCTGCTCCAGGAGCCAGTGCTCCATTCATCCCCCGTGGCCAGGATAGGGCCCACCTGTGTTCTCTGATGGTGGAACCTCTTGGGAGAAAGACACCGGAGACGGGTAAGCCTGAAGCGGGTGAAAGTAGTGTCCCATTGGGGGCTGTTAAACCTGTAACTAACCAAGGGGTTTAGGCCACTGTGACTGCGGTTCCCAAATTAAAGCACAATTTAATTCCCACTGAAGAGTGTTCTACTATTTCCGATCTGGACGTTCTCTCCAATCGGATCTCCGAACTGTGGTCAGACACTCTGTCATGGACTGGGAAGTGGACTGACAATGAGGATGAACAAATGTGTGAGGAGGAGGATGAGGCCCTTTCTGTCCCTGTTGCGAACCTTAAGATAGAACTGTCTGCTAAGGCAGCCCCAGTTTTGTGCACCACAATTTCCTTTGAGGAAGAGCACTGGGCTGCTTGGGTTTCATAGACTGTAACCTCCAAACCCAGGCCATCATCCAAATTACCTTTAAAACCTGACACTACTGAGCGGTCCGGCGTGCTGCTGACACCCAGGTGCTACCCAGATGCGGAGGTCCTAAGACACTACCTAAGTTGTCCAAATGACAAAATATTATTGCTAAAAGGGTAGCTGAGGAATACGGTTACCTATATCCATGTATACCTGCTAGCTTGGAAAAAGAGATACAGAGAAAGGGGGCACAATGGGTAGATGTTGCTATCCGTAAATTCCTGAAAATCCTTTTGCACCTCAGTTTCAAAGAGTTATCTCCTAAATATGCAGCCAAATATGCTTATGTTTCGTGAACCTGGAACTATGGCTGCCATATTTATCCAGACTGTGTAATTATCCACAGGCATGATCAAAAGGATCTTTGATACTTCATTACCACTGTGGATGTTGATGGGAAAGATCTACAGTTGCCTGACCCCAGGTATTATTGGTGAGACTGTTTAACTGAACAATACTACCTACCGTGTGGATAACAAATGAGAGTATAGTGGGCTTTTGTGCTTTCTTGTCTCCACCTCACCATTGGAAATTACTGAGGGGACCTTTCCTGTTGTAGCTGTTGCTGGACTGTGGCTTGAGATACCAGCAAATACAGGAAGCGCCTCACTTGGATCATGTTCCTCATTTTGAGAAAAGTTGGTTTCAGTTCCCAGCTGGGGTGAAGACAGCCTGAGACCACAACTGTTGAGTGCAAGGGGACTTTGTGGGCCAGGAAGGTGGAACAGTCTTTGCCAAAAGTTCTGGTCCCTTGTATAATTGCATGGTAGAATTGCTGCTTTTACATAGCCATGCATCTCGTCCCTGGGAGTTGACCCTGTGCAAGGGGGAAACTGCTGGGAAGAAAAAAATGTTGATGATGTTGTAACACTGAAAGTAAAACACCTGTCTGACTTTTGGGCTCCGAGGATGATGGGAAAGGTTAGTTAGTAAGATAAGATACACTGTGGCTAAACGGGCAAGATTTTTTTTACCTGTTTGATCAATGGACTCAAAGTTACTGAAGGACTGTGCCAACCACCAGGTGGTGTGAGAGTGCCAACTTGTGTGAGCTATCTCCACACCCTGTGGACCCTCCAACTGTGATTTCTTGATATAATGGAAAAGGGGTGTCACCCTCAAGGGGGTTTTCAACTACGAATGCATATTGTGCTATGTTATTATGGTGCAACTGATTTTCCTGCTATTCCTGGATAGGGAAACCTTTTCACTTATGTATATAGTACACTAGAAGTTATTATAGTGATAGAATGTATTCCTTTGCTGTTTGTGCTTTCTTTCAGGTGTTCCGGCACCCACTTCGCCCTCCTTGGCTAAGGAGATATAATGATCTCGGCAAAGAAACAGCTTGATAAATTTTTCTTCTTATCTTTACTACAGGTGTAAATAATAGATAGATAGTTAGGATTTTGGGTCATTTGCCTACCATTTTCTTGTATTGCTCCTGTGGTACGCCACACTTAAATGTGCAAATACAGTACCATTTCTCGTTTTATATTTATTGCCCTTGTGTGAAATGCCACTTGTTAAAATACAAATGTTATGTGAATGTATTTCCTGTGGAATGCCTCATGGATCTGTTGCCGGTTGTCTATCCCTGTTACCTTTCCTATCCATGTTTTGCCAGGACATCCATTCTCAGGCTTGAGAACAAAGATTTTTTTTTTTTACTATTTGCAAACTCCGAGACGTAGTTTTGTTGGCTGGGGCCTAGTGCAGCACCCTGGTCTTGAACAGGGATGCTGTTAAATCTTGTTTGCTGGGGGATAACTAATTGTTAGGGGGTCTCCTGATTAGTTTCCTAACTCTGAGTTTGATGCAAATCTCTCCTCTGCCACTGGGTGGCATTGTTAGTTATGGCATTGGAATGACAAGGTGCATATGAACTTGGAATATGAGTGGCTAGGTTGTTCTGGCCAATTGGCAGGGGTTTTCTTGAGCCTCGTGGCCTGCTGGGAAAGCCTATTTATTTGGGAGGAGTCAGGTGATTGGGGTTTGTGCCACCAGGACGAATGCTCCCGGTTGCTAGGCCAGCAGCCTGAGGCCTATCTGGTGGTCCCTGGTTGCTAGGCAGTCTGAGGCCTACCCAGGACAACAAGGAGCAGTGCAGGGTTAGGGCTTAATGCCGGGAGCCTAACCAGCCGGAAAACACCTCTTTGCCAGAGGTGAAGGGACAGAGTTGCTAATGAGGGGCAACCATTCCTGTCGCCAGAGGCAAAGAATGAACCAGGGTCAGAGGTAAAGGGGAAACTACTGCCCTAAGGGACAACTCTCCTGTTATCAGAGGCCAGAGTTCAGAGTCTGAGAGGGTACCAGAGCAGCCTTTTTCACTAACTGGGGCCAGTGAAGAAGTTGAGAAAGTCTCAACGGAGTCAAGCTAAGAACCCAGCAGGATGGCAGGGGTTGACGCTTGCAAAAGAGTTCAGCAGGTTAGTTGAAGAGCTGAGTAAGGGACCCAGCAGATCTGCATTGGTGGCACTCGGAAAGCACAGTGGTTGGCTGTGTGAAGCTCAAGGGACCCAGTGGCAGTGGGAGTCCAAAGCGTCTTTTAAGAGACTGGGAGCTTAAATTGAGGAAGCTGCAGTGGGAGGCTGTGAGATTGAGACAAGGTCCACACAACGGGGATACCAAGCTTGGTATGTGTACAGATCTGTGTTGAAGTCAAAGTTACATGTTCAGTTGCACAGGAAATAGCTCTTTTCAGGCACAGTTCAGCTCGAAGGCTTTGGAACTATACAACTACCATACTGTTCTACTTTTGTGTGTCTCGGAGTCTGTTAAGTGCTTTGCACCTGCTCAAAGGGTGTCCTGGCCCTAACCCCCTCTCCCCACTTCTTTAAGAGAAAATAAATCTCTTTTGTTCTGCATCATCAAAGTGTATGGTGCACCCACCATGCCTAGTGACCCACACTGTGAGAATAGATGTCAGCTCTGCCCGACTCTGAAGGTCACTATTAGGCTTGCAGGGGTCAGGCCATGGCTACAATAATATCATCATTTCGATGAGCAAGTTGCCGGCTTTCCATCTCCTACTTTATGTAGTGCTATGATCTGCCCTACATGCAGGACCAACGCCACTGGCTGTCTGCTGTGACACATCCAGTTGCATAACTTGCACTGGTCACAGCACTACCTGGCAGACTGTGCCCTCCTCCCACATTAAAAGAGACAAGACATACCTATGCTCAGATCCCAATAGCTTGCCCATGCATATAATATACCAGGTACTAAAGGTGTGTGACCACATATTAACACAAAAAATACTAGATGAACCCTCTGCACACTGCTACACCCTTTCAAGCAAACTTTGCAATAAAAAATGGGGATATTTAGTTCCATATATTGCAATACATGTTTAAGCTTGCCAACCTCCTCAAAGTACCTCCTGCCACATTAAATCACTGTGCTCAAGGCAGCTACCTCCTCCCCTTCCTTGTCCCTGCCCTGAATCCCAATGGTACATTTTTCATTATACTATTAATGTAGATTTGTTTCATAATTATTGTATACAGTTGTATTGTAAAGTACGGTAACTCATATAAGAAAATTATGTGGCAATGTATTGCTGCACATTAAATTTTCTCTTTTGCTTGTGCTATATCTTAATGGTTATGTTTTGTTTTATTTGTAGGTTTTAACTGCCATGTAGACACCATGAAAAGCATTGTCTTTTTAAAAAAACAGGCATGGGAAGAAACCTAATACATTTTCTCTCCAGATAAATGTAGTATGTGCCGTGGGGCAGGAATAAACAGTATCTAAGTTTGACTTCCTTTAAAAACATAGAGGAAACAAGCAGTTTAGATAACTCAAGAGTGTGAAAAGTGATAAAAATATAAGCACAAGACACTCTGCCGGAAAAGTTCCTCTGGGTGTTCCCATCACCTGTTACTCCCTACTTTGGAAACCACCAGAGCAGCACTTTGCTTTATGTTAATGTGGGTTGTAACAACATGAAATCACAAAACATCCAACGTTTCAGCTGCGTGTGAGCTCAAATAATAACATCTTAATTCACTGTGCTCTGCTGGTGGATACTTTGGAAGCAAAGCGGTGACAGTTATTATGTTCATTTTGACATAAATATACTCTGCTACATTATCAAGAGGAAACGCACATTGAGCATATAGCATGAACATTTCTGTTATTTCCCAAATGAGTCTGATGGTATTTGTAGGAACAGCTTGAAGACACATATGGAACACATCTTTTCCTCATGCATTTTTATGAGCAATTTTCATTTGATATTCGCTACCAGTTGCTTAAAAATGGCTTTTGTTCCTGGCACGTACAGGGCAGATAGGGTGTATATACTATTATTCCATTTAAAGTAAGGTTTAATATGCCAAATGTAATAATGCATGGTTGAGTAAACTGCCCAGATTGTAAAAGTTGGGAATTAGAAGATTGTTTTTCTTTTGAGAGGATTGTTCTTATGTTTTTAGAAAGTATTGCTTGATGTGTCTTTATTCTAGTGGGATCAGTTCCATGGAGCATTATGTTGATCAGGACTACCAGATCTGAGCTACTCCCTACTAGGATGGAAAAGTATTATCTAGAGGCTGTTTGTGTTTGAAAAAGGCATGTGATGCTTTAAAGCTAATCTGCTGTCAACCCTACCCCCTCTCATTAGAAATAAAATGCAGGGTGGGTTAGCAGGGATGGGAGACAATTTAATATTTTCCTGGCCTGAAGATGGCTTTTAAAATACCAGTTGATTGAAAGTTTTCTGTCATGTATCCAAAGCGTAATTTTCTTTTGGAGAGGCTTATTTCATACTGATTAACTGAAGATGCTGGCTCTAGTAAACCAATATATAACTTAAGATGTAACTAAAGCTGTACTGTAAAATTGTTGCTGTCAGGTAGACTTTGATTGATTGGGAGACATTATGTGGCTTATTTATTAAAGGACTAAGACCACTTTCACTCAGAGACAGTTTTTAGGCTTTTTAGCGCTAGAAAAGGGGCCTGTAAAGCTCCTGAAAATTGCCTCCCATTCATTACAATGGGTGCTTTCACATCAAGGGGGTGCGCTTGCGGGACGTTAGAAAAAGTCCTGCAAACAGCACCTTTGTGGAGGGTTTGGAGCGCTATAAATAATGCTCCTAAAGATTCCCCTGCCCATTGAAATGAATGGGAAGCGCTCCCAAAGTGGCTTAAAAGCACTTTGAAAGCACCACAAAATGTTTTTTTTTTCCTGGCCCACTAGTGCCCAAAAAGCGCCACTAAAACGCAGCTAAAGTACCACAAAAACGACCGGTGCTTTAGTGCTGTTTTAACAGTGCTTCAGTGTGAAAGGGGTCTTAAAGTATGTTCACTTTGCAAAGTATATTTTACTTTTGCAAGGGAATTTCAGTTACCTCAGTGAATGTGGTGAAAATACTATTTGCAAAGAATACCCAATGACACGCAAGGAACTATTGGCATCAGCATAGCTTCCCAATGTCAATTAACTCTTCTCCTTTATGTTGGCTCTGTATTTCTCTTTTTCAATAAAAGACTGTCTTCTACTTGCCAGCTATTCTCTTAAATGTTCTCGCTCTGTACTTCTGATGAAAAAAACAGTAAGGCATAGTCAGGGGGTGTATTGTGATCTTTATGAAAGGTAAAAAAATAAATACCTGCATTACCTTACACTAACAAATTAAAATGTGTGCACTCAACAAAAACATATACACCTGATGCAAGGTCTACTTAAGATAATAGCCAGGATATTAACGTTCATAGAAAGCAACCGGAACTTTTTTGGTTTAGGTATTGACACAGCGCACTGAGCTTTTTTTTAACTAGTTATTCCTTAAAAAGTAACTCCACTTTTGTTGAGAAAAAAACACTCCCCTCTCGGTGATCTACTGTATGTACATTGCAGGGATTGTGACAAACGTTGTTGCAGAGTCCTACCTTTTGTTATTCTGAAGAAATAGATGTTTGTTTCTGTGTCCATGTGCTGAGTGAGTCTGTATGGGGGTGGTTTTGTAATTATCAACCAGCTGCTGCACCTGCAGGGTTCTATGAGGAAAATTGCAGGGTTTGCATCCCTTTAGATTTGATTTCCTTTGGTAGTGTCTCACCAAAAATGACATATTCCTTGTAGGGAATGCACTAAATACAATTTGTATTTGGTGAAGACTTCAGGGAAAATCAATGGTCCGATCACACAAGCAGTAAATTACATACCTGAGGGGCGTTATGTACACCAGGTGTGTACAGAACACCTCCAGACAGTCATATTACATTGCATTTTAGAGAGAATTACAGTGCTGCAGTTTGAAACGGAAAGGTAAATTTCAATAACATTCAATCACAATATGACAATTATTTTTTTTTTATTTGCTAATTTTTATTTCCATGAAAGTGGAGTTACCATTTAATATTAAAGACAGATTTATTGACGTTTATAGGGACTACCGTACTAATTTTTGTAAAGTTTACAGTTCAGAGAAGCTCAAACTAGCTTATACCAAGTAGGAATTAATGAACCCTACAGGTACAGCAAAGTAAATCAGTAAGCACACAAATTTCAGGTAAAATGAAATATTATGATGTATTTATGTACAATTTTAATTTTTTGGAAATCCCTTAAACACAAACCAGCTCATCCTCAGTAGGAATTAAAGAACCCTAAAGGTACAGGAAAATAAATCAGAAGGCACATCAAAGGCAGTTTGAATGCAATATTATATTATGCGTATCTACAAATTTCTATCAAATATAAATTGGACATACAGTATTTGTATGTGCGTGTTACTAACAGTAAACCACCTTACAGAGCATACATTAAATGCAAAACTGTGGAAAGCATACTTGTAGGTTCACATATATCACCCAAAATAGCTTAAAGTGGTTGGAAACTTCTACATATACCCAACTAAGTGATTGGCCTCAGATGATACACAGATAAAACAAATCATCCTACATACTGTAAGTTGTACCTGTTTATCTGCAGTTTTCACTTCTTTAAATCCAAAGTCCAGAAATTATAAAGCTTGTCTGAGCTGTCAGGAAGGGGGCGAAGAGCTGAAGTCACACTCTGCAAAGCTCAGTATGGATAGATAGAGAGCTGAGTGGAGGGAAGGGACACATCCCCTTCACACAGCACACAGTTGCCTTTTCCTCTTGGTGTCAAGAAAACATGTCAGAAGTGACTCATGCTGTTAGCAGAGGAACACAACTGCAGACAGAAATGATACCTCATGCTCTTAATTGAGACAAGTACACACTATAGAGGGATATGCTTTGTTCATATTTCATGTCTGAGGTTTATAACCACTTTAGGTATACTAATTAAAACCCTGTAACTAACCATATTGTAACATAAACCTTATATCAGAATAGTTGTCCAACACTCCCTGGTGAGGTAGAACCACTTGTGAAAGGGGGATCATTGCCACACAAATGTTTCAACAGTAAGGCTCATTTACACTTACTTCTTCTTTAACACACTTTAAAGCACCTACCACTTCAACATGCTTTTTTGGTGAGTCTTTGATGCTTTTGTGATGCTTTAGTTATGCTTTGATAATGCTTCAGTGATGTTTTGGTGATTATATTTTGAAGTTTTAACGAAGCTTGTGAGATGCCCATAGAGTATGCTCATTAGTACCCCCATTTAGAAGATCCCCAGCTAATTAGTACCCCTGTTCATCAGATCCTCAGCTCATTAGTACCCTCGTTCAGCAGATCCCCAGCTTGTTAGTACCCTTGTTCAGCAGATCCCCTGACAGTAGTAGCCCCCAGCTATGCTTATCCTCTGCTCAATAGTAACTCCCAGCTCTGCTGATCCCCCACTCAGTGGTAACCCCAGGTCCCCACTCACCTTCTTGTATAGTGTTCCCATGTTGCCCACTGCGTGTGCCATCTGCCACTTGCTCCACTCCGGGCCGAACCCCACTCACCTTCCTGCTGCTCCATGCTGCACACAAGATGTGATGTCTGCACCAGTGTCAGGAGGGTGTAATGCTCTGGCTCCTCATTCCAGTGTCCTAGTTTAAGTTGTGGCATTCTCCTTGTATGTCTGTCCACCTACAAGGTGATTGATGTGGCCAGTCTCTGGTTGGAGACCAAACCTGATTTAAACCAGCATTTCTAAATGTGCTCCAAGCTCTCTGTTTGTCTGTTCTATTCTACTGTTTGGATTCCCTTTTTGATGACCTCTGTCTGCCTTTTGACTATGGATTGACCTTGACTATTCTGAACCTTGCATGCCTTGTATCTGGACTGTCATTGAACCACTCTGCGTGTCTGCCAACCGCAAGTACCTGTTTGCTTTGCTTATTTTGCACCTTCCCCGGTGCGGTGGCCAGGCACTATAGCATTCTGTATAAGTCCTGGGGGCAACCAAGTAATTGTAGGCTTGCTTACCTTATGGGAAAGGGGGCTGCTTTAGGTGGAGAACACAGAAGGTAGTTATAGTGTCTGACCACCTGCGTTAGGGGTAAGTGCGACAACAAGAAACTTGAAGCAAGTGTAAATGAGTCCTAAATGTAGTCACATGCTCCCTCATAATTTGAAGCCCTGCTCCATTAGAGCAGAGGAGTGAGAACTCATATAAGCAGCAAACCGTATAGATGGGTGACTACACCATGCTTGGGGAAGGTGAGCTAAATGTGCACAGTAACAGTGCCACTATTAACCACTTCAGCCCCGGAAGGATTTCCCAGGTTAGGACCAGAGCACTTTTTGCGATTCAGCACTGTGTCGCTTTAACTGACAATTGTGCGGTCGTGAGACATTGTGCCCCAACAAAATTTGCGTCCTTTTTTTCCCACAAATAGAGCTTTCTTTTGGTGGTATTTGATCACCTCTGCATCACTTCTGATCACCGCTATAAACAAAAAAAGAGCGACACGTTTAAAACAACCC
>BLSH010277080.1:323699-353507 GCA_018402905.1 Glandirana rugosa | reverse complement strand
ACATTTTAAAAAGAAGTGTGAATAAAAGATGTTGAATGATTGACGGTTTGATTTAAAGTGACACACACACTTGAAATAATTGTGCAGAAGAGATGTTCAATGTTTGACGGTTTCATTTAAAGTGATACACACATTTTAAAAAGAAGTGTGAATAAAAGATGTTTAATGATTGACGGTTTGATTTAAAGTGATACACACATATTGCAGAACAGTGATATGGGTACTCTGGGCTTATTTATACTTTTTGGACATAGTTTGAAGATGATTTTAGAACAGTTCTATGGCCTCTAATGTTAATTAATACTTTTCAGACCCATTTTGAAGATGATCTCCATTTTTGCATTTTTATGTTTTTATTTTTTAAAAAATATTTAAAGTTATTTCCCTGTCCCCATTTCTTTGTAGGGCACTTGCCCCACCCTTACCCACATTTTCCCTCCTTTTGTAGACCTCTAGGACCTTCCTGGGCTTTTTTACAGCATTTTTAAGATTTTTCATTAAAATTACCAGAACACCGGACCCGAACCCGGACTTTTTTTGAAAAGTCCGGGTCCGGGTCCGGGTCCCGGACACCCCAAAGTTCGGTACGGACCCGAACTTTACAGTCCGGGTTCGCTCAACTCTACTCCCAACCCATTCTTTTTCCCTCTTTTTCTTAGCTTGATAGGGGTACACAAGCATATCATTAATAACAATCCTCCTTTTTATGAGGCAGTATCTAGAGGGTCCTGGCAACTTTAGTGTTTGATGCCTTATTATAAATGACCTTTGTTGTACACATGTATAAATGTGTGAATGGTCAGGTAAGTATGGCCAAATGTATTTATATATATTTGATATAGTGCCTATTGTTGTGTAGCCCTATGTATTTATTTCCTGACATCCATGTCTGTCTTAAGTATTTCTTTTGCTTCATATGAGCTGTGTATATGTATCCAATGATATATTGTGTGCTTACATCAGTTTACTACATGTTGACTGTTTGTGAGACAGTATGATGAACAATTACACATTATTCTTAGTTTTATTACTGCCTTATGAAACTCACATCTTTTGATTTCTACTAGTGCCAGGATGGCCTTTTGACAGCCAACACAAAAATGTTAACATATTTCTCCAAAAACAAGCACACTTCTGAGCTTTTTGTTATTTTTAAAATGTTCCTTGATAAAGATTTATGGTCAAGAAATGTAATGTAAACCTGTCAAACAAAGTAAGAGTTAAATAACTAAAGCAATGGAATCGTAGTCGGAACTCCTTAACTTTAATAAATAAACACTCTTGACTTAAGAACCTGTAGTTTGAATAGGCCGTGGCACTTTAGTATAGGTATAATAGATTAATTCATTTATTATCACAACTAGAGTTGAGCGGACACCTGGATGCTCGGGTTCGGCCGAAACTTCGCGAAAAAGTTCGAGTTCGGCCCCCCGAACTTGACCCAAACTGGACCCTGAACCCCATTGAAGTCAATGGTGACCCGAACTTTTGGGCACAAAAATGGCTCTAAAAAAGTCCTGGAAAGAGCTATAGGGCTGCAAAAGGAAGCAACATGGGGGTAATAATAGGAAAAGTGCCCTGCAAACCAATGTGGATAGGGAAATAACTTAAAATCACATAAAACAATTAGAAAAATGGAGGAGGAGGTGGATGTGGAGTAGGAGGTTGAGGAGGCGGTGGCCGTGGCGGTGTAGGTGGTGGAAGTGGCGGTGAAGGAGGAGGAGGAGGTAGCCAACACTGTTTTTTGTTTGTTTGTTTTTTTTTTTAATTGGGGTAGCCCCCAAAATATTGAGACATATTAAAAAAAAAAAAAAAAAGAATAAGTTCACTTAAGCATACCAATGGCTGTGTGAGGCCGGTATAAATGTCTATTCTGCACAAGGTACAGGCACAGACAAGTCTTGTGGGATCCATGCCTGGTTCATTTTAATAAACGTTAGCTTGTCCACGTTGGCTGTGGACAGGCGCTGCGCTTGTCTGTGATAACGCCCCCTGCCGTGCTAAACACACGTTCAGACAATACACTGGCTGCAGGGCAGGCCAGCACCTCCAAGGCATAAAGGGCAAGCTCAGGCCATGTGCCCAATTTGGAGACCCAGAAGTTGAATTGGGCAGACCCATCAGTCAGTACGTGTAGGCGTGTGCACACATACTGTTCCACCATGTTGCTGAAATGCTGCCTCCTGCTAAGACATCGCCTATCAGCTGGTGGTGCTGTTTGTTGTGGCGTGCTGCTGACAAAGCTTTTCCACATTTCGGCCATGCTAACCCTGCCTTCTGAGGTGCTGGTGGTGCCACAGCTGTGTTGCTGACCTCTTCCTCCTCCTCTGCCTTCGCCTCGTGCTTCCACTTGAGCCCCCGGTGTCATTTGGGAATGCCCTCAGCAGCGCGTCTACCAGCGTGCGCTGGTAGTCGCGCATCTTCCGATCATGCTCCAGAGAGGGAATTAAGGACAGCACGTTGTCCTTGTAACGGGGATCCAGCAGAGTGGCCACTCAGTAATCATCACAAGTTACAATGTGGGCAACTCGGCTGTCGTTGCGCAGGCACTTCAGCATGTAGTCACTCATGTGTGCCAGGCTGGCCAGAGGCAAAGACAAGCTGTCCTCTGTGGGAGGTGTATCATCTGTGTCCTCCGTATCCCCCCAGTCACGCTCCAGTGATGCCCACAAGCTGCGTTGGGTGCCACCCTGCTGTGAACACGGTTCCTCCTCCTCCTTATCATCCTCGTCCTCCTCATCCTCCAGAACTGTGCCCTGACTTGAAAATTTTTTACCTGGCCTATGCTGGTGCAGGAACCCACCCTCCGAGCCACTTGTGAATGACTGGCCTGATAACCGTGGAAATTACCCCTCTACCTCCTCCTCTTCCTCCTGTGCCACATCCTCTTCCATCATCGCCTGAAGTTTTTTTTCAAGGAGACATAGAAGTGGGATAGTAATGCTGAGAACAGCGTCATCGGCACTGGCCTTGTTGGTGGATTACTCGAAACACCACAATATGGTACACAGGTCTCGCATGGAGGCCCACTCGTTGGTGGTGAAGTAGTGCTGTTCCGCAGAGTGACTGGCCTGTGCGTGCTGCAGATGAAACTCCACTATTGCCTGCTGCTGCTCGCACAGTCTCTCCAGCATGTGCAAGGTGGAGTTCCACCTTGTGGACACGTCGCACAGGAGGTGGCGAGCGGGAAGGCCGAAGTTCCGCTGTAGTGCAGACAGGCGAGCAGCAGCAGGGTGAGAACGGCAAAAGCGCGCACAGACGGCCTGCACTTTTTGCAGCAGCTCTGACATATCCGGGTAGTTTTTTAGAAATTTCTGCACCACCAAATTCAGCACATGCGCCAGGCAAGGGATGTGCATCAAACCGGCTAGGCCCAGAGCTGCTACGAGATTTCACGCATTATCGCACACCACCAGGCCGGGCTTGAAGCTCAGTGACAACAACCACTCATAGGTCTGTTGTTCAATGCCTGGCCACAGCTCCTGCGCAGTGTGGGGTTTATCCCCCAAACATATCAGTTTTAAAATAGCCTGCTGTCATTTCCCCCTGGATGTGCTGAAGTTGGTGGTGAAGGTGTTATGCTGACTGGATGAGGAGGTGGTAGAGGAGGAGGAAGCGGAGTAGGAGGAGGAGGCAACAGGAGGCAAAGAGAAATGCCCTGCAATCCTCGGTGGCGGAAGGACATGCGCCAAACTGTTATCTGCCTCAGGCCCACCCACCACCACATTTGCCCAGTGTGCAGTTAGCGAGATATAGCGTCCCTGCCCTTGCTTACTGGTCCACGAACCAGTGGTTATGTGGACCTTGCGTTGCGCAGAGCACACTTGATCTTGTTCCCGACTTGTTTGTGCAGTGAAGGGATGGCTCACTTGGAAAAGTAGTGGCGGCTGGGAACCACGTACTGTGGGACAGCCACCGCCATCAGGTTTTTGAAACTGTACGTGTCTACCAGATGGAATGACAACATTTCAAAAGCCAGGAATTTTGAAATGCTGGCATTCAGGGCCAGGGATCGCGAGTGGGTAGGAGGGTACTTCCTCTTTCTCTCCAGTGTTTGGGAGATGGACAGCTGTAAGCTTCCATGGGACCATGTGGAAATGCTTGGGGATGGTGGCGGACATGGTGGCGTTGCTGTCACATCGTCTGTTTGCTGGGTTGCAGGTGACACTGGCACTGTAGAGGTGGAGGAAGAGGCAGAGGCAGCAGAAGAGGAAGCAGGAGGAGCCCGAGACCTTTCTTGGATTTTGAGGTGCTTATTCCACTTCAGCTCGTGCTTTGCATGTAGATGCCTGGTCATGCAGGTTGTGCTCAGGTTTAGAACATTTATGCCTCGCTTCAGGCTATGATTGCACAGCGTGCAAACCACTCGTGTCTTGTCATCAGCACATTGTCTGAAGAACTGTCATGCCAGGGAACTCCTTTGAGCTGCCTTTGGTGTGCTAGGTCCCTGGGTGCAGTGGGTAGTAGCAGGCGTACTGTCTAGGGGATGGTCGCTCCGCTTTTGCAACCTGCTACCTCTTTTGTTGTGCTGGTGCCTCTTTGTGACCACCACCTCTTCCTCCAAACTGCACATGTCACTCGCATGACCTTAATTCCATGTGGGGTCTAGGACCTCATCATACTCCACATCAGCTTCCACCCACTCTTCACCACTGCCCTCCTTGTCAGTCTGCACACTGTAGAAAGCCGCAGCAGTTGGCACCTGTGTTTCGTCATCATCAGAGATGTGCTGCGGTGGTGTTTCCATGTCCTCATCCTGCAACAGAAGTGTATGGGCATCGGTGCACTCAATGTCTTTCACTTCTGGGGCAGGGCTATGTGGATAACCCACGGAATGCACACCAGTAAAGTCATCAAAAAGCATAAGAGACTGCTGCATGACTTGGGGCTCAGACTGCTTGGCTGATTTACAAGGGGCTGAGGTGAAAGACAGATGGCCATGGGGTTCAGGTGCCATCTCTGAGCTTTCAGCAAGGGACCGGGTGGGAGACAATGTGAAGGAACTGGAGGCATTTTCTGCCACCCAATCTACTATCGCCTGTACTTGTTCTGGCCTCACCATTCGTTGAGCGGCATTCGGGATTACCATTTAACGTTGAAGGTTCTGTTGGCTGTTTCACTTGTGCATGTAGCTGGCACATATCGACCACGTCCTCTCCTTGCAACAGGAGCTTCACCAACACCACCAACACCAGCACCAGCAGCACCACGACCACATCCCTTATTTGGCGCTCTCCTCATTCTGGAAGCAAATGTACTATTTAGCACAAATTTATATTAATTTTTATAACGCTAATCTGTCCCTCACAGCAGCAGCAGAATCCTCTTCCTACACTAGTATTAGATGATTTTATAATGCTAATCTGTCCCTCATACTAGCAGCAGGAACCTCCCCCTACACTAGTATGAGATGATTTTATAACGCTAATCTGTCCCTCACACCAGCAGCAGGAACTTCTCCCTACACCAGTATGAGATGATTTTATAACGCTAATCTGTCCCTCACACCAGCAGCAGGAACCTCTCCCTACACAAGTATGAGATGATTTTATAACGCTAATCTGTCCCTCACACCAGCAGCAGGAACCCCTCCCTACACTAGTATGAGATGATTTTATAACGCTAATCTGTCCCTCGCACCAGCAGCAGGATCCTTTCCCTACACCAGTATGAGATGATTTTAGAACTCTAATCTGTCCCTCACACCAGCAGCAGGAACCTCTCCCTACAGAAGTATGAGATGATTTTATAACGCTAATCTGTCCCTCACACCAGCAGCAGGAACCTCTCCCTGCACTAGTATGAGATGATTTTATAACGCTAATCTGTCCTTCACACCAGCAGCAGGAACCTCTCCCTGCACTATTATGAGATGATTTTATAACGCTAATCTGTCCCTCACACCAGCAGCAGGAACCTCTCCCTACACCAGTATGAGATGATTTTATAACGCTAATCTGTCCCTAACACCAGCAACAGGATCCTCTCCCTACACCAGTATGAGATGATTTTATAACGCTAATCTGTCCCTCACACCAGCAGCAGGAACCACTCCCTACACCAATATGAGATGATTTTATAACGCTAATCTGTCCCTCACACCAGCAGCAGGAACCTCTCCCTACACCAGTATGAGATGATTTCATAAAGCTAATCTGTCCCTCACACCAGCAGCAGGAACCTCTCCCTACACCAGTATGAGATTATTTTATAATGCTAATCTGTCCCTCACACCAGCAGCAGCATCCTCTCCGTATACTAGTATGAGATGATGTGTGTGGCTTATATAGAGGCTGGGTCACATGATGCACTGGCCAATCACAGCCATGCCATTAGTAGGCATGGCTGTGATGGCTTCTAAGGGCAAATGAGTGAAACGCTTGTTTATTGGCTGCTCTTCAGCTATTCAAAAGACGCAAAAAAATACCGAACCTGGACTTTTTCTCAAATGTCCGGGTTCGGGTTCGGGTTCAGGACACGGACACCCTAAAGTCCTGTACGAACCCGAACTTTACAGTTCGGGTTCGCTCAACTCTAATCACAACTTCAATAATGAATTTCATTTAAATTAATTAACCACTTCCTTACTGGGCACTTAAACCCCCCTCCTGCCCAGGCCAATTTTTGGCTTTCAGCGCTGTCGCATTTTGAATGACAATTGCGCGGTTGTGCGACATTGTACCCAATCAAAATTTATATCATTTTTTTCCCACAAATAGAGTTTTCTATTGGTGGTATTTGATCACCTCTGTGTCATTTCTGATCACCGCTGTAAACAAACAAACAAAGAGCGATGATTTTGAAAAAAGAACAATATTTTTTACTTTTTGCTATAATAAATATCCAAAAAAAAAAAGAAAAAATGTATTCAACAGTTTTGACCGATATATATTCTTATACATATTTTTGGTAAAAAAAAATCGCAATCGGTGTATATTGATTGGTTTGGCGGGGGTCTGCGATGTTTATCGGGACTGCGATATTGATGCGGACATGTTGGACATTTTTGACACGTTTTTGGGACCAATGACATTTATACAGTGATCAGAAATTTAAATGTCCACTGATTACTGAATAAATGTCATTGGCAGTGAAGGGGTTAACCTGCAGGGGGCAGTGAAGGGGTTAACAGTGTTCCCTGGGTGTGTTCAAACTGGCTGGGGGCTGGGCTGGTCGGGACAGAACAGATCTAACTGATCCCAGTGTCAGGTCATTATGTCCCCTTCAACAGAACGGAGAACCGCCGTGTTTACATTGTCGGTTCCCCATTCTGCAGGTCTGACAGGGGATCGCGTGCCGCCACCGCCTGTGAGTGTGCGCCAGGAGCACGCACATGGCCAGGACGTCCATGGACGTCCACCCGGAAATTCAGATCCGCGCTGGAGCCGTACTTCGGCAATAGCGCGGATCTGAATGGGTTAAGCAATACTCATATCTTAGTATTTAACATTTGACATAACCGTATCTATAGCTCAGCTATTGAAGCTCAAGCTACCACTTTAACTTAAACATAACATCCCCTTTCAAGGAAAGGGACACACCTCATAAAAAGGGCCACGACAGGGTGGGAGGATGGGATGAGCGGTCTTCTGTATCTTCTCATTGTCTGTCCATCTAATGACGCATCCTCTTCTTTTTATAGGTACCAGCTTGTGCCAGAGGACCATTTATAGGCAACTGTCAAATCATCCTCCAATTACTGGTAAGTATTTAGGTTCATTTTATTAACTGACCTTTAACTGACCATTCTAGAAATTTCTTTGTGTGCCACAATCCCATAGGTGGTGGGGACATTTTATGCCCCACCCTTCACCTTTATGGGATTGTAGTCAGAACTCCTTAACTTTAATAAATAAACACTCGTGACTCAAGAACCCATGATTTTAATAAGTCGTGGCCTTTTATTATAGGTATAATAAATTAATTAATTTATTATTACAACTTCAATAAAACGTAAATATTTAATATAATTAAAATTAATTAATACTCATATCTTAGTATTTAACATTTTACATAACCATATATATTGCTCAGCTATTAAAGCTCGAGCTACCACTTTAACTTAAACATAACATCCCATAGGCCAGGCATATATTAATGAGCCTAGCACACCCCCAGGGTGACAGCCGACTCCACACAGGTCTGTAGATTAAGATTAAATATATACAGGGCTATGTTGGACAAGTGTACATTGTCAGGTCTATAGAAACCTGATAATCCACCCTGCAAGTCCACATGTCTAAATGACAAACCATGCACAGTAGGCATGAATTTTGCCATTACACTATTAATTTGTTTGCATATTTTCTCAAGGTGTTTAAACTCTGAGTATATCAACCTGTTTAAGTGAGGGATCACTTCAGAAAATACCAAAATAGTGTTAGATAATACAGTATGCAGGCACAATAAATCCAACTTAATTTGAGAAATCAAATCCAAAGTCTTATGTCTACCAATGTCATTACCTGGCAAATGAAATATGACTTGAGGAATAGGCCAGGGATCATGTAAGTGGGATAAAGTTTGATGTAATTCATTCCAGTGCATACCATCTTCCGTGCTATGAACTTTATAATAACCAGTTGACAAACCTAGATTTGAACCATAATTTCTACACTCCACTCTCCTCTTAACCCAAAAGACATATGAGTGGCCAATAATGCAAATGTTACATACTTTACCTGAAAATCAAATAGAAGAATTAGGCCTAACATACCATATATAGAAGTTTGACTTCCACCCACCTATTTGTTTTATAACAGCCTCATGTAAACAACGTTTTGCTGCCTCAGTAGTTGCCCCTATCTGAAATGAGTATGAGGAAATGTGCAAGTGTTTAAGCTGTAATTTTATAAGACATTTACATAACATGGCTTTGAAATGATAAACAGCCGTAGGTTTTCCATTAATATGTATCAGAAAGTGACTTACAAAAGACGGCCTAACCTTATTAAAGGGGGCTTCCAGATTCCAATAAGCCCCCCGCCCGCAGACCCCCACAACCACCTGCAAGAGTTGTGGGGATGAGCCCCTTCTCCTCATCAACATGGGGGACAAGGTGCTTTGGGAGTAACCTGATTCAGTTTGGAAGTGGGGGCGCTCGCTCGTCCCTCCTGCCCCTCCTGCCCTGCCAGGCTGCGTGCTCAGATAAGGGCCTGGTTTGGATGTTGGGGGAACCCCACGTTATTTTTTTTTTCTTAAATGGCGTGGGGTTCCCCTTAAAATCCATACCAGACCCGAAGGACCTGCTTCGGATTGGGGGGGACCCCCCACGCATTTTTTTTTTGGCGTGGGGTTCCCCTTAACCACTTAAGGACAGGGCCTCTTTCTGAGATTTGGGGTTTACAGCTTAAAGTCATTTTTTTTGCTAGAAAATTACTTAGAACCCCCAAACATTATATCTTTTTTTTCTAACACCCTAAAGAATAAAATGGCAGCCATTGCAATACTTTATGTCACACCGTATTTGCACAGTGCTCTTAAAAGCGTAATTTTTTTGGAAAAATTTCACTTTTTTAAATAAAAAAAATGAGACAACAGTAAAGTTAGCCCAATGTTTTCTATATTGTGAAAGATAATGTTATGCTGAGTAAATTGATATCCAACATGTCGTGCTTCAAAATTGCACCAGCTCGTGGAATGGCGACAAACTTTGGCACTTCAAAATCGGCGAAATTTAAAATTTTTTATAGATTACCAGTTTTGAGTTACAGAGGAGGTCTACTGCTAGAATTGTTGCTCTCATTCTAACAATCGTGGTGATACCTCACATGTGTGGTTTGAAAACCGTTTTCATATGCGGGCAGGACTTACGTATGCGCTCACTTCTGCACGCGAGTTCAGGGGGACGGGGCGCTTTACATTTTTTTTTAAATTTATTTTACTTGTTATTTTTTATTTTTTTACACTGTCCATTAAAAGAAAAATTGGGTCACTTTTATTCCTATTACAAGGAATGTAAACATAGAAAAAAAGCATGTCAGGACCTCTTAAATATGAGATATGAGGTCAAAAAGTCCTTAGATCTCATATTTACACTAATATGCAATTAAAAAAAAAAAAGAAAAATGACACTTGCAAGTTGTGTGGGGGCCATCTTACCCTCAGTCGGCATCCAGGCAGTGAGGGGAGAGCACCAGATTATCTCCGATGGATCCAGTAAGCAGCTGAGACGACCAGAAAGTGGCAGGAGCGGGGCCCCTCTCCCGCCTCTGATAAAAGTGATCTTGTGGTGAATCTGCTACAGAGACCACTTTTATCTGAAAGCGGACCGCCCGCCGTTTCAGAAAATACCGGGGTTATGGAAGCTATCTGCTACCATAACATCGGTATTCCACTTCAAAGTACCAACGTACAATGACGGCGGGCGGGCGGTAAGTGGTTAAAATCCATACCAGACCCAAAGGGCCTTTGAATTTTGGGGGGACACCCACGCAATTTTTTTTTTTAACTTTTGGCACAGGTTCCCTTTGAAATCCATACCAGACCCAAAGGGACCCCATGCCTTTTTTTCCTAATTCTGTCATAGGGTTCCCCTTAACCACTTTAATACACTGTGTTATATATACTACACTAACTGCACCATATCATCTGAACTGTATTACATATACTACGGGGCCTGCACTCTATAAAATTTTAATGACATGACCCAGTCAAACAGGTCCAGAAAAATTGGGCCTTGAGTGTTGATGGTGGCAGAACACTGTAACCCTTCACAATTACTCTTGTTGGATGCAGGAACGGGCCCTGCTGTTGTAATTTATTTTAAAAATTGTAATGACATGACCCAGTCAAACAGGTGCAGAAAACCTGGACCTTGGGTGTTGGTGGTGTGAGAACACTGCAACCCCTCCCTATTACTCTTGTTGGGCACAGGAAGGGTCCCTGCTGTTGTAATTTATTTTAAAACTTGTAATGACATGCCCCAGGCAAACAGGTGCAGAAAATTTGAGCCTTGGGTGTTAATGGTGGCAGAACACTGTAACTATACTGTATATATATATATATATATATATATATATATATATATATATATATATTCTTACACTGCCTGAACTGACGCTACCAGAAAGCTAAGGGCCTGGTATGGATCTTGGAGGGACCCCCATGCCATTTTTTTTCCCTAATTCTGTCAAAGGGTTCCCCTTAACCACTTTAATACACCTTGGGTGTTGATGGTGACAGAACACTGTAACTATACTGTATACAGTATATATATATATATATATTCTTACACTGCCTGAACTGACACTATATACTTTAAACTGAATGAGCTATATATATATATAGTCTACACTGAATGCAGCATTATATATAAATATATATATATACTATACACTGTATATATACACTGTATATATATATATATATATATATATATATATACAGTGGGGCAAAAAAGTATTTAGTCAGCCAACAATTGTGCAAGTTCTTCCACTTAAAAAGATGCGAGAGGCCTGTAATTTTCATCATAGGTACACTTCAACTATGAGAGACAGAATGAGAAAAAAAAATCCGGAAAATCACATTGTCTGATTTTTAAAGAATTTATTTGCAGATTATGGTGGAAAATAAGTATTTGGTCAATAACAAAGGTTCATCTCAATACTTTGTTATATACCCTTTGTTGGCAATGACAGAGGTCAAACGTTTTCTGTAAGTCTCCACAAGATTTTTACACACTGTTGCTGGTAGTTTGGCCCATTCCACCATGCAGATCTCCTCTAGAGCAGTGATGTTTTGGGGCTGTCGCTGGGCAACATGGATTTTCAACTCCCTCCAAAGATTTTCTATGGGGTTGGTTAAGATCTGGAGACTGGCTAGGCCACTCCAGGACCTTGAAATGCTTCTTACGAAGCCACTCCTTCGTTGCCCGTGCGGTGTGTTTGGGATCATTGTCATGCTGAAAGACCCAGCCACGTTTCATCTTCAATGCCCTTGCTGATGGAAGGATGTTTTTACTCAAAATCTCATGATACATGGCCCCATTCATTCTTTCCTTTATACGGATCAGTCATCCTGGTCCCTTTGCAGAAAAACAGCCCCAAAGCATGATGTTTCCACCCCCATGCTTCACAGTAGGTATGGTGTTCTTTGGATGCAACTCAGCATTCTTTCTCCTCCAAACACAACAAGTTGCGTTTTTACCAAAAAGTACTATTTTGGTTTCATCTGACCATATGAAATTCTCCCAATCCCCTTCTGGATCATCCAAATGCTCTCTAGCAAACTTCAGAAGGGCCTGGACATGTACTGGCTTAAGCAGGGGGACACGCCTGGCACTGCAGGATTTGTGTCCCTGGTGGCGTAGTGTGTTACTGATGGTAGCCTTTGTTACTTTGGTCCCAGCTCTCTGCAGGTCATTCACTAGGTCCCCCGTGTGGTTCTGGGATTTTTGCTTACCGTTCTTATGATCATTTTGACCCCACGGGGTGAGATCTTGCATGGAGCCCCAGATCGACGGAGAATATCAGTGGTCTGGTATGTCTTCCATTTTCTAATAATTGCTCCCACAGTTGATTTCTTCACACCAAGCTGCTTATCTATTGCAGATTCAGTCTTCTCAGCCTGGTGTAGGTCTACAATTTTGTTTCTGGTGTCCTTTGACAGCTCTTTGGTCTTGGCCATAGTGGAGTTTGGAGTCTGACTGTTTGAGGTTGTGGACAGGTGTCTTTTATACTGATAATGAGTTAAAACAGGTGCCATTAATACAGGTAATGAGTGGAGGACAGAGGAGCCTCTTAAAGAAGAAGTTACAGGTCTGTGAGAGTCAGAAATCTTGCTTTTTTGTAGGTGACCAAATACTTATTTTCCACCATAATTTGCAAATAAATTCTTTAAAAATCAGACAATGTGATTTTCTCGATTTTTTTTCCTCATTCTGTCTCTCATAGTTGAATTGTCCCTATGATGAAAATTACAGGCCTCTCTCATCTTTTTAAGTGGGAGAACTTGCACAATTGGCGGCTGGCTAAATACTTTTTTGCTCCACTGTATATATATATATATATATTTTTACACACTGCCTGAGCTGACTTTATATACTATACACTGAAAGAGCTGTATATATAGTGTACACTGAATGTAGCGTATTTTATATATATATATCTACATATAGATATATATATATATATATATATATATATATATATATATACTATCTACTGCATATATATATTAATATTCTTACACTGCCTGAACTGACTCTACATACTATACACTGAATGAGCTGTGTACAGCTGTATGCTATGCAAAAGTTTAGGAACCCCTGACAGTCTCCATGATTGTCATTTATAAATAATTTAATTTTGATCTATCAAATAACTGAAGGACACTGTAATATTTCAGTAGTGAAATTATTATATATATATATATATATATATATATATATATATATATATATACAGTGTCTCACAAAAGTGAGTACACCCCTCACCTTTTTGTAAATATTTTATTCTATCTTTTCATGTGACAACACTGAAGAAATTACACTTTGCTACAATGTAAAGTAATAAGTGTACAGTTTGTATAACAGTGTAAATTTGCTGTTCCCTCAAAATAACTCAACGCACAGCCATTCATGTCTAAACCGCTGGCAACAAAAGTGAGTACACCCCTAAGTTAAAATGTCCAACTTGGGCCCAAAGTGTCAATATTTTGTGAGGCCACCATTATTTTCCAGCACTGCCTTAACCCTCTTGGGCATGGAGTTCACCAGAGCTTCACAGGTTGCCAAGGGAGTCTTCTTCCACTCCTCCATGATGACATCACGGAGCTGGTGGATGTTAGAGACCTTGCGCTGCTCCACCTTCCGTTTGAGGATGCCCCACAGATGCTCAATAGGGTTTAGGTCTGGAGACATGCTTGGCCAGTCCATCACCTTTACCCTCAGCTTCTTTAGCAAGGTAGTGGTCATCTTGGAGGTATGTTTGGGGTCGTTATCATGTTGGAATACTGCCCTGCGGTCCAGTCTCCGAAGGGAGGGGATCATGCTCTGCTTCAGTATATCACAGTATATGTTGGCATTCATGGTTCCCTCAATGAACTGTAGCTCCTCAGTGCCGGCAGCACTCATGCAGCCCCAGACCATGACACTCCCACCACCGTGCTTGAATGTAGGCAAGACACAGTTGTCTTTGTACTCCTCAACTGGTTTCTGCCACACACGCTTGACACCATCTAAACCAAATAAGTTTATCTTGGTCTCATCAGACCACAGGACATGGTTCCAGTAATCCATGTCCTTAGTCTGCTTGTCTTCAGCAAACTGTTTGTGGGCTTTCTTGTGCATCATCTTTAGATGAGGCTTCCTTCTGGGATGACAGCCATGCAGACCAATTTGATGCAGTGTGTGGTGTATGGTCTGAGCAATGACAGGCTGACCCCCACCCCTTCAACCTCTGCAGCAATGCTGGCAGCACTCATATGTCTATTTTCCAAAGACAACCTCTGGATATGACACCGAGCACGTGCACTCAACTTCTTTGGTCGACCATGGCGAGGCCTGTTCTGAGTGGAACCTGTCCTGTTAAACCACTGTGTAGTCTTGGCCACCATGCTGCAGCTCAGTTTCAGGGTCTTGGCAATCTTCTTACAGCCTAGGCCATCTTTATGTAGAGCAACAATTCTTTTTTTCAGATTCTCAGAGAGTTCTTTGCCATGAGGTGACATGTTGAACTTCCAGTGACCAGTATGAGAGAGTGAGAGCAATAACACCAAATTTAATGCACCTGCTCCCCATTCACAACTGAGACCTTATAACACTAACGAGTCACATATGAGTCACATGACACTGGGGAGGGAAAATGGCTAATTGGGCTCAATTTGGACATTTTCACTTAGAGGTGTACTCACTTTTTTTGCCGGCGGTTTAGACATTAATGGCTGTGTGTTGAGTTATTTTTAGGGGAGAGCAAATTTACACTGTTATACAAGCTGTGCACTCACTACTTTACATTGTAGCAAAGTGTAATTTCTTCAGTGTTGTCACATGAAAAGATAGAATAAAACAATTACAAAAATGTCATACTGTATATATACTATATACCATATATATATATATATATATATATATATATATATTTATATATATATATATATATATATATATATATATATATATATATATATATATATTCTTATACTGCCTGAGCTGACTCTATATACTATACACTGAATGAGCTGTATATATAGTTTACACTAAATGCAGCATAATATATATATATACCAGGCTGTATATACAGTATGTCATAAAAGTGCATACACCCCTCGCATTTTTGAAAATATTTTATTCTATCTTTTCATGTGACAACACTGAAGAAATTGCACTTTGCTACAATGTAAAGTAGTGAGTGTATAGCTTGTATAACAGTGTAAATGTGCTGTCCCCTCAAAATAACTCAACACACAGCCATTAATGTCTAAACCACTGGCAACAAAAGTGAGTACACCCCTAAGTGAAAATGTCCAAATTAGGGCCAAAGTGTCAATATTTTGTGTGGCCACCATTATTTTCCAGCACTGCCTGAACTGCCTGTATATAGTCTACACTAAATGCAGTGTATTACATATATATATATATATACTAGGCTGTATATACAAAAACAAGTGAAGGTGCGCAAATGGGTGAGAACATACAATATGAAAATAGAGAACTGGTGGTGTATGGGAATGTTAAATTATAAAATAAACGTAAAATACTACTGAAAAACAATAATATCCATACAAAGCATATACATACAAAAACGTTAGGTAAGGGGAAGGTATATAACCAGTCCAAGAGAAGGCACTAAGGGCAGCCCACAAAAAGGACCCAGATCATGTAGTCCAATGGCTGAAACGACAAAACACAAGGAAAAGGCGCCTCTAAGTGCAATATGCTAAAAGGATTTAATAGAGAACGGAATAAAAACACTCACAAATATGGAGCAGTAATGAACATGTCCGCTGATCAACTGATGTGTAGATCGCTATCACTATAAGGAGATCCGGAATGTGAAGAACTGGAGTCCACTCCTCCGTCATCCGCTCCGTACCTAGATGGAAAGCCGGCTGGTAGGAAAGCAGGAGCGAGGCTTGGAACTCAGCTGCGGAAGTCCTGGCGTGATGGCGTCATCAAACTGTGACGCGTTTCGTTAGGCTGGCAGGTCAGATGACGTGTGTCCTGCGCCACTTCCTCAGGCAACAAGAAAGATCAGTCTATAGGATGTGTTCGTGGCTATCATTTAAATAGACTGTAAGAGCCCCCTAGGGGCAGGAGGACAAAATTGAAGATGGAATATTCATAGAAAAAGGTACGAACTCGTCCCTATATAAATAGCAAAACCATAAAAATTACATTACTCATAAAAGATTAACATACAATCATGAATTAATTCACATCATCCTGGAATAGGTTTGAACATTAATAGAAAGCTAAAAGACCTACTAAAATGACGGTTAGTGAAAAATAAGTAAAGACACATAACTACTTCCAATTTGAATCAGATTTTTATCTCCAGACCCAGGGCACAGCCATGGGTGCAAATTTTGCGCCCTCCTATGCGAATCTGGCCATGGGTATGTGGGAGGATCAGTACATCCACAAAAATAATCCTTTTTCCTCACACATTATATTCATGGGTAGATATATAGATGACATCGTCATCATATGGGATGGCCCCCCTAACATCATGCTAGATTTCATCACCTATTGTAATAACAACCCATATGGTTTAACTTTCACCCATGTCACCGACCCTCACACTTTGGTCTTCTTGGACCTTGAACTTGGCCACACTGAACATACCATAGTGGCAAAAAATCTTCCGCAGGACTTCCGCAGGACTTCCGCAGCTGAGTTCCAAGCCTCGCTCCTGCTTTCCTACCAGCCGGCTTTCCATCTAGGTATGGCGCGGATGATGGAGGAGTGGACTCCAGCTCTTCACATTCCGGATCTCCTTATAGTGATAGCGATCTACACATGAGTTGATCAGCGGACATGTTCATTACTGCTCCATATTTGTGAGTGTTTTTATTCCGTTCTCTATTAAATCCTTTTAGCATATTGCACTTAGAGGCGCCTTTTCCTTGTGTTTAGGCTGTATATACAGTATCTCACATAAGTGAGTACACCCCCTCACATTTTTGTAAATATTTTATTATATATTTTCATGTGACAACACTGAAGAAATGACACTTTGCTGCAATGTAAAGTAGTGAGTGTACAGCTTGTATAACAGTGTAAATTTGCTGTCCCCTCAAAATAACTCAACACACAGCGATTAATGTCTAAACCACCGGCAACAAAAGTTAGTACATTCCTAAATGAAAATGTTCAAATTGGGCTCAATTAGCCATTTTCCCTCCCTGGTGTCATGTGACTCCTTAGTGTTACAAGATCTCGGGTGTGAATGGGGAGCAGGTGTGTTAAATTTGGTGTTATCACTCTCACTCTCTCATACTGGTCACTGGAGTTTCAACATGGCACCTCATGGCAAAGAACTCTCTGAGGATCTGAAAAAAAAAAATGTTGCTCTACATAAAGATGGCCTAGGCTATAAGAAGATTTTCAAGAACCAGAAAATGAGCTGTAGCATGGTGGCCAAGACTACACAGCGGTTTAACAGAACAGGTTTCACTCAGAACAGGCCTCGCATGGTCCACCAAAGAAGTTGCGTGCACGTGCTCAGCATCATATCCAGAGGTTGTCTTTGGGAAATAAACATATGAGTGCTGCCAGCATTGCTGCAGAAGTTGAATGGGTGCGGGGTCGGCCTGTCATTGCTCAGACCATACACCGCACACTGCATCAAATTGGTCTGCATGGCTGTCATCCCAGAAGGAAGCCTCTTCTAAAGATGATGAACAAGAAAGTCCGCAAACAGTTTGCTGAAGACAAGCAGACTAAGGACATGGATTTCTGGAACCATGTCCTGTGGTCTGATGAGACCAAGATAAACTTATTTGGTTCAGATGGTGTTAAGCGTGTGTGGAGGCAACCAGGTGAGGAGTACAAAGACAAGTGTATCTTGCCTACAGTCAAGCATGGCGGTGGGTCTGGTGCTGTATGAGTGCTGCCGGCACTGGGGATCTACAGTTCATTGAGGGAACCATAAATGTCGTACTGTGACATACTGAAGCAGAGCATGATCTGATTCCTTTGGAGAATGGGCCTCAGGGCAGTATTCCGAGATGATAACGACCACCCAACACAACTCCAAGACGACCAATGTTTTGCTAAAGAAGCTAAAGGTAAAGGTAATGGACTGGTCAAGCATGTCTCCAGACCTAAAACCTATTGAGCATCTGTAGGGCATCCTCAAGCAGAAGGTGGAGGAGCGCAAGCTCTCTAGCATCCACCAGCTCTGTGATGTCATCATGGAGGAGTGAAAGATGACTCCAATGGCAACTTGGGTGAAGCTCTAGTGAACTATATGCTCAAGAGGGTTAAGGTAGTGTTGGAAAATAATGGTGGCCACACAAAATATTGACACTTTGGGCCCAATTTGGACATTTTCACTTAGGAGTGTACTCACTTTTGTTTCCAGCAGTTTAGACATTAATGGATATGTATTGAGTTATTTTGAGGGGACAGCAAATTTACACTGTTATACAAGCTTTACACTCACTACTTTACATTGTAGCAAAATGTAATTTCTTCAGTGTTGTCACATGAAAAGATATAATAAAATATTTACAAAAATGTGAAGGGTATACTCACTTTTGTGAGATACTGTATATGTTCTTACACTGCCTGCACTGCCTGTATATAGCTCGGACTGTCTGCACTGTATATCTAACTATCTGTATACTAAACTGCCTAAACACTGTTAACTAACTTATCTATCTATGTCAACTGTCAAACACTACATACCGCCACTGGTGAAGCGCCCTTATATAGTGTGGGCGTGGATTGAGCCCCCTTAGCCAATCATGGCTCTCACAGCAGAGCGCGCTGTGATTGGCCAGAGCATGCGGGTCATGTGCATGCTTTGGCCAATCAGAGGGCGGCGTTTCCACACGATTTGTACGCATTAGGGGCGCTCGAATTTCCCACGAACGCCTGATAATGTTCGGGATTTGCCGAATAGGCGAACACCCGATGTTCAAGTCGAACATACGTTCGACTCGAACCAGAAGCCCATCCCTATTGATCTTTATAGAGAAGTCGGTGGGGGGCACAGGCTGGACGAAAAATTATGAGCTTGGTTCTAGAAAGATTAAGTTTAAGGAAGAGGTGTGACATCTATGTTGATATGTTGGTTAGTAAGTTAGTAATGCGAGAGGAGACTGAAGGAATAAGGTGAGGAGTAGAGATATAGATTTGTGTGTCATCAGCATAGAGGTAGTACTGGAAGTAGAGTTGAGCGAACCCAAACTGTAAAGTTTGGGTTCGTACGGGACTTTAGGGTGTCCATGTCCCAAACCCGGACATTTGAGAAAAAGTCCGGGTTCGGGTATTTTTTCGCGCCTTTTGAATAGCTGCAGGGCAGCCAATCAACAAGCGTTTCACTCGTTTGCCATTAGAAGCCATCACAGCCATGCTTACTAATGGCATGGCTGTGATTAGCCAATGCATCATGTGACCCAGCCTCTATATAAGCTGGAGTCACGTAGCGCTGCATGTCACATTATCTCATACTAGTGTAGGTAGGGAGAGGATGCTTCTGCTGGTGTGAGGGACAGGTTAGCGTTATAAAATCATCTCATACTAGAATAGGTAAAGGTTCTTGCTGCTGGTGTGAGGGACAGATTAGCGTTATAAAATCATCTCATACTGTTTAGAGAGAGGTTCCTGCTGCTGGGGTGAGGGACAGATTAGCATTATAAAATCATCTCATACTGGTGTAGGGAGAGGTTCCTGCTGCTGGTGTGAGGGACAGATTAGCATTATAAAATCATCTAATACTGGTGTAGGGAGAGGTTCCTGCTGCTGGTGTGAGGGACAGATTAGCGTTATAAAATCATCTCATACGTGTGTAGGGACAGGATGCTGCTGCTGGTGTGAGGGACAGATTAGAGTTATAAAATCATCTCATACTGGTGTAGGTAGAGGTTCCTGCTGCTGGTGTGAGGGATAGATTAGCGTTATAAAATCATCTCATACTGGTGTAGGGAGAGGTTCCTGCTGCTGGTGTGAGGAACAGATTAGCGTTATAAAATCATCTCATACTGGTGTAGTGAAAGGTTCCTGCTGCTGGTGTGAGGGATAGATTAGTGTTATAAAATCATCTCATACTAGTATAGGGAGAGGTTCCTGTGGCCATCCACATAGCCCTGCCCCAGAAGTGGAAGACATTGAGTGCACCGATGCCCGGCCACTTCTGTTTCAGGATGAGGACATGGAAACACCACCGCAGCACGTCTCTGATGATGACGAAACACAGGTGCCAACTGCTGCGGCTTTCTACATTGTGCAGACTGACAAGAAAGGCAGTAGTGAAGAGTGGGTGGAAGATGATGTGGAGGATGACGAGGGCCTAGACCCCACATGGAATGAAGGTCATGCGAGTGACGTGTGCAGTTTGGAGGAAGAGGTGATGATCACAGAGAAGCAACAGCACAGAAAAAGAGGAAGCAGTTTGCAAAAGTGGAGCGACCGTCCCTAGACAGTACACCTGCTACTACCCACCTCACCCAGGGACCTAGTACACTAAAGGCAGCTCAAAGGAGTTCCCTGGCGTGGCAGGTCTACAGACAATGTGCTGACGACAAGACACAAGTGATTTGCACGCTGTACAATCAGAGCCTGAAGTGAGGCATAAATGTTGGAAACCTGAACACAACCTGCATGACCAGGCATCTACATGCAAAACACGAGCTGCAGTGGAATAAGCACCTCAAAATCCAAGAAAGGTCTCGGGCTCCTCCTGTTTCCTCTTCTGCTGCTGCCTCTGCCTCTTCCTCCACCTCTACAGTGCCAGTGTCACCTGCCACCCAGCAAACAGACGATGTGACAGCAACGCCACCATGTCCGACACCGTCCCCAAGCATTTCCACATGGTCCAATGGAAGTTTACAGCTGTCCATCTGCCAAACACTGGAGAGAAAGAGGAAGTACCCCCCTACCCACTCGCGATCCCTGGCCCTGAATGCCAGTATTTCAAAATTCCTGGCCTTTGAATGCTATGCTGTCATTCTGTCTGGTGGACACGGACAGTTTTAAAAACCTGATGGCGGTGGGTGTCCCACAGTACGTGGTTCCCAGCCGCCACTACTTTTCCAAGCGAGCCATCCCTTCCCTGCACAAACAAGTCGGGGACAAGATCAAGTGTGCACTACGCAACACCATCGGTGGCAAGGTCCACATAACCACTGATACGTGGAGCAGTAAGCACGGGCAGGGACGCTATATCTCACTAACTGTACACTGGGCAAATGTAGTGGCGGGTGGGCCTAAGGCAGATAACAGTTTGGCGCATGTCCTTCCACCATCGAGGATTGCAGGGCATTTCTCTTTGCCTCCTGTTGCCTCCTCCTCCTACTCCGCTTCCTCCTCCTCTACCACCTCCTCATCCGGTCAGTGTAACACCTTCACCACCAACTTCATCACATCCAGGGGGAAACAACAGCAGGCTGTTTTAAACTGTGCAGGAGCTGTGGACAGGCATTGTACAACAGACCGATGAGTGGTTGTTGCCACTGAGCTTCAAGCCCAGCCTGGTGGTGTGCGATAATGGGCGAAATCTCGTAGCAGCTCTGGGCCTAGCCGGTTTGACGCACATCCCTTGCCTGGTGCATGTGCTGAATTTGGTGGTGCAGAAATTTCTAAAAAAACTACCCAAATATGTCAGAGCTGCTGCAGAAAGTGCGGGCCGTCTGTGCGCTCTTTTGGCGTTCTCACCCTGCTGCTGCTCGCCTGTCTGCGCTGCAGCCGAACTTCAGCCTTCCCGCTCACCGCCTCCTATGTGATGTGCCCACAAGGTGGTACTCCCCCTTGTACATGCTTCAGAGACTGTGCGAGCAGTAGCGGGCAATAGTGGAGTTTCAGCTGCAGCACGGACGGGTCAGTCACTCTGCGGAACAGCACCACTTCACCACCAAGGAGTTGGTTCTCAGCATTACTATCCCACTTCTATGTCTCCTTGAAAAAACACTTCGGGCGATGATGGAAGAGGATGTGGCACAGGAGGAAGAGAAGGAGGAAGTGGGGTCATTTCCACAGTTATCAGGCCAGTCATTCACAAGTGGCTCGGAGAGTGGGTTCCTGCACCAGCATAGGCCAGGTACAAAAATGTCAAGCCAGGGCACAGTTCTGGAGGATGATGAGGAGGAGGAGGAGGAGTAGGAGGAACCGTGTTCACAGCAGGGTGGCACCCAACGCAGCTCGTGGGCATCACTGGAGCGTAGCTGGGGGGATACGGAGGACACAGATGATACCCCTCCCACAGAGGACAGCTTGTCTTTGCCTCTGGGCAGCCTGGCACACATGAGCGACCACATGCTGCAGTGCCTGCTCAACGACAGCCGAGTTGCCCACATTGTAACTTGTGCTGATTACTGGGTGGCCACCCTGCTGGAACACCGTTACAAGGACAACATGCCATCCTTAATTCCCTCACTGGAGCGTGATCGGAAGATGCGCGACTACATTCCCAAATGACACCAGGGGCTCAAGTGGAAGCACAAGGCAAAGGCAGAGGAGGAGGAAGAGTTTGCCAACGCAGCTGTGGCACCGCCAGCACCTCAGAAGGCAGGTTTAGCATGGCCAAAATGTGGAAAAGCTTTGTCAGCAGCACGCCACAACAAACAGCACCACAAGCTGATAGGCAACGTCTTAGCAGGAGGCAGTTTTTTAGCAACATGGTGGAACAGTATGTGTGCACACGCCTACACGTACTGACTGATGGGTCTGCCCCATTCAACTTCTGGGTCTCCAAATTGGGCACATGGCCTGAGCTTGCCCTTTATGCCTTAGAGGTGCTGGCCTGACCTTCAGCCAGTGTATTGTCTGAACGTGTGTTTAGCACGGCAGGGGGTGTTATCACAGACAAGCGCAGCCGTCTGTCCACAGCCAACGTGGACAAGCTAACATTTATTAAAATGAACCAGGCATGGATCCCACAAGACTTGTCTGTACCTTGTGCAGAATAGACATTTATACCTGCCTCACATAGCCATTGGTATACTTAAGTGAACTTATCTTTTTTTTTTTAATGTGGGCTACCCCAATTAGAAAAAAAAAAAAACTAACAAAAAACAGTCTTGGCTACCTCCTCCTCCTCCTCCACCGCAACTTCCACCACCTACACCACCACGGTCCCCGCCTCCTCAACCCCCTACTCCACATCCACCTCCTCCTCCTTTTTTTTTAATGTGATTTTAAGTTATTTCCCTATCCACATTTGTTTGCAGGGCACTTGTCCTACTCTTACCCCCATTTTGCTTCCTTTTGCAGCCCTCTAGCCCTTTCCAGGACTTTTTTAGAGCCATTTTTGTGCCCAAAAGTTTGGGTCACCATTGACTTCAATGGGGTTCGGGGTCAAGTTCGGGGGCCAAACTCAAACTTTTTCGCGAAGTTCAGCCGAAGCCGCTGAACTCGAACATCCAGGTGTCCGCTCAACTCTAACTAGAAGCCATGGAAGTTTATTAACAGACCAAGGGAGGAGGTGTATATGTAGAATAGAAGGGGTCTGAAGACAGAACCTTGAGGTACCCCTACAGAAAGAGGAAAAGGAGAGGAGTAAACAGAGTTATTAGTCGCACTGAAGGAGCGATGTGATAGGTAGGAGGAGAGCCAGGAGAGAGCAGAGTCTTTAAGACCAAGACAGTGGAGTTTTTTGAGGAGAAGGGGATAGTCAACAGTATCAAAGGCTGCAGAGAGGTCAAGTAGTATGAGTATGGAGTAGTGGTCATTGGTTTTAGAATTTAGCATGTCAATAGTGAGTCTCATTAGGGCAGTTTCAGTGGAGTGTAGCAAGCAATAGGCAGACTGTAAGGGCTCAAGAAGGTTGTTGTCAGTGAGGTAGGAGCTAAGACGGTTGTAGATTAAGCATTCTAAACGTTTTGACGCAAATGGGAGCAAGGGGATGTTACAATGTTTTTGTTGTACACTGAAAAACCTTTGAATAAAAACAAATTGTACAAAAGTTTACCATAAACTGGACACATTGACTTGGATTTGCTAACGCCAACTCTCCAGTGCTTCTCTCCTTGTCCCAGAGAAAATTATGAAGGATACATCAGGCTAGTACCATTTTAATGGAATTTTTTATGTCCAGCTGCCTGCAAGACAGCAGTACTCGCCACTTTGCTGTACAGACACTAAAGGCATATTCAACAACCTGATTGACACGGCTGAGATGATTATTCATAATTTCTTTTTTTTTTTTTTTTAAACAGTAATATGTTTATTCACATATTCAAAATGGTTTCCATATACATATGTCAGTTCAATGAGCAATCAAACAGAAGAGACAAGTATACATCACATAAATCTATAGATCAGTGCAATACAGAGTAATTGCTCATAAAGCCATGGGTACGCGTGATAACATAAACGTTATTACCATGTTTCTTATCATTTGCACAACTTTCATTTATACATTTACCATTGTTAAACAGTATAATCATACATATTCGATAAAAGAGAAAAAGATAGAATATGAAAGATAGAATATGAAAAGTAAAGAACATAGAAAAGGAAAGGACGCAGAGCAGCCACCAGGTTTGCACGGGCCATATTACCCTGAGGACAGCCGGGATTGGAAATTATCAGAAAACCTAAACATAACCCAAGGTCTCCAAAGTTTGTCGAAATTTTCAGTTTTTTCTGCCGCTGTGGCCTTAATTTCTTCCATGTTATATATATCTTGTGTGTGGTGAAGCCAGTCCTGTATAGTAGGCACCCTCGCTGACCTCCAGTGTCTCGGAATTAAATCTTTGGCTGCCGTGAGGAGAAATCTGGTTATGGAATTTTTATAGCGTTTATAATTCATAATTTCCTGCGTGTCCATAACCACTGTATTCAATTCTCAGCCAGTCCACGATCACCATTGACAGAATTGGCTCCATTGTACAGGTCGTTCGATGGTCCAAAATTGTAGATGGCTGCTTCTCTCCTCCAGCTGTTTCTTTCACCTCACTTTCCTTAGCAGAATTAGGTGCATGGACTCAGCAACTTTCTGGATTACAGGATCCATAATGGACGCAGCCAGGAAAGAAAGATAGCTGCTGAACAATACAGTGCTCTCTCTGCTCTCTGAATGGCGACTACACAACTAAACAATGACTATCTTACTATTCATGGATGCATAGTTGGAAAGTGGGAATAAAATACAGCAGAGTGTTTGTTTTAAAAATGCTTCTAAACGCTGGAGCAGCTAACCACGGCTAAATCCGGCTAAACGCATGGGCAAAAACTCATCAAAACGTGTGTTTTTACTGCAGCATTCTCCTGCTAATGGTACCGGTGTTTTAGAACATTTCAATTTACGTTCAATATGCATGGGACTTACTATTCAAGTCATACATTTAACTAAAACATCAAGTATAAACACTTTTTTAAATGTATCTTATAGTATTAGTGAATGTAAATTTGCCAAATTCCTTACTATAGTCAGTCATGTCACTAAAGAAAAAAAATCTCCATAATCTCCAAAAAAATCTCCATAGTATTTACCAGTTAAATACTGTATATGCAAGCATCTATACATCTTTGCTGTTTTGATGATTAAACATGATGATTAATAAGCTGAGACTATCACAATGTCCAGAGAATTATAAACTATTATTATTATCATGTATCTTCCCAGGAAAGAGCCTTTGCAATAAAAACATATACATCAACAGATATTAAAGGATTTGTTAAGACTAACAAAGCAGGCTTTTTGGCCAGATTTATTTATATTTACAGTATAAAGAATTTCCATATCTGAAAACTAAATAATGTTTCCAAATTTACAACACAAATTTGTTATCATGTTTATTATCATGTTTGAAAAATGTATTTGCTTTGCCTAATTACTGTACACTGTGGACCATATTATTTTCATGGCATAGAAAAACTATACTGGGAGAAATATATTGACCGCTGAAAATGCTAGTTGCCTTGTTGTCTTCAATACTTTGCATCACTAACCTAGAACAAGCATACAGGAACTAAAGTCAGACTGAAAGTATTTCTTCTGGTCTGCACACTTGTTGCAAGTCTGTGATTCAGGAAATGCTGAATTCACTGGATCAACATGGAAACCAGGCAGATAGCCTTTTCAGATGGCGAGGGTGTTAATAGCATTCTTCATAGCATATTTTATTGGTTCAGATTTCCTTTGAACAAGAAGTATTGCTAGTAGTCTCACTGAAGCTATGTGTATGCAAGCTTCTTATTAAAGGCAGGGTTTTACTTCCACATGCCAGAGCCTCCAGCAAGAAGAACAGTAAGCAGTGCAGTACTGACACTGCTAATTCCAGCCAGGGAGTCCTGGCTGACAGTTGAATGTAAACAAAGGGGTGGGAAGGGTGGCTGAGATTACTAACTAAATATGACTGTCACCATGTTTGGTCAATGACATTAGCCACCACCCCTACCCCTTTTTTTGAAAACCAGCTGTCAGCCTGAGTCTCAGGTTGGCATTTTTTTGTGGGTGCTGTTTATCATGACTGCTGAAGGACATGATTGACAAAGGATTTACATTGTAGTTTTTTATTTTTTAATAAAGGACTTGTAAAAGTGTGTTGCTTCTTTATTTACTGATAACTTTTTCTTGTGAATGAGTAGGAGTACAATGTACCTGTTACTCATTTAGGAGGGGGGGGGGAAGTATATGGATACCCCTTATTTTCAAGGGAGCTACTAAATTCCAATAAGCATGCTCACCCTCCGGACCCCACAATCATTGGGCCAGAGTTGTGGGGAAGAGGCCCCTGTCCTCATCAACATGGGGACTGGGCACTTTGCAATTGCAGTCCCCATGTTGAGACATGTGGCCTGTGTTCTGATATGGTTCAGGAATGGATGCATGCTTTTTCCTTTCCAGTCAGGCTGCTTGCTCAAATGAGGGTTTGGTATGAATTTTTTGAACCTACATCATTTTTTAGAAAGTTTGCATTGAGTGCCCCTTTAAAATCCACAACAGACACGATGCTCAACTGGGATAATAAGGGTCTGGTACGAATTTGAGGGGGATTACTATTTTTTTATTCTGCCTTTTTTAACATTCTAGCTGTAGGATGTACTAAAGCAAAAGTGACAGTTTAGAAAGAAAACAAAACATAAATGATAATTTACATTTCCCTTTTGGCCCATTTTTATAAAAAAAAAAAAAAAACCTGTACAGAGACCCTCCAGAGATACCCCTAAACACATACCAGACCCATAGAATCTTGTATGAATTTCAGGGGTCCCCATGCTAGGTAAAAAAGAAAAGTACTTTACCAGCAATTCAAATAGCATTTATTTTGGAGTTTTTCTGTAGTACACTTATACATCAGGTTTAGGGACTCTCCCAGGCATGTTTTTTTTAAGGAATTGGGCATTTTGAATGTTTCACTTTAAACATTATTAAAATTGCTGCTCCCTAGAAAATTGGATTTTTAAACATGCATGGCACTAATAAGGAAAACTGCTGGGCCTGCATCCCTTTAGACGTGATTTCCTATTGGGAGTATCTCACCAAAATTACATTTTTGTTGCAGGGGATGCCTGAAATCAGACTTCTGGGAAAATTATGGAAATAATGTGTTTTTGGTGGAGGGGCGTTCTGTACAAATTTTGTGTGCAGCTCTTTACCACAGCCGGTCACTTCCGACCATAACAAACGTCGGCATGCACGCCGCTCGTGCACGCCCCCAGCTCGGCCATCGGGGTTCGGGCTTGTCCCTCAAACAAAGCCCAACCCCGATCAGGGTAAAGAGCCAATGATATTGGCTCTTTACCACGTGACCGGCTGTGTCCAATCACAGCCGGTCACAGAATGACAACAATCCGCAGTAACGAGCTGTTACTGGGTTCTCCTCTTCACACACCGATCGTGTGTGAGGAGGAGATAGCGGTAACAGCTTGTTACCGCTCACTGTGTGCACCAATCACACTGATTGCCCCCCCAGTAGTAAAGAGTACCTGTCACCACCCCATCAAAGTACCTGTCACAGCCCATCAGAGTACCTGTCGCAGCCCATTAGAGTACCTGTCACCTACCCATCAAAGTACCCGAGTACCTGTCACCTGCCCATCAAAGTACCAGAGTACCTGTCACCTGCCCATCAAAGTACCCGAGTATCTGTCACCAGCTCATCAGAGTACCTGTCACCTGCCCATCAAAGTACTCGAGTACCTGTCACCTGCCCATCAAAGTACCCGAGTACCTATCATCAACCCATATGAGTACCCGAGTACTTGTCACCAGCCCATCAGAGTACCCGAGCACCAGTCATCAACCCATCTGAGTACCCGAGTACCTGTCACCAGCCCATTACAGTACCCGAGTACCTGTCACTAGCCCATGAGAGTACCCGAATACCAACCCTTCTGAGTACACGAGTACCTGTCACCAGCCCATCTGAGTACCGAACACCTGTCACCAGACCATCAGAGTACCCAAGTACCTGTTGCCAACCCATCAAATTACCCGTGTACCTGTCACCAACCCATCACAGTACCCGAGTACCTGTCACTAGCCCATCAGAGTACCTGAGTACCTGTCACCAACCCTTCTGAGTACACAAGTACCTGTCACCAGCCCATCAGAGTACACAAGTACCTGTCACCAGCCCATCACAGTACCTGAGTACCTGTCTCCAACCCATCAGAGTACCCAAGCACATGTCACCATCCCATCACAGTACCCGAGTACCTGTCACCAACCCTTCTGAGTATCCGAGTACCTGTCACCAGCTCATCAGAGAACCGGAGTTCCGGTCACCAGTCCATCTGAGTACCTGTCACTAGCTCATCTGAGTACCCTAGTACCTGTCACTAGCCCATCTGAGTACCCGAGTACCTGTCACTAGCCCATCTGAGTACCCTAGTACCTGTCACTAGCCCATATGAGTACCCGAGTGCCTGTCACTAGCCCATCTGAGTACCCAAATACCTGTCACCAGCCCATTTGAGTACCCAAGTACCTGGCACCAGACCATCTGAGTACCCAAGTACCTGTCACCAGCCCATCTGAGTACCCAAGAACTTTTTTACCAGCCAACCAGAGTAACTGAGTACCTTTTACCAGGCCTTCAGAGTACCCGAGTACCTTTTACTAATCCATCAGAGTACCCGAATACCTATCTGCAGCCTATGCCTTATAAAATTTACATTGAACCATACAAAAGACTCATAATTACAGTTGAGTGAACCCGGACTGTAAAGTTCGGGTCCGTACCGAACTTTGGGGTGTCCGGGACCTGGACTTGAACCCGGACTTTTCAAAAAAAGTCCGGGTTCGGTTCTGGGGTTCTGGTATTTTATTACACGTGTTGAACAGCTGCCAAGGGCAGCCAATCAACAAGTGTTTCACTGGTTTTCCCTAGAAGCCATCACAGCCATGCCTACTAAAGGCATGGCTGTGATTGGCCAGTGCATCATGTGACCCAGCCTCTATCCTTTTGGTCACTTTGTGAACAACTAACCGACGGGAACCGTCGACAAGTTGTGCACATTATTTTATGGTCTTGGGGTCTTGGCTTGGGCCTGAAAAAAACTTTTCAGGCCCAAGTTCAGGTCCAGGGCCTGTGGGGTTTCAAGCCATGCCTGGGCTTGAAATGTCAGGCCCAAGTGAGTTGACATTAATACTCAGAAAACATACCAAGTTACATTTAAAATATTCCGTATCCGACGTCTATCCATAAGCCCATGAGACTACCTAATCATTTTCCATGAGCCCATGAGACTTC
>BLSH010277080.1:293417-314869 GCA_018402905.1 Glandirana rugosa | reverse complement strand
TTCCATGTAAATATTGTAAGCAAAAGACTGCAAGGGATTGATGTTGATATTTCTGCAGCAGTTCAACAACTTCAGATGACAAAATCATTTCTCCAGACGTATCGATCAGATGAGGAATTTGAAAAGGTTTTGAAAAGTGCAGAAAAGATGGCAGAGGAACTTGAAATTGAGCCGGCTTTTCACTTTGCAGAAGTTCGGGCTCGCCGCAGAAGAACCCATTTTGACTATGAGGCAGAGGATGAAAGCATCAGTGATCCTAAACAACAGATGAAAGTAAATTTTTTTTTCCAAGTTCTAGACTCTGCTATCCAGGCACTGGAAGAACGTTTTTTACAGCTCCATGAACACAGCAATGTCTTTGGGGTGCTCTATAACATTCCCAAACTCAAGGACACAATACCTGAAGACCTACTCCAGCAGTGCAAAAAATTGGAAAGCGTTTTGTCCCATGATAACATGCGGGATATAGATTCAAATGACCTCAACAATGAACTGAAAGCTCTGTCCCAATATGTTCCTGCAGACTTGTCACCAAAGGCCGTGTTGGAGTATATCTGCACAAACAATCTGACTACCCTCTTTCCAAATATCTTCATTGCTTTGCGTATACTGTTAACACTCCCTGTGACCGTTGCTAGTGGAGAGCGAAGCTTCTCAAAGCTGAAGCTAATAAAAACATACCTGCGCTCCACAATGACACAAGAAAGGTTGGTGGGCCTGGCGACCATATCAATTGAACATGAACTAGCCCAAACTGTACACCTGAAGGAAGCAGTGACTTTATTTGCAGCCACAAAGGCAAGGAAAGCACCATTTTGATTTGATATGTGGTTGATTGCAATATTGTTGTTGTTATTGTTGTCTGGCACTTCCTCTAAGTGTTGCAAAGAGTAAAATGAGGACTGTCCCTCACTACCTGCAATCACTGCTCAGTTTGCGCTACAAGATATCTGAAGTTTCACTGTGACCCCCAATAGGCCAAGCCTGTTTGGCTGTGGCAGGCTTTAGTACCATGCATGGCACATGTGCTATGGGTTGTTGGCCTCTGCAGTAGAAGCATTTAAACTATTTATATAAGGCACTGTAAAGCAGCGTGTCTATATTTGCAGCCAAGAAGGCACATAAAGGCTGATTTGAGTCGATTGATATATAGTTGAGTGCAATATTGTTGTTGTTCTTGTCTGTTGTTCATGACAAACGGTTTTGCAATATATTTTCACTATGCTATTTATATAAATAAAGCATATAAAACAAAATAACACTGGAATTTGTGGTGTGGATTTGTACGTAATAGGATGTCATATAGTTTAGCATATGGACAAGTTGCTGTTGCATGTAAATATGATTTTTTGTTTTAATTATCATGATATAAAATAATGAATGTGCAGGCCTTTTGGTGGGCGTGATTTTTTTTTTTGGGGGGGGGGGGGCAGCATTTCATTCTTGGACCCAGGCAGCACAATGTCTTGGGCCAGCCCTGCCAACAGACACATGTTTGTGTCTGTAGTTACAGGGAAGTTTCAGTCAGTAAACATAATGCTGCAATTCTGAGCTAATTTCAGGTTTCCAATTAGAAAATAATCCATATGAGGACAGAGGCCACCTTTGAATGTTGTGACTATGCGGTCTACAATACAGAAGAAAGGTTTTTATTAGAAATTAGCTTTATTTTCTGTGACAGGTTAAACACGTTTTCTTCTAAGAATGCAACCAAAAACTGAAAGACAACACGTGTAAATAGTCCTCTACATAGCATATTTATTACTGGATCTAAATATAATCTTTTGTATGTAAGTAAGATAACTACCTACCTGGTTTCATCTTTAGTGCAGACAGTCTAATTTGTTATTTTGAATTTGTGTGAAAAGAATTGTAGGAACTTATTATAACAATTAAATGCCCTATCCACTCTGTCTTTCTAATAATGTTCACTGCTGATAGAAAAGAACAAGAAATACATATTACTCTTGACTCACTGACATGTACATTGAACAGTGGAAAGTGTTTGTGGCTTATTGAAGTATGAATCCTGCTGTTTCACATTGTGGGCTGTCTTTTATCACCATCCATTAGAAAATGCATTTTAAGAATCTCTGATTTTAAAGAGAGTTAAAAAAGAATTCCTTAAGCTAAAGAAAGTTGAAAGTAACATCCTACTTTCATAATACAATAATGTTTAGGCCTTGCATACGACATGCCAAGGTGAGATGCAATGGGTTTGCACTCATTGCATTGAAGTTGCAGTTTGAAAAACCGATTGCATGTTGGTTGAAGAACAATATACAGTATCTCACAAAAGTGAGTACACTCCTCACATTTTTGTAAATATTTTATTATACCTTTTCATGTGACAACACTGAAGAAATGACACTTTGCTACAATGTAAAGTAGTGAATGTACAGCTTGTATAACAGTGTAAATTTGCTGTCCCCTCAAAATAACTCAACACACAGCCATTCATGTCTAAACTGCTGGCAACAAAAGTGAGTACATCCCTAAGTGAAAATGTCCAAATTTGGCCCAAAGTGTCAATATTTTGTGTGGCCTCCATTATTTTCCAGCACTGCCTTAACCCTCTTGGGCATGGAGTTCACCAGAGCTTCACAGGTTGCAACTGGAGTCCTCTTCCACTCCTCCATGATGACATCACAGAGCTGGTGGATGTTAGAGACCTTGCACTCCTCCACCTTCCATTTGAGGATGCCCCACAGATGCTCAATAGGGTTTAGGTCTTGAGACATGCTTGGCCATTCCATTACCTTTACCTTCAGCTTCTTTAGCAAGGCAGTGGTCGTTTTGGAGGTGTGTTTGGGGTCATTATCATGTTGGAATACTGCTCTGCGGCCCAATCTCCGAAGGGAGGGGATCATGCTCTGCTTCCGTATGTCACAGCACATGTTGGCATTCACGGTTCCCTCAATGAACTGTAACTCCCCAGTGCCGGCAGTACTCATGCAGCCCCAGACCATGACACTCCCACCACCATGCTTGACTGTAGGCAAGACACACTTGTCTTTATACTCCTCACCTGGTTGCCGCCACACACGCTTGACACCATCTGAACCAAATACGTTTATTTTGGTCTGATCAGACCACAGGACACGGTTTCAGTAATCCATGTCTGCTTGTCTTCAGCAAATTGTTTGTGGACTTTCTTGTGCATCGTCTTTAGAAGAAGCTTCCTTCTGGGATGACAGCCACACAGACCAAGTCAGCGAGGATGAAAAAGGAGATAAGTCCATCAAATCCAACCTATGTGTGTGTTTTTATGTCAGTATTACATTGTATATCCCTCAATGTTGTGGTCCCTTAGGTGCACATCTAATAGTTTTTTGAAATTATCTATACTCCCAGCAGAAGCCACTGCTTGTGCAAGAGAATTCCACATTCTCACTGCTCTTACCGTAAAGAACCCTCTACGCAATTTAAGGTTAAACTGCCTTTCTTCTATTTTTAGTAAATGGCCGCATGCCTTTGTGTACTCCCTTGCGCAGAATAGTTTTGTCCCTATTGTGAGATCACCAGTACAGTATTTGTACATTGAAATCATATCCCCTCTCAAGCGTCTCTTCTCCAGAGAGAATAAGTTCAGTACTTGTAATCTTTCCTCATAAATAAGGTCCTCCAATCCCTTAATTAGCTTTGTTGCCCTTCTTTTGAACCCTTTCAAGTTCCAGGCCATCCTTCCAGAGGACTGTTGCCCAGAACTGGACGGCATACTCCAGGTGCTGCCTCACCAGAGACTTGTATAGTGGCAGAATTATTGATTTATCCCTGGAGTTGATCCCTTTCTTGATGCATGTCAACACTTGGTTAGCTTTGCTTGCAGCAGCTTGGCATTGCATGCCATTGCTGAGCCTGTCCTCTACTAGGACCCCTAGGTCCTTTTCCATCCTAGATTCCCCCAGATGCTCTACCCCTAGTGATTCGTCTGCATTCATGTTCTTTGTACCCAAATGCATTATTTTACATTTTTCTACGTTAAACCTCATTTGACACTTGTCTGCCCACCCCATTATTTTTTTAAGATCTTGTTGCAAGGTTTCCACATCCTGTGGAGAATTTATTGCCCTACTTAGCTTTGTATCATCTACAAATAGAGATTGAGCTGTTTATCCCATCCTCCAGATTGTTTATGAATAACTTGAATAGGATTGATCCCAGGACAGAACCTTGGGGAACCCCACTTTTTACACCAGACCATTCCGAGTACTCCCCATTTATCACCACCCTCTGGACTCACCCCATAACCAGTTTTCAATCCAGGTACTCACCCTTTAATCCATGTTGAGAGACCTTAGTTTGTACAGTAAACATTTGTGGGAAACTGTATCAAATGCTTTTGCAAAATCTAGATACACCACACACATCTACAGGCCTTCCTTTATCTAGAAGGCAGCTCACCTCCTCATAGAAGGTTAATAGATTGGTTTGGCAAGAATGATTCTTCATGAAACCATGTTGATTACTGCTAATGATACCATTCTCATTACAATAATCTTGTAAGTAATCCCTTATAATTCCCTCCAAGAGCTTGCAAATTATTATGTTAAGCTAACTGGTCTGTAGTTCCCAGGGATATATCTTGGTCCTTTTTTATATATTGGTGCTACATTGGCTTTCCTCCAATCAGCTGGTATCATACCAGTCAGAAAACTGCTCTTAAAGATTAGGTACAATGGTCTGGCAATAACTTGGCTGAGTTCCTTAAGGACCCTCGGGTGTAAGCCACCTGGTCCCGGTGACTTATTAGTGTTAAGTTTTTCAAGCTTATTCCTAATTTTATCCTCAATTAGCCATGAGGGTGCTTCCTGTGACATGTCGTGAGGACCAGCATTGTAGTTCTAAATAATTGAGCCCCCAGTTCCTTCATGAATATTGAGGAGAAAAATAAGTTTAACACCTTTGCCATTTCTCCATCCTTTGTAACCAGATTACCTTCATCATTCTTTATGGGGCCAATATGATCTGACCTCCCTCTCTTATTGTTTATATACTTAAAGAATTTATTGGGATTCTTTTTACTATCCTCAGCTATGTGTCTTTCATGTTCTACCTTAGCCACCCTGATTGCACCCTTACATTCCTTATTCCTTATTTATTATTATAAATATGGAAATCTGATAGAGACCCCTCAGCCTTGTATTTTTTTAAGGCCTTCTCCTTTGCTTTTATGTGTGCCTTTACGTCAGAGTTGAGCCATCCTGGTCTTTTATTAGCTCTTTTAAATGTATTTCCCGCTGGGATACACTGGCTAATACTTTGTTTAGTGTGTTCTTGAAGCACTCCCATTTTTCCTCCACGTTCATTGTTCCTAGAACTTTATCCCAACTAACATCTTCCAGCAAGGAACGTCGTTTATGGAAGTTGGCTCTCCTAAAATTCAGTGTCTTTGTATTCCCCTTATGTTTCCTATTTGTGTAATTTATACTGAAACGAATTGACCTGTGATCGCTGTTTCCTAGATTGCCCCTTACTTCCACATCTGTGATCAGGTCTGTGTTGTTAGTAATCAGAAGGTCTAATAATGCTTTTTTTCTTGTTGGTTTATTATCTGACCCATGAAATTGTCCTGCAGGACATTTACGAAATGGCAAGCCTTAGCTGAATGTGCAGTACCTTACTCTCAGTCAATATCTGGATAAATAAAATCCCCCATTATAATGACACTTCCCATCCTTGTCGCTATTCTAAATTGCGATAGGAGGTCCGCCTCCCCCTCCTCCCTCTGGTTAGGGGGCCTATAGCATATTCCCAGTGTTCTTGGCAATCTTCTTATAGCCTAGGCCATCTTTATGTAGAGCAACAATTCTTTTTTTCAGATCCTCAGAGAGTTCTTTGCCATAAGGTACCAAATTTAACACACCTGCTCGCAATTCATACCTGAGACCTTGTAACACCAACGAGTCACATAACACCGGGGAGGGTAAATGGGCCCAATTTGGACGTTTTCACTTAGGAGTGTATTCACTTTTGTTGCCAGCGTTTAGACATGAATGGATGTGTGTTGAGTTATTCTGAGGGGAAAGCAAATTTACACTGTTATACAACCTGTTCACTCACTACTTTATATTGTAGCAAAGTGTCATTTCTTCAGTGTTGTCACATGAAAAGGTATAATAAAATATTTACAAAAATGTGAGGGGTGTACTCACTTTTGTGAGATACTGTATATATATATATATATATATATATATATATATATATATATACATATGCAATAGTAAACCATCACTGTAATTTCTTGGTGGAACTTCTTTTCAATCCCTAGCCCCAGAACACTACACAGTTGTGCTCATAAGTTTACACACCCTGGCAGAATTTATGATTTCTTGGCCATTTTACAGAGAATATGAATGATAAAACAAAAACATTTCTTTCACTCATGGTTAGTGTTTGGCTGAAGCCATTTATTATCAATCAAATGTGCTTACTCTTTTTAATTCATAATGACAACAGAAACTACCCAAATTACCCTGATCAAAAGTTTACATATCCCAGTTCTTAATATTGTGTATTGCTCCGTTTAACATCAATGACAGCTTGAAGTCTTTTGTGGTATTTGTGGGTGAGGCTCTTTATTTTCTCAGATGGTAAAGCTGTCCATTCCTCTTGGCAAAAACCTCCAGTTCCTGGAAATTCTTGGGCTGTCTTGCATGAACTGCACATTTGAGATCTCCCCAGAGTGGCTCAATGATATTGAGGTCAGGAGACTGAGATGGCCACTCCAGAACCTTCACTTTATTCTGCTGTAGCCAATGACAGGTCGACTTGGCCTTGTGTTTTGGATCATTGTCATGTTGGAATGTCCAAGTACGTCCCATGCGCAGCTTCCTGGTTGATGAATGCAAATGTTCCTCCAGAATTTTTTTTGTGATAACATAGTGCATTCATCTTGACATCAGTTTTGACCAAATTTCCTTTGCCTTTGTAGCTCACACATCCCCAAAACATCAGCGATCCAACTCTGTTTCACAGGCCTTGTTGACTCTTCTCCAAATGAAGCATTTATGGTTGTGGCCAAAAAGCTCAATTTTGGTCTCATCACTCCAAATGACTTTGTGCCAGAAGGTTTGAGGCTTGTCTCTGTGCTGTTTGGCGTATTGTAAGTGGGATACTTTGTGGCATTTGCATAGTAATGCATTTCTTCTGGTGACTTGACCATGCATCTTTCTTCAAGTGCCTCCCTATTGTACAGCTTGCAACAGGCACACCAGTTATTTGTGGGTTTTTCTTTGCATCCCAAACAATTTTCCTGACAGTTGTGGCTGAAGTTTTAGTTGGTCTAGCTGACTGTGGTTTGGTTTTCACAGAACCCCTCATTTTCAACTTCTTGATAAGAGTTTGAACACTGCTGATTGACATTCTCAATTCCTTGGACATCTTTTTATATCCCTTTCCTGTTTTATACAGTTCAACTACCCTTTCCCGCAGATCATTTGACAATTCTTTTGCTTTCCCCATGACTCGGAATCCAGAAACGTCAGTGCAGCTTTGGATGAAAGATGCAAGGGTCTGTCAGGAGTCCAGAAACTCATTGACCTTTTATACACACACACTAATTACAAGCAAACAGATCACATGTGAGGATGGTTACCTTTAATAGCCATTCAATCTCCTTTGTGTCAACTAAATGGCTTCAGCCAAACACTAACCATGAGTAAAAGATGTTTTTGTGTTATCATTCATATGCTCTGAAAAATGGGCAAGAAATCATAAATTCTGCCAGGGTATGTAAACTTATGAGCACAACTGTATATAATTACTAAGAGTCTGAGAGTATGGATGTCTTCAGGCAGGTTTGGTATGATTTTCAATAACTCAAGGCTGAGATGCCTATTTGTCACTAGAGTAGATACTAACAGCCTTCAAAATTCAACAGTGTAGATGCTTCTTTGTATTTGTCCATTCAGATTTAGACAATTTGCATTTCTGCCCAACAACAAATTAATAAAAAAAAACATTAAAAAATGCAAAAAGCATCAAAAACGAATCAAACATGTGCATGCAAAAATGTAAAATGCACTGCAAAAAGCACTGCAGAAACAGATCAAAAGCAAACTGCATAGGTGTAAACCAGGCCTAAGGGTTATTAGGCTGTCCACCTTGCAAGAGAATTTTTGCACATCCTGTTCCCTTAAAGCATGTTATGCAGCACAGTGCTTGTGTTGTTTAATTTGGCCCTTTCTATCACCTGAAATACCTGATTGTTCCTGCCTGGTTGTGCCCTCATTCCTGTAAATTGACCACGGGTTATCATGGCTGCTGAGCCTTGACACCATGGTCAGTTTACATGCCTCTGTCATCTGCAGCTCTCCTCTGTCCTTCTCTCCCCCTCCTCTCTGTTTTCCCTCCTCCCCTCTTTCCTGTTAGCTCTGTCCACTCCACAATCACTGTCACTGGGATCAGTTCGATCTCTTATGCCCAAGGTATCCCAGCCCCCTCACAGTTAGAACACACCTAGGGAATACAGTTAACCCCTAGATCTCCCTCTGCAGGTTAACCCCTTCCCTGCCAATGACATTTATACAGTAATCAGTGGATATTTAAATTTCTGCTCGCTGTATAAATGTCATTGGTCCCAAAAATGTATCAAAAATGTCCGACATGTCCGCCCCAATATCACAGTCCCCATAAAAATTGCAGATCGCCGCCATTACTAAAAAAAAAAGAAAATGTAAAAACGCCAGAAATTAATTCTCATGGTTTGTAAACGCGGCAACTTTTGCGCAAACCAATCAATAAACACTGATTGTGATTTTTTTTACCAAAAATATGAGGAAGAATATAAATTGGCCAAAACAATGAATACATTTGTTTTTTAGATTTTTTTTGGGATTTGTATTTTAGCAAAAAGTAAGAAATATTGTTTTTTTTTTGCAAAATTGTCGCTCTTTTTTTGTTTATAGCAGTGATCAGAAATGACGCAGAGGTGACCAAATACAACCAAAAGAAAGCTCTATTTGTGGGAAAAAAAAGGACACAAATTTAATTTGGGCACAAAGTTGCAGGATCGCGCAATTGTCAGCTAAAGTGACGCAGTGCCGAATCGCAAAAGGTGCTCTAGTCCTACAGTGGGAAATCCTTCTGGGGGTGAAGTGGTTAATAAGGTAGCGCTGCAACTTTTGTTTTTTTTCTCATGCTACTGTATTGCTCATGTTACCAATGTAAAGCAGCATGTCCCAGCTCTCTCCTTGCATGTAAGGGCAATATGTTTATCTGCTGTTCTGGCTGGAGGGGGAGAGATTGCAGCTACAGCCAGTAACAGAAAACCTAGAGGAGGGAGAATTCAATATTTATTGAAAGTAGACTACATAGAATGAACTAAACATCTTGCATATGCATGCTTTACATTTCTAAGAATTTCACCTCACTGTCTGTGTTGTGTTGAGTAGTGTGGCTGGAGAAAGAGTGATTTATGTGTGATTTATGTTGAGGTGCAATTCCCAAAGAGTCATGGGAAATGTAGTTCCTTTTCCTGTAAAGAAAGAGGAGAGGATATGATGTAATCACTGCTGTAACACCTCCTCCTTGGCAGAATAGTGGTTACATCTTTTTAATTACAGAGCTGACTTCCTGAAAATTCAGTTAGACTTTTCTCTTCAATAGTAAGGAATTTTACAAATGTAATGACTGTTTGGTGTTTTGTGTGTACCAATGGGGTTTTTTTGACAGTTTTTTGCAGAGTTCTGCTTTAAAACTTTGTAAAATGAAACAAATGAGTCATACCCTTGTACACCATAGCAATTGTATTTCTCTCTTCCCAGGTGGATTGTTCACTGTATAACAGTTCTCAATTTGCGTTCATTTGTACAAGAACAAGTTTTCCTTAAGAGCAATTTTATTCAGAAGACAACTGCAATATGTACATGATGCACAACACCTTAATCAGTTCATGAGAGGAAAATAAAAATCATGTTTATTAATATCTGAGGCAGCATGCAGATGCCGCATTCCCAACAAAATTGTAGTGAATGGTTAATTCCTCCCAGGTTTTTTGCTACTGTCGCAACAGGAAGTGAAAGCAAATCTTTTTATAATGAAGAAAACTGTCCCTGGAATTACATTGTAATATTTCCTTTCTATTTATGTTCTGCTGGCAACTCAAAATTTAGGTTTTCTCTCACTTTCAGTCCCAGTGACAATGGTTACTAGGATAAATGTAAAATGTTATGTTTTGAAAAATAGACCCATACACGTGCAAGAGGTTGCATGCACACTGCATTTTCTATAATGCAGTCCCATGGGCTACAATACGCTGCAGCTGTGGCTCCTGGACACTCCTGGACACTACAGCAACAGATATATTTTACACCATATACCCATACACTTTATAGCCATATGCAAGAGGCCTAACACTCCTCTCTCTCTCAGGCCTCTCCTGTTTTCTTCAATATCATCTCTTACTTTTGAGTTATTGATCATAAAGGTGTTTATTATGTCACTGGGTTGTCACACACAGCTCTCTAAACTGTCTATCACAGCTATTGGTCTTCAACAAAACTAACTTCCAGGGTGTTCCTTCCAAGCAGTACCTAAGAAAAATGAAAACCCCAAAAATGTATTCTGAAGATTTAACTGTTAATGCAAATAGAAAATGTATTACAGACAGTATAAATTGTTTTGATGCACGTGCACTAATAAGGCTGCATTCACCTTAAGTGTGGGTCTACAAGAAATCTGCAAGGGAAAATGTATTACCGGTCCTAAAAGAGCATTTGGTTTTACAATTAAGACCTTGTTCACATGGGGTGTACTGGGGTGTATGCCCATGGAAGGCTGTGTTTACCCTCAAGAGGATCCACAGGTGTTCCATGCTTCCCCATACAGGCAGTCCCATTGATGTCAATTGGTACATAGTGGCTGCATGGACACAGCTGGTGCTCTCAATTTGACATCCATGTGGATGTGGGTATGTGCAGATGAGTGTCCCTGAATGCACACTGTGTGAGTATGGGGGCACACACCCGCACCAACGCACGTATCCAATTAGGAGCAACAGCTGTCTTGGTGCAGTGTCCCAATTGACATCAATGGGACTGCTTGCATGGGGGAGCATCTCTGTGGGGGTAAATATGGCTTTCCATAGACGTACACTTTTAGTATGCTCCGTGTGAAAGAGGCCTTAAGACACTAAACAAGTATTTGTTTATTCATGAAAACCTGCCTTTTATATTCCATTTATCTTATTATTCTATGTAACTGTTATGTATTATCAGACTTTTATTGCTGAATGTGTTGTGCCTTTTATAAATATTACTTTTGTTCCCCCTCACCTTCATAGCCAGAAGCATGGTTAGTTTTACTTTTCATCATACTCCATTCCCATTGGGGGTCTGGATAACTTCACTCTGCACTTGACACACAGTATTTATTTGAACACGCTATCATAAGTATCATTTGTGTTTTCTTTGAGCTGGTATTTCTCAGAATGGCAGTTGTACTCCAGCTACCAACTATTTCAGTACACTACATTTGAAAAATGGTATAATATTTTTTATGAATATTTAATTACAATGGCAATAAAATAATTTACATTTTCAGTAGGGATCAAACAAGAAATTGCTGTAATATAATTGTTTTTGAGACCAGTATCCCTAAAGTGAACTCACACTGAATCTTTGTTTTTAGATGATAGAATTTTACATTTTGAGATGGCAAGTTTATTTATAAATGGAGGATGCATAAATGGTGCAACCACTTTACCAAACATTTTAAAAATTCTATAGATTTAGAGGAAAAATAAAGTTCATTTTCAGTTTATGTATTTTTAGCAATGCTTATATTAAAGCAGTTTTTGATATAACTTATTTATATAACTCATATATTTTAGGTTCCCTATTTTTGTATTATTGCATTACATCACAGTAAGTATAGAGATTTGTAGATTGGCTCTAAAGGGATATCTTGGCATTTCTTTATGAGGTTCTGAACAAATAGAACAGTCTTTCACAAGGGCTAGGTTTAGCCAACTCAGATTGTTAAAAAAAGGCTACATGTATTTGTAAATTAAGAAAATATAAACAACTTCCAAAACATCATGACTCATATACGTGCATGGCGCAATGATGGACAAACACTCAGCACATTGATGACTCCCCTAGTAGGAAATCAGCAATCATTGGACAGCTGCATTTGTCCATCATCGTAGCATGCATACATATGATGATGTTTTCATGCATCAAGATGTCTATTTGCATCATGGGGCTCTTGGCATGCGGACGTGATGACATCACGCCAAAGTGCCCTTGGTGGGCTTTTCTTGATGGGAGAAGTTGGGAAAGACAGTGGAATGTCTGGATTTGCAGGGAAACAGGGGGGCTGGAGCCATGTTTGGCACCTCTGCCCCTTTGAGTGATATCTTTGATATCTGGTCCAGTATTTAGGGATGTGGTACAGCATTGTGAGCTGTGCAGTCTCTGAGGAAGTTGGTTCACTAACAAAACCAGTTAGACATCAGTCTTTCTTCTCCCATGTGATCCAGTGGTAGTGCACTGCATAATTCTGTATGATGGATGGGCTTTCACCTTACATTGGGTATGAAGCCTGTACTTTTTGAATTTCTGCTTGAGTGAATGGACTACCATGTAGCTGCCACTAATTTGATCCCCTATTCAATGGGCTTCTAAGTATCTGGGGTGACATCCATGCCATGCATATAAGGTCTTGTTGGTACCTGTAGAAGACAGTATGTGACATCTGTGTACTACCAATGTCAGTTTAAATTTACCTGGAGACTGGAAGATGATTCACCAACTATATGAACCATGCATTGAAACCATGTATCTAATCCATGCATATAAAGTCTTAGTGGTAGCTGTAGAAGTCTGCATGCAGACATCTATGTACCACTAATTCTAGGTTAAACCCACCTGCAGATTGGATGATGCTGTACCAACTATTTATATGCTGTCTTAGTACCGGTAGTTCCTGTTAAAGTGTATATGTAGATGTTTTTCTCTCTGCCAGACCACAGGTAATGTCGCCTTGAGCCTTTTTCTGTGTTTTCAGCATTCAAGTTGCTTGGATAACAGCATCATAGCGTCTACAGATTGACTATGTCACCTTATTGTGCTGGTTTCAACCTGATGTTTTACATTTTCAGCAATATAAGAAGTCTTTATTGAGCCCTCCCAGAATGCAATCTGGATGATAGGTAATTATAACCTCTATGATAAAAAAAAATGGATGATGTAGCACCTGCTATTCTACGGATGTCTTATTCACAGTATATATTTTTTGAAGATCATTTTGGGAATTATGTGAGATTTAATCGGTATATCATTGTTTTTAACCTGTGTTTAGTGACTTTATAATTTTCTATTTGTGTAATACATTTTGTTTGTTAAAATTTAGCTCTATGAGAGTGAGATACCTTTTTTCTTTATTCTTAATTATCTGAACTTTCATGGAAACCCAGTGAATGTAGATATTTATACAATAGTTGGGTCTTGAAGTTTTCTACTGTGGGCTCCAGCTTTATTACCACTTTTTGGCTAATTTTGCAAGGTGTAGGGTTTGGAGGTCTAGTCACAAGCTTGGCTGCCATGCATCAGAAACGTTTTTTACCATAATCTGGACCAACTACAGGTTTAGTGCTTCTTTTTTTTTTTTTTTTTTTTATTGGTGTCATTTCAAAACATGTCTTTTTTCAGCATATGTAACTTTAAAATGCATATGCTGGTGGCCTAAGAGGAAAATAGGAGAGCATCACTGACCACTTTCTGAAAATGCTAGTTATCTGGCTTAAATGCTGATCTGGATTCACACTTTCCAGGCTACAGACCTTAGCAAGAACGCAACATGTGAAGTCAGAACTCCTCACCTTTATTCTTATTAATTGTGAGTTTAGATACCAGAGAATCAAACATACAGCCAGGCAGCTAGTTAGTTCAGAATAAGATGGACATTAGTAGTCCCTCATTTCGTCTCTAGCAGGTGAATACCTGTATTTTCTTCTTAAAGCTAGCTGTAATCCTCCCATTGTTATCCTTATGTAGTAGCTTTGACCAAACATTGGACTTGAATTTTATTTGGATGGTTTCTTATAGTGAGTTGAATGCTCACTGCCTGTCATTCCTAATGAGATATCTCTCCCTCCTTAAAGTATCTCGGACTAATTCAACACCATTATACCTTCAGCTGTCTTCTATACCTTCAGTTAGTCATCTGCGTTTCTTAAAGATATGGCTCAAACTAATTCTTATTTATGTGCTGAACTTTGCAGAATTTCTCACTATTCACAAGGTCAACTGTGCTATAGCTTCAGATCTTGTAACTCACAAAGCAGATTGTCTGAGGTTGTTTGGCATGCCTGTCTGCAGAAAACCTAATGTCTTAGAAGCTTAATTGAGCAGCTTTGTGGTCAGTGTAATTAAGCATTAATTTAACATGTTGCACAGTATGACAACAGGGTACTGCCTGGAAAAGGTCAAAGATCAGGCATTAGAGGGCTGTTGCCGAGACTGTGGGTTTTAAGCTATGTGATTGGAGATTCCTTTGAAAAAAGACAGGATATGTGCCACATGCTTTTCCTGCAGTGTGTAGACAGACATCTCTTACTAAAGGATAACATTTAATTATTGTAGTAGGTAAAATACATTTGTATAATATTAATAAAGAGCTAATATAATAGATTGCATCCTGTGAATAGTATTGTATATACAATTTAATTACTATAGCTGAAAATATTTCAGCACCTTAAAGAGTGCCACCTGGTGACTGAAATGCTAAATTATCTGCACATCAGAGCATCCTGTCCTTAGGCATAACTGGGCAGTCTAGAGGCAATGACCCTTTTCCTACTGTCATGGCTTTATCATTATTTAAGTCAAAAGCATTCTGAAATTATGTACCAAGCACATTTTAAATACTAAAATAACCTCCCCATGATTCCCTAGAAGTAAATGCATAAATAGATATAGTTAACTGACTCTTAAATGTGACATTTCACAAGCTTTACAATAAGTTTCATGCTGGTTTTATGACTTAGCAGTAAAATATATCAGCAGGATGTTACCACAGTATAGCTGAGCATTTTTTCTATATTTATTTTAAACCTAGAACTCAGAAAGTCAGATCTAGTAATCAGTTACTGTTAATAGCTAAGGTGATGAGTAAAGTTCATAAACATGGTGAATCAGTATTTGTTTTTTTTGTATTATAGCCAATTAAAGATAAACTCAAGTTAAACAACTAAGTACACAGTTGAAACGCATATATGTGAACTGTTTCAGCTGCAAAAAGGATTGTGAGTTTGGTCTTGTTATCCAGTCACCCTTGAAAAATAGCATTACTAGGTCTGAAACAATCTTATCTGCACTGGGGTAATGAAAATATAGTCCTGGATCCACTTCAGCTTCAGATTGGAAATTTATGTAGCAGCAACACACCACATTCTCATCTTTTGTAAGCACATTCACTGTGCTAGGCTGACAATGCTGTTGAAAAAAACAGAGCTGCAGTTAGCTGTAGGGCTGAACTTCACTTGCCCAGTCTGGTGAAGTTAACAAGCTCACTTCAGTTAAAAAAAAAAATACTTAAAAAAATAGACACACTGACAATGCTAACCTCTAACATATATTTTAAGTAACCAGCCTCACATTTCTTAATCTACATTTATATCCTTTTTTTGCGGGTACTTTAAAAGACTTGGACACTTGTTGTGTCACATGGCACTAAGGGAAGTCATACTGGGTGCACATTATCATCCATTGTCTATAAAATAGCTTTGGCTTTGTATTGGTCACAATTTATTGTAAACAAAAATGTATGTTTCCTGGAAAATACACTACTGAGTTCTTTCGATTTTAGATCTTGGTTTTGTTCCACCACCACAATAACTAATTACAATGTTGTGGGGGTGTTCTGTCCTTCTGATGTATTTTCCAGGTTTAATGCTGTTTGATATTGAGAACCTGGTTCCAGTAGTGGTTGGTACAGAGTTTTGGGTGCCAAGTATCTCCATGTGCACTGACCTCAAACCTCAACCTACTCCTTAGGATAATCCTCTCTCAAAATAACAGGAAATAACAGGGCAATAGGGAAGCTCGTGGAATGTCAGCTGCTCTCCTTACTTTCCCTACTCTGACACAAACCTCCTATCTTGCTGTAAAAGGAAAATACACTGGTTAATTTTAACATTTTAGCTCTCCATAATGCTTGGCTATTAACCTACACAATAAACTTAACCCCCAAACTCTTGACATGACCCTGGAAATTAAGCTTTAACACCGTAACCCCCATACTTAACCATGCTTAGCCTGGCAGGGCAGCAGGGGGGATGAGTGAGTGCCCCCCCCTCCAAACCATACCAGGCCACATGCCCTCAACATGGGTCCCGCCAAAGCACCTTGTCCCCATGTTGATGGGGAGAAGGGCATTCATCCCCACAACCCTTGCCAGTGGTTTTAGGAATCTGCGGGTGCGGGACTTATTGGAATCTGAAAGCCCCCTTTAATAAGGGGGCCCCCAGATCCCAGCCCCCACATGTGTACATGTACATTGTACCCCTACTAATTCACCAAAAAAGTATCAAAAAAGAAAAAACCACAGGAGACAATTAGGGAGTCCTTTATAAAAAAAAAATGTGTCCCTGTTGCAATCTATTGTCAATCACGGCACCGACAACCCAAAGAAAAAAAAACAGCTTCTCCATAATGGGAGGGCTCCTGCTGACTGCTGTCTTTTGCTGTTTTGCAGCTCTTATAAAGGCTAGGGTGGGGACACCTGCTGATGTAAATGGGTGACCCCGCCCCTTCTGACATAACGTGATGTCATAAGGGGGCATGGTCATGTGACGGCACATGACATCAAAATGGATGGGTCATTCCCTATACTCATTCACATGGGGGCCGGGATCCTAGGGCCCCCTTATAAAAGGGGGCTTCCAGATTCTGATAAGCCTCCTTCCCGCAGACCCCCACAACTACTGCAAGGGTTGTGGGGATAAGGCCCTTCTCCCCATCACCATGGGGACAAGGTGCTTTGGCCCCCCCATGTTGAGGTCATATGGCCTGGTACGGTTCGGAGGGGGGGCACTCGCTCATAACTCCCTTCTGCACTGCCAGGCTGCGTGCTTGGATAAGGGTCTGGTATGGATTTTGTGGGGTACCCCCACACCATTTTTTTAAAAAAATTGGCACGGGGTTCCTCTTAGAATCCATACCAGACCTGAAGGGCCTGGTACGGACTTTGGAGGGGTTCCATGCAATTTTTTAAAAACATTTTGACATTTTTTTTTAATTTGGGCATGGAGTTCACTTTAAAATCAATGCCAGACCCTTATCTGAGCATGCACTGTATATAGTGTTCACTGAATGCAGCGTGTATATATACAGGTATATATACAGTATCTCACAAAAGTGAGTAGACCCCTCACATTTTTGTAAATATTTTATTATATCTTTTCATGTGACAGCACTGAGGAAATTACACTTTGCTACAATGTAAAGTAGTGAGTGTACAGCTTGTATAACAGTGTAAATTTGCTGTCCCCTCAAAAGAACTCAGCACGCAGCCATTAATGTCTAAACCACTGGCAACAAAAGTGAGTACACTCCTAAGTGAAAATGTCCAAATTGGGCCCAATTAGCCATTTTCCCTCCCTGGTGTCATGTGACTCATTAGTGTTACAAAGTCTCAGGTGTGAATGGGGAGCAGGTGTGTTAAATTTGGTGTTATCACACTCACTCTCTCATACTGGTCACTGGGAGTTCGACATGGCACCTCATAGCAAATAACTCCCTGAGGATCTGAAAAAAAGAATTGTTGCTCTACATAAAGGTGGCCTAGGCTATAAGAAGATTGCCAAGACCCAGAAATTGAGCTGCAGAACGGTGGCCAAGACCATGCAGAGGTTTAACAGGACAGGTTCCACTCGGAACAGCACTCGCCATGGTTGACCAAAGAAGTTGAGTGCATATGCTCAGTGTCTTATCCAGGTTGTCTTTGGCGAAATAGATGTATGAGTGCTGCCAGCATTGCTGCAGAGGTTGAAGGGGTGGGAGGTCAGCCTGTCAGTGCTGAGACCATACGCCACACACTGCATCAAATTGGTCTGCATGGCTGTCATCTAAGAAGGAAGCCTCTTCTAAAGATGATGCACAAGAAAGCCTGCAAACAGTTTGCTGAAGACAAGCAGACTAAGGACATGGATTACTGGAACCATGCCCTGTGGTCTGATGAGACCAAGATAAACTTATTTGGTTCAGATGGTGTCAAGCGTGTGTGGCGGCAACCAGGATAGAAGTACAAAGACAAGTGTGTCTTGCCTACATTCAAGCATGGTGGTGAGACACCGCCAGCCCATTTCATGACCTGGCCTGTACGACCACGCTTCCTGTGCACGAGTGCACCATCGGACTTCCTACCAACACCAGTGACCTAGTCCAACCCTCGTGCCATCCTGCACTCCTGAGCCACCTGTCTGCTCTACCAGGTGTTCCCGAGTCAGGGTCGTAAGATAGGTTGCCTACTGCAAAAGCTAGACTCTTCCACCAGGTACGTGACAGTATCAAACAGCCATGTCAGAGTCTGCACAGGGGCCCTCTCCAGCGAATTAACTCTGCATACACCTGGCCAGCCTTACTCAGGCGGTAAAAGCCCTGCAAGATGATTACATGCAGCTGGAAGGCCGAGTCCTGGAGCTCGCCGCACCATCCGCATCTGGGTCCGACCCGCTTCCTGATCACACCCTCATCACTCTGCCTACAGAGCCCGAGATACCTCTACGGTTCTCAGGGGACTGTAGGAAATTCCGGGCATTCCGCAACGCATGCAAATTATATTTCGCTCTTCAACCACGCACCTTCTCCCAAGAAGCCACCACAGTGGGACTGGTCATCTCACTTCTCCGGGATGAGCCCCAGGCCTTAGCTCATCAGCTACTTGAGCAGAAGACTCCTGACATCACCACTCTAGCATGCTTCTTCTGGGCCATGGTGCGTCTGTATGAGGGCCCGCATCAAGCCGCCACGGCAGAAGCTGCGCTCCATGCGTTCCAGCAGGGCCGCCGCACGGTGGAGGACCCTGATGGATCTGGCCATCCAGATCGACCGTCGGGAGTGCAGCTCTGAACGTGTGGTCACCCCCCGGTGCCCGGTCCTCACTCCAGAGGAGAGACTGAGGTGCATGACCCACGATCTGTGTTTCTACTGCGGAGCTCTTTGACACATGGTGCGATCCTGCCCAGCCAAGCGGGATAGGAGTTCCTACCCCATTAAGGGAGAGATCCTGTCCATGCCCAGTCCTAAGACCCACTTGGGGCTCTTCATCTCTCTGAAGCTACCCGATGGAGACATCTCAGTCCGGGCAATCACAGACTCTGGGGCCTGCAGTTGTTTTGTGGATCTGAATTTCGCAGCTCAGCACCCGATTCCTCTTAAACCCAAAGCCCACCAAATGACCATCCACATGGCCGATAGGTCCACCATCAAATCGGGCACTGTGACTCATGAGACGGTCCCTATTCCAGCCCGTACACCAGATGGTCACTCGGAGCTGCTACTGTTGGATGCCATTGCATCCCCTCTTTTCCCTGTTATCCTCGGGCTCCCTTGACTTTGGGCGCACTGCCCACAAATCAACTGGGTCACTGGCGATGTGCAATTCACATCCTACTACTGCCACTACCACTGCTTCCCACAACCTCTGGATCTGGCCCTTACTGTGCTCTGCTCGGATTCTGATCCTAACATGGAAACCCACCTGGCAGTCCCCATGGAATACCACGAATTTCTGGACGTATTTAGTAAGAAGGGGGCGGACACCTTGTCACCGCACCGACCTTACGACTGCCCAATTGAATTGCTACCAGGGGCGTGCCTTTCGGCAGGATATACCCTCTTTCTGAATTGGAGCTTGCAGCCCTCAAGGCTTACCTGGATGATAATTTGAAGAAAGGGTTTATCCGACCCTCCACATCTCCCGCTGGTGCCAGGATATTCTTTGTTGAAAAAAAGGACAAGATTCTCAGACCCTGTATTGATTACCGGGACCTCAATAAGATCACGGTTAAGAAACGCTATCCCTTGCCTCTAGTCTCGGAGCTGTTTCAAAGACTCGGACTTCTCAAAATTAGATCTCAGAGAGGCCTATAATCTCATTTGTATCAGAGAGGGTAATGAGTGGAAGACGGCCTTTTGAACACGATTTGGCCACTACGAATACTTGGTCATGCCGTTTGGGCTGTGCAATGCCCCGGCCACCTTTCAACATCTGGTCAACAATGTTTTTTTTTTTAAATAATACATTTTTTATTCATTTTAAAGACAAAAAGAAAAGTGCACATACAAAGTTGCATATAACCATATAAGGCAAAGGCAATGAGGCATAACTACATATACAAATATAAATGTAAATGTGTCTGACCTAGTTGGGGACATTGGCCTGCCATGTATACCCACAACCGGCCAAACTCTGCTGTCTGTTTCCTGATTATTTGAGAGCAGGAGGGTCCCCCCGCCGGCACCCCAACCGGGAGCATACTGTGCCGGGCAGATGGGGAGCCACCCCCCCCCCACAGATTGTCGTTTGCATAGTGACATCCCATCTGACAGCAGAGAATATTAATTGCGGCTATATAGCGGTCAGATCGCCCACAATCAATCTGTAGCCTATTATAACTTTAAGTCTTTGATAAACCACCTTTGCATATTACAAAAAAGAAGAGGTCAAAATAGTTGAGAAGTAGAGAAGAGTATTAAAGAAGTAAAGAAGAGAGGATGGAATAGTGAGAAGGAGAAGAGATATAGATAGGGGAAATAGAGATTAGATCAAGAAGTTCCCAGCGGGCATGGGGTGAAAGACTTTGAGATAACTATCCAAAACAATATTTATCGTAGGATATACAATGTGACACGTTGCTATTACTAAGGCTAATGCTGAAGGCCTAGGGTAAAGGATGAGTGGTCGGCAAAGATGCGGGGGAACCCCCCTTCAACATCGGGTCAGGGTATGAGATAGTATCTTTGTAGATACTTGTGGTCTTAAATAGAGTTGAGCGAACACCTGGACGTTCGGGTTCTGCTGGTCCGTCCGAACTTCGGGACAAAGTCCGGGTCCGGGTCCGGACGGAACCCGAACGATCGCACGGAAAGTTACCCCAAGCAACAGGCACGCTAGCAAGCCCAAGGCAGGCCTGGGCCTGGGCCTGAAACAGGGCTTCAAGCCTGCCTGGTCGTCTTGGGCTTGCAGGTCCACAAGCGAGTTGAGATAAATTCTGGTGTTCATAGATGTTTCTATGATAGAGTATGGGACTGGGCTACAACTTCCCCCCAAGGGGGCGTAGAAACGGCTGGTGAGTAGGAAATGGGATCCGGAAGTCGTAATCGGAATCATTATCGTTGCACAGTGTAACATATAGGATGCTATTTATAACAAAACCTATCAATAGAGTTTCAGAAAGTGGGGTACGGGCGACCCTTGAAGAACTAGATTAGAGATAAAGGGGA
>BLSH010277080.1:249349-259403 GCA_018402905.1 Glandirana rugosa | reverse complement strand
TTTATCCATTCTTTGATGGATGGTGTTGTCGTTGTCCGCCAGTTTAAGGGTATAAGAGCTCTGGCCGCGTTCAGCATATGTCTAGTTAAGGAATGCTTATATGATCTATATGATGTGTTGTTGATATTTAAGAGACAAGAAGTTTGTTTTTTGTGTTTGTTATTGACTTGATTAGATCGACGACTTCAGTCCAATAGTTTTGAATTTTTTGACAAGACCACCATATGTGTATAAAAGAACCCTCTTCTCTGAGGCACCTCCAACATTTGTCTGATTCCTGAGGTTTCCACTTTTTCATGCAGACAGGGGTAATATACCACTGAGTGCGAAGTTTATAGGATATCTCTTGCATGCGGGTGCTGAGGGAGCATTTATGGGTAAATGTACATGCCTTTTCCCATTGGGATTCTGATATATGAATACCGAGATCCCGTTCCCAAATACATTTATATTTGTCTTCTGACTCCTTTAGTGGTTGAGATATCCATTTGTATATTAAAGAGGTGGCTCCTCTGAGGGGTTCTTGGTCATAGCATAATTTCTCTACTATCGTTAGTGGTCTTGTCAAATCATTTTTCTTTTTCTTTTTTTGGATGAAGTTGTTTATCTGTAAATAGGTCCATATATTGAGTTTGTTTCCTAAAAGTGTAGATTGGAGAGCTTGATGGGAGATTAACTTGTTGTTTTTAATACAGTTGAGGACCAGTAGCGGGTTTCCTTTATTTGTATGGAGTGTTTTAATGCTCTCTGAACCAGGTGGGAAATCCGGGTTTCCAGTGATAGCTGTTAAAGGGCCTGTGGTGGAGGAAAGTTGGTGTAGTTTGAAGTTTTTCAGGCATATTTTTAATGTCGTGCTTATTAGTGGGTGAGATTTTATTTCTTTAGGTGATGACCATGGGAGGAACTGTGTAAGAAATTTTGAGTGGTTTAATTCTAAATTCACCCAATCTTTGTTTTTTGTATGACAGTGCCAATCTATTAGTCTGGTGATATGTGTGGCAAAGTAATATTTTTGGAAGTCAGGCACCCCCATACCTCCTTTGTTTTTGGGGTAAGTCAGAAGTTTTAGGTTGATTCTGGGTTTTTTGTGGGACCATATAAAGTTCCTTTTAGCTTTGGTTAATCTTTTAAAGAAAATTGGGGGAATATCATTAGGGAGGGCATGGAATAAGTAGAGGAGTCTTGGGAGTATTGTCATTTTAAGTATATTTGCCCGTCCGAACCAAGAAAGTTGTTTTGTGTCCCATTGTTTGAGGTCTTGTTCAATTTTTTTGAGTAAGGGAATGAAGTTGTGATGGAATAGGTCTTTCAAGTCGGGTGTTAGTTTAACTCCGAGGTAATTAAAAGCGTTTGATTCCCATTTGTATGGACAATTCTGTTTGGTTAAATTTTTTGCTGTTGGTGACAGTGTTAGATTAAGAGCTTCGGATTTAGAGCTGTTAATTTTGAAGTTGGCTATATATTTGTAAATTTGAAAGGTTTCGTTTAAATTGGGTATAGAGATGTGAGGGGAGGTGATGAAGAATAGAAGGTCATCTGCGTACGCAGCTAGTTTATATTCTCTATTATCTGTTGTGAATCCTTTTATGCTGATGTTAGCATTTATAGATCTTATTAATGGTTCTAGTGACAGGATAAATAATAATGGGGAAAGGGGACATCCCTGTCTTGTGCCATTTTTGATCTGAATAGGATCCGATAGGTAATTGTTAATCTTGATTTTGGCTGTTGGGTATTCATATAGTATCTTGATCCATGACATCATCTTGTTACCTAGGCCAATGTGTGTGCATGTAGCAAACATATAGTCCCAAGCCACTCTATCGAAGGCCTTCTCCGCGTCTGTTGACAGGAGAAGGCCTTCGGTTTTGCTTTGTCTAATTTTATGTATTGGGTTTAGGGACTTGATAATATTGTCTTTGGCCTCACGGCCTGGCATGAAACCCACCGGCCGATTATTTTAGATAGGTGGGGTCTTAGTCTATTTGCCATAATCCCTGCTAATAATTTGAGATCAAGATTTAATAGAGAAATGGGTCTGTAGTTTGTACATTTCTTGCAGTCTTTGTTCGGCTTGGGTATTACTGAAATTTGTGCGGAAAGAAAATCTTTTGATGGTTTATTATCTTTGGTTATTGAGTTAAAAGCTTCTGTTATTGGTTTAATTATTAGAGATTCATATGTTTTATAATATTGGGAAGTGAATCCATCCGGACCTGGACTTTTGCCTGTTTTGAGATTCCTGATCGCATTGGAGGTTTCTTCTGTTGTGATATCAGATTCTAAAATATTGATGTCCGGATGTGATAGGGTGGGTAATTTGCTACTAAGCAGGTAATCTTTAATGATGTTTTCTCTTGTGTCTCTCAATTTGTGTGGTTTGTTTTGTTCAGGGATATTGTAGAGCTCTGTATAATATTCATGGAAGATTTTGGCGATTTTTGTGGTGTCGAATGTTTCTATGCCCTGTTTTTCGTGAATACTAAGTATGTTGTTGGCCGTTTTTGCCTCTTTCAGGGATCTAGCTAAAAATTTACTACTTTTGTCTCCATGTTCGTAGTAGATAGCTCTTTTGAAGAATAGTGATCTTTTTGTTTTTTTGTCTAGAATGTGTTGTAGTTCCTTTCTAGTGTTAAGTAGGTTGTGTTCGATCTTACTAGCCAGTGTTTGTTTGTGGGATTTCTCAAGGGCGGAAATTTTATTTATTAAATTGGTAATATGGTTTTCCTTCTCTCTTTTTTTCCTTGAGCCCCATTTTATGAGTTCTCCCCTAATAACGCTTTTGTGTGCTTCCCATATGGTTAGGGCTGGCATGTCTGGTGTAGTATTGGTGGCAAAATAATCGGCTATTGTTTTAGTGATATGCGTGTGAATGTTGGGATCAGTTAAAAGGGAGGGATTAAGTCTCCAATTAAATGATTTAGGGGTGTGTGTCTTTGATTTAAATTGTATTGAGATTGGGGCATGATCTGTGAGTAGAATATTTCCTATGTTGGCTCTCTGGAGGAATGGGGTATCTCTTTGTGTGATAAATATATAGTCAATTCTTGTATATCTCTTATGCGGGTTCGAGTAAAATGTGAAGTCCCTTCCATCTGGATTTAGCAGTCTCCATGTATCGATTAAGGTTAATGAGTGGAGAAGTTTCTTAATTTTTTTCAAGATGTGGTAAGTTATGCTTGTTTTCCCTATTGATGTGTCAGATAGAGGGTTTAAAGGAATATTGAAGTCACCTCCTAGTATTATGCAACCTTCTGCAAAGGATTTCAATTCATCTATTATCAGTTTACAGAATGTGGTGTGGGCTTTGTTTGGAAAGTAGACATTTGCTAGCGTGGTGGGGATGCCTTCTATCTTGCCCTTTAAAAAGATGTATCTTCCGTCAGGGTCTGAAAGTATTGAGTCTGTTTGAAATGTGGAGTTCTTACTTAGAAGGATCGTCAAGCCTTTTGTTTTGGCCAAAGGATTTGTTGCGTGGTATTCTTTGGTAAAAAAGTTGGTAGTCATTTTAGGGGTTTTAGATCCTTTAAAGTGTGTTTCTTGTAGAAACACAATTTGGGGGGAATGTTTTTTGAGTTCTTTAAGTATGTTCTGTCTTTTCTCTGGGATATTGAGGCCGTTGACATTATGTGATATTAGGGTGGGATTTTTCCCTAAATTTGAATAAACCATGTCAAGTTTTTTCGTTTGTCGTTGAGTGTTTGCTTTGAATATAAGAAGGTGGGTGTAAGTTGGTGAGAATTGTTAGGTTGATGTAGTGGGGATAAAGTAGGCTGGTTGTATCAGATATTTCTTGAATCTGATTAACAGATTCAATAGGTACTTTGATGTTTAGAATTGTAAGTTATGTAGAATTAACTGATATAAAATCTTTGGTTTTCTAATGGTGGGGATGTGGAAGTAGAGCAATTGGTGTGGATAGTTAAAAAGTTGTTAGAATATTGTTTTCGGTTGTTTGTATGTTTCTTTTTTTTTTTTTTTTCTCTCTTTAAAGGATGTAGCTGTGGAAGTCCACTATTGGCACTTACACAGTCCTATTGTTGATGTTGATGTAGTAGGGCATCTTGTGTATTGATTTAGTAATGTGTTAGTCAAGATAGTTTTTAGGAGATCTATATGTGTAAACGGTTAGTATAATTACAATTTTTGGCAACTTGATGAGTGGTATAACAGTATAAGTGGAGTGGGTACCCCTCATAAACTGGTTATTAAACAATATAGACAAAGTGTTCGTGTGTCTAAGCGAAACTTTTTTTTTTTTTCAAACAAATTATAATTTATAAGACTAATATGAAAGATTAGCACCCCATCTGCCCGGGGTCCTCTCTGTAGGATCTTCCCAATCAGCATCCGGATTTGAGATATTAGTCCGGGTGTGTGTCTATCGTTGCAGTTTCTTTTGACCTGATTATCAGATGTTTACCAGGGCAGGTGAGGTACCAAAGGTACCAAAACCCCTCTTGGCCTAAGCGCCCAGTGGGGGTGGTAATATTAATATGTTTGTAACGAAAGTTGGTATTCAACTGGTAAAAAAAAAAAAAAACATGAAAAGAAGAATATAAACATATGAATTTAGGCTTTGAACAAAGAAATCTACAGATTCTGGTAAATAGCATAATGGAAGAGGTGATCCTGAACCAGGTTTATATCCTGTGAATGATGATTCAGTTTCAAGGGATGTTGTGAGGTAAAGTTTTTGAAAGGATTACCTTTTGTTGAGGGGAGATCCTGTTACTGAAAGTTCAGTCATTGCGAGTTGGGATCTCTAGGAGTCTTTGTGTTGTTAATTAGACGATCTATGTATGAGATAATGTTCAGAGCCTGTTGTAAAGGAGAAATGTTAAAAGAAAATAGAAAGCATAAACATTTTGATATTGTTTTAGTCATTATAGACTTTCATTATTTCTTTTTCTCCAAGTATTTCAAGTTGGTACTTCTTGTTTTAAATGTGAAAGTTGTTAACTGTTCAGGTCATTTTCTTTTCTGTGTTCCTGTAAGAAAAATTGTTATGTGATCAGGATGTTGTTGTTGGGGCTTTTTGTGGGTTCCGGGTATCTAATTTAAAGATGAGATTTTGACCAATAGTCAGTTTTTTGGGTTAAAGTGAAGATTAATGTCTGTTGTCTCTGACCTTGGGGTTTTTTGAAGCAGGAGTGCCAGAGTTGAATCCTTCACATTGTTTTTGTTTTTTCCCTTTGGTATAGGGTGTCTTCTGAGGGGTGTTTCCAGGAGTGAGTGTTAATGTTGCAGAATTTGTAGGTGTACGAAATTCTTGATACCAATCCGGCAGATCCATTGTCTCGCAGTGAATTGCTTCACAAAAGAGGGGTAGGTCGTCTGGTGTGCGCAGTAGGATTTGTCGTCCTTCAATTGTGATCTGTACAGCGAATGGGAATTTCCAACGATACTGGAACTTTTTTCTTTTAGTATTTCCAGGATGGGTTTCACAGCTCTCCTATTTTTCAGGGTGATGGGGGATAAATCTTGGAACAGTTGTATTGGTCCTCCGTTAAATAGAATTTGATCATTTTGCCTTGCCTTCATTAGTATGTCTTCTTTTAAGGGAAAGCTATTGAGGCAACAAATTACATCTCTCGGTGGTGCTGTGTCAGGACCCTTGGATCTTAGGGCTCTATGAGCTCTTTCAAACTCTATAGTGGAGTCCATAGGTCTTTCTAGCAGGTTGTTGAAGATGGAAGTGAGAACTGGTTTGATTTCATCTGCATTTATATTTCCTGGGATACCCCTTACCCGTATATTCTTCCTTCTCCCTCTGTAATCCAGGTCCTCCATTTGCCTATTTAGAGTGATTAGGTGCTGCGAATGGCTGATGGTGACTTGCTCCAGTTTTTTAATAGCTTTATCTCTTTGTTTGACACTTTTTTCATTTGTGGCTACTTGTTCAGTTAGTCTAAATAGGTCTGCTTTGAGTTCCGTTATTGCAGAGGAGAAGGAATTCTTAATGTCTGAAGCAATCTCAGTCATATCTCTGTAAGTTAGGGGTTGGTCTAAATTCATTGTGTCTCTGTGGGATCTTTCTGAGGCCACTAATGATTCGTTATCGAAATCCTCCTCATCAGTATAGTCCTGCGTGGGGAGAGTTTTTGATTCTGTGGTGTTTCTGTTCTTCTGTGATTGGTTTTTGAAAATATCAGCAATGTCAGGACAGGAAGATCCAGAAGTCAAACGTTGGTATCTGGTCTGTGAACCTGATTGCGGGTTAAGTTTCTGTGGTTTGCCCATGTTGCAGTAGTTTGGACCGTGTAGTGCCTAGCGGGTGGTTCTTAGTGAGATGGCATCACGGTTTGTGTTAAGGGTTGAGAGAATGGATGTCCCAATGTGGCCGCTGGTCTGAGTGTAAAGTAGTGTCTGCTTCTTTGTTGTGTTGCAGCGTGTTATAAAGGGGGGTGTTATGCTGGTTGGAATTATAGATGGAGTATGTTTGGAAATCCTCCTTTGATGGGTGAGAGGATAATGTCCCAGTAAAGTTATATACCCGTGTCCTATTGCTCAGAAACGGTCAAGAGGTTGCTAAAAATTGCTGGTTGTTGCCAGCACCTTGATCACAGGTGCCGGATGGGCTCCTCAGGCAACACAGTGTTCCGTTTGTCCGCGCGAGCGTTTCGTGTGGTATTCCACAAATTTAGCCCGGAGTCTGATTGGGGCCTACTGCGATGTATGCCGCGCTGCAATGTGAGCACCGGTGGGCTTTAGATAAGTAGACCTCTTGCTTTAGATGGTAGGCTGTTTGTGCTCTGAGTGGACTAGTGGGGCACAATTTAATGTGTTTTAACCTCTCACCCGGCTGCGGGGTCCAGCGTGTGGAAATGTTCCGACGGTCTGGGTAATGCCGTGAATAGCTCGCCCCTTAATCGGAAGTGCTGGATGAGCTTCCCAGGTAATGTATGCCCTTCTCTAGGGTACCCGTTCGTCTGGGTAGATGTTACTGTCCGGATGTCTTTATAAATTTAGTCCGAGGTCTCGTTTGGGCCTGCCGCGGCATAGGCCGTGCTATGGTGTGATCACTGATACGCTATAATCGGGTGATCTGTGGGCTATAGACCGTAGATATTGGTATGGTTGTATTCGTGGTGTTGTTGTGAGTTACAATCTGGTGTAATTATCTCTCACCGAACCATGTAGTCCTCAGGGTGTAGCAGTGTGCAGAGGGTCCATTTGGCATTTTTATTGTTAACATGTGGTCACACCCCTTTAGCACCTGGTAGTTCATTACATGTACAAGCTATTGGGATCTGAGCACAGGTATATCTCTTTTTCAAGAATCCTATGCACACCCCCTAGCACATCACAAACTCACCAGAAAATGTGGACCTTCATAACAAAGCATAGGTCAAACACGCTGATTGAATTGAGAGGTATGATCCTGTTCTCCCCCTGATCTGCATGGATCCACTTATAGTAGAGGAGACAGAAAAAACTCATTGCATTAAACCAAAAAAAACTTTCATTAAATTGCAAACAAACAGTACACTCACATTTGTTGGTGCTGCATGTTCTAGAGTGTGCACCCTAGCAGCTGATGCGGGGGGGGGGGCATACAGGTATGCCCACCTAAATTGGGGCTGCTCCTGTCTGGTCGTAAATATATTGTAGCCAGACAGGAGTCAGTTTAACCACTTGCCAACTGCTAACTATATATAAACTGCCGCAAGGCGGTCTCATTATTTTGGGAGAGTGTACTATAACGTCCTCCCAGAATTCCACTCCCGTGCAACCCCTGGGGCATGTACACAGGAGTCTCCATTCACGCCGGGTTCACGGGACCCAGCAGGTCACGGATCCCAGTCAAGGGCCAATGGCAACAGCCCTTTATCATGTGATCACGCCATCCAATTACGGTGTGATCACAATGTAAACACACTGGGGTCATCCAGAGTGTAAGCTCTCTCCTCTCCTCACACTGATCCAGCGTATGAGGAGAGGAGCGAGACTGAGTGCCCTGCAGAGAAAACTGTGAGTTTTACAACATTTATACTGTGCCCAGCAGTGCCCAGCAGCACCCAGCAGCACCGAGCAGTGCTCAGCAGTGACCCTACTGTGCTATCAGAGCCACATCTGTGCTACCAGTGCCACATCTGTGCCACCAGTGCCACATCAGTGCCACTAAAGTGCCACATCAGTGCTATACAGATCCATCAGTGCCACTACAGTGATCATCAGTGCTACCAGAGTGCCCATCAGTGCCACCAGTGCCACTGCAGTGCCACCTGTGCCCATTAGTGCCACCTGTGCCCATCAGTGCCACTACAGTGCTCATCTGTGCCATCAGTGCCACTACAGTGCCTATCAGAGCCACAGCTGTGCCACACCTGTGCCTCATCAGTGCCACCTTTGCCACTACATCAGTGCTAAATTAGTGCAACTACAGAGCTCATCTGTGTCATCAGTGTCCCATCAGTGCCACCAGAGTGCCCATCAGTGCCACTACAGTGCCACCTGTGCCCATCAGTGCCACCCATGCTCATCAGTGCCACCTGTGCCCATCATTACCACTACAGTGCTCAACTGTGCCATCAGTGCCACTACGGTTCCCATCAGTGCCACTATAGTGCCCATCAATGCCACACCAGTGCCACATCAGTGATCATCAGTTCTACATTACTGCAACTACAGTGCTCATCTGTGCCATATTTTAGTGCCTTTATTGCCACTAAAGTGCCCTTCAGTGCCACTACACTGCCCATCAGTGCTACTACAGTGCCATCAGTGCTCATCTGCACCACTACGGTGCTCATCTGCACCAATACAGTACCCTACAGTGCCACTACAGTGCTCATCAGTGCCACTACAGTGACATTGGTGCCACTACAGTGCCCATCAGTGCTCATCAGTGCCACTACAGTGCTATCAGTGTTCATCTTCACTAGAGTTGAGCGGACACCTGGACGTTCGTGTTCGTCTGGTTCGGCCGAACTTTGCGGAAAAGTTCGGGTTTGGTACCGAACTTGACCCGAACTTGACCCGGACCTCGAACCCCATTGAAGTCAATGGTGACCCGAAGTTTTGGGCACAAAAATGGCTGTAAAAAAGTCCTGGAAAGGGCTAGAGGGCTGCAAAAGGAAGTAAAATTGGGGCAAGGAGTAGGACAAGTGCCCTACAAACAAATGTGGATAGGGAAATAACTTAAAATCACATAAAAAAATAAAAATGGGAGGAGGAGGTGGATGTGGAGTAGTAGCCTAGAGGTTGACTAGGCCGTGACTGTGGCAGTGTAGGTGAAAGTGGCGGTGGTGGAGGAGGAGGTAGCCAACACTGTTATTTGTTTGTTTGTTTTTTTTTTCTAATTGGGGTAGCCCCCAAAATATTGAGACATATTAAAAAAAAAAACAAGTATACCAATGGCTGTGTGAGGCCGTTCTAAATGTCTATTCTGCACAAGGTACATACAAGTCTTGTGGGATCCGTGCCTGGTTCATTTAATAAACGTTAGCTTGTCCACGTTGGCTGTGGACAGGCAGCTGTGCTTGTCTGTGATAACGCCCCCTGACGAGCTAAACACACGTTCAGACAATACACTGGCTGCAGGGCAGGCCAGCACCTCCAAGGCATAAAGGGCAAGCTCAGGCCATGTGCCCAATTTGGAGACCCAGAAGTTGAATGAAGACCCAGAGGTTTAACCCGTGTACCGGACTCGAACGGGAAATACGGAACCTCCACGACCGGACGGGACGTCGGTCACATAACAGACTTGCACACAAATCGAGCAGTCCCCCGCAATAGTGTCTGTTCGTGTCGACGGACAGGTGTCGGTTGCACCTGTTCGATTGCAAATAATTTACTTGGTCCGTGCCTAGGGTGTTCTGAACATACATGGAACACGTCTTATCTGTAAATCTTGCCGGAGTGTGTCGGTAACCATATGAACAAAAAAAAAAATTATACAGAGTTATAAAACCCCCGATGGGGTTAATCTTTTTTTTTTGTTTGTTTGTTTATTGTCACAACCGATGGAGGAGGAGGTGGTGGCGGTGAAAGTGGATGTGACGGTGTCAGTGCCGGATCAGTTGGAGATCCGATGATGAGGTGTAGGTGG
>BLSH010277080.1:231520-246751 GCA_018402905.1 Glandirana rugosa | reverse complement strand
TTTATATGTTATGATTAAATATACTTGAATGAAATCTGATTATAATAAATTTTCTATCATGATCCATCCTTTGTTGTATCATTCCCACATGTGTGTCATATAAAGTCCCAATTTTTTATTCAAATTGATTTTAGTCTTCATTAAATGCTAGGGATGGAGGCACATGACTAATTAGTCCTGGCCTCATGTAAAGTCCCAAACCTCCCCACCCCCTTTTCTCAATATTGACAGGGATGGACACACATGTTGGTGAATATCCTTTAAAGCATTTTCACCCCCCTCTGAATTGTCCCTTTGGGTAGATGCTAGATTTCCTTCCCATATTTATATATACATGTTTCCTATTTTTCACCCCCTGGTCCGCAGTCCACTAGGCTGCGGACCATATCCATTGGTATGCCCCTGCCTCATCCCCCTGTTCGACTCGGCGGTGCGGGGGTTGGTGCTCCCTGGTGGCCCGGCCGCATCGGGTCCGGGAGCTGCGACGCACACTGGTGTCCCCCTTGCCTCCGCCTCCCATGTGCGGGGGGCGGGCGTCTACCACTGTGCGTCGGCGCCACGTCATCCAGCACGACTATGCCGCTTCCTCCTGGATGCGGAGTCGGCTGGATATCCACACTCGCGGGCGCCATTGGAGGCGGGCTGTTCCTCCCGCCCCCCACGTTCGCTCCCGCGTGCGTGACGCTGGCGGGAACTGATGGCGGCGGTGCCTATATCAGGCATGCCCGCCGTGGCTTCGGACACCTCCGGCAGCTTCACAATCACTTACGACACGGTCAGTATGCCCTTCACCACTGTAGGCAACGCTTGTTCCCACTCTTTTCTCCCAGACACATCCCTCTTATAGCATTAGAGACACAGCCTCAGTGGGTCCTTCTACCATTTCCCTCCTTTCCCACTTCCTCACCTGTTCTCCCCCTTTTAGTTTTTCTTTTCAGCCTTCACTCTTCCTATATTCTTCTATACATGACGGTTGATCTCACTATACATACTCACGGTCACGGACCCTTGCCTCTCCTCTTGTATTTGACATCAATCACCTTCATTGCACACATAATTGGTTTTTACACTAGATTTTCCATCATCACCCCCAGCTTCCCATGGAGGTCTCCGTGTCCACACCGGGCATCCTCTGGATAGGACTGCCGTCCGGTCTCCCGCCTCAGCTCCCGGCCCGAGGTATCGGGGCACCCCTTTGCACCCCGCCCATGTGCCGCCAAAGTGCTAACATGGTAAGAGGCCTTTGGGTTTCCATATCCTAATGGGTGGGGTCATTTTTAGTTAGGGTCGCATAATAATTTTTACAGTCGCTAATTATGCGTATTATTCCTTCTAGAACATAAGCTTGCTCCTGATGAGTGATTAAAATGTCACGAAACGCGTAGAGCTACCACACGCTTTTTACTACAATACTCAAGTATACTTTCTCAACTGCTTTTGAACCATCAATTGCCCCTTACTATGCTACTCAAGTATCAAATATTTAATTCATTTTTATTATTATACTGGGGCATCCCCATTAAGGGATATTATGAGGTTACAAATTATGCAAACTATGATCAGTATTTAACATTATTATCACTACTGTATGTATGTGTGCAATATCAGTGATGGATCGGGGAGACTGTCATTAAGTTTTCACCAATCATGAATGTAATTTTTATTTATTGTATATTAATTCGATACCATGATTGTAACACTATGTATACCCTTTATTACATTGTTGCATATCTTTTATTATGTTTATATGTTATGATTAAATATACTTGAATGAAATCTAATTATAATAAATTTTCTATCATGATCCATCCTTTGTTATCATTCCCACATGTGTGTCATATAAAGTCCCAATTTTCTATTCAAATTGATTTTACAGTTAAAAGAATAGAATTTATTTTTAGGCAGCCCCCTCCCTCCCTTCTCTGATTGGTCAAGGCAAAGTCGTCTGGCAAAAGTCGTGTTGTAAAGTCGCCGGAGGTCCTTGAAGTCGCGCTGAAATCGCCTAGCGAAGTCGCACCGAAGTCGGGTCGCCCCTATGTGAATGCAGGCTAAACCAATGGTCTGACATACCTGACTTCAAAATATGGCCTGATCTGGCTGGATCCATCAGTACTTTTGGCCCACTTTTGCCAATCTTTGAAACGTGATTGGTCACTGCTGTATAAAGTAATAGAAATAGGTGTTCTCCCAATTTGGCTTCAAAAGTAGAAACACGCTTTAAAAATGTATTTGCTTGAAATATTTGCAGATTAACCACTTGCTGACCAGCCGCCGTCGTTTGACGGCAGCAGGTTGGCTCTCCTGCGCGAATCGCCGTAGATGTACAACGGCACTTTAAGAGACTGCAGGGGGCACGCACACGCCTGCCGCACGTCTCTTGAGCAGATGCACGTGGCCAGCGACCGCGATGTCCGCGGGCTACCCGCGATCGCTCCTCACATGTAAACAAACGGATTTCCATTCTGACAGGGAAGTGGAGAGAAATCTGCTGCTCCCATACCTCCTGACTTTCTGAGATGGGAATGAGGGACACCTATTAGCAATAGTATGTAGGCACAGGACGTACCACCTGGCACACCCCTTTTAAAGGAGACTTGTACAAAAAAAAAAAATGATTGGTTAAATCCACAAGTGCTTTTCAACACTAGTATCCCTTTGCATTGGCTTTTGGAATTTACAGATATAGCAATAGATAAAACGTGCATTTTATTTACAAATATATAGATTAGACCTAAATGAGGGACAAATGAGGAGGAAAGAGGGACAGAGGGACTTTGTTCCAAATCAGGGACAGTCCCTCGAAATCAGGGACAGTTGGGCTATGGCTGCTCCCAGTGATCGGGAGCAGCTTTCTCTCTTCACCCCCAGTCATTACAGTCCCCCCACAGTTAGAAACACCCTCCTAGTGAACACTTAACCCCTTGATCGCCCCCTAGTGTTAATTAACCCCTTTACTGCCAATGACATTTATACAGTAATCAGTGGCTATTTTTAGCTCTGATCGCTGTATAAATGTCAGTGGTCCCAAAACAGCAGCAAAAGTGTCCGATCTGTCCGCCACAATATTGCAGTCCCACTAAAAATCGCAGATCACTGCCATTACTAGTAAACAAAAAATAATAATAATAATGCCATAAATCTATTCTCATAGTTTGTAAACCCGATAACTTTTGCGCAACCCAATAAATATACGCCTATTACGATTTTTTTTTACCAAAAATATGTAAAATAATATATATCAGCCTAAACTGAGGAATACATTTTTTTTAATATATATATTTTTTTTTGATATGTATTATAGTTAAAAGTAAAAAAAAAAGTTATTTTTTTCAAAATTGTCACTCTTTGTTTGTTTATAGCGCAAAAAATAAAAACCGCAAAGGTGATCAAATGCCACCACGACCGCGCAATTGTGATGCAGTGCCGTATCGCAAAAAGTGCTCTGGTCAGGAAGGGGGTAAATCCTTCTGAATTAAAAGGTGTGTAGATATTACAGTGCAGAGCCGGGTAATAATTATGGGATTGCCTTGAGTTTTCCTTTAATTTTCAATCATCTTATGCTAGTATAACTCATGATTTCTATTTTGTTTTATTACTAAAAAATATTATACACATTAAATCTAAATTTCCCTATCAATACATTGAATAATGAACCCATTTCACGCCCAGTTTTATTTTCTGCAAGCCTTGCTCCCCTGGGATTCACAAATATTGCCTATGGTATTGACTGACTATCGCACTCTAAAATTACATTGCAATCTGATCAAAAAACACAAAAAAAGAAGTTCTCATTATACCTCTCTGACATTAATTTAGGCATTTTTATGTGTACCCTATTAAGTAGGCTAAGTGCTTTTTGATAATTGCTCTTTGTAGTTTTTAGAGCACTTCGGACTATTCCCAGTTCAATTTCTTCTTTTATCCAATGTTTGAAATATTGATTTCTGACAGATAAAAGCAAACATTATTATCTCTGTGAGTCTGCAACATACAATAAGAGAGGAGAGGCTTGGCTCCTGATACCCCAGGGACCAGTCATATTTGAAACACACTTTGCTTTATTACATTTCGTCAACAGAATTTACTTACCGCTTGCTGGGATTTATGGAAGAAACAAGTGCAATAATTGCCCCCACAATATTACTAGTTGCTGGGACAATTTTGCATTTAGTGAGATAAAAGCTGACGCTCCCTTGATGGCTGCAGTGATTGTAACGGGTTTAACGGCTGTCAGCTGGCTGCGCATAAGTGTGATTTATCTTCGTCCGTATCTCAGCGTGGAGATTCTGCATTCAAATACAAAGCGGTGTTAGAAATCCATGTTGCAATTACATGGAGAACAGTTTAGCGTCTAACATGTTACTGTTTCCAGGGATTTTTCATTAAACCACAAGAAAGCTTCATAATTTGATCACAGGGATGTAGACTGGTCAGAAGATTTCTCATTCTTTCTGTCATTTAATTTTAATTACTCACAAATTTTGTTATGAAAATGTATTCATTAAAAAAATACTCCTACCCAAAATTAAGTATGTCATATTACCCGTTACTTACTGTTCCTTAATGTGGTCCTGGTTACCAGAGTTATGAGACAGTTACATGGGATTGTATAACCTTGGTGGTCTCTGTATTGCTCTGCTGCAGACTGAATGGCTCACACACCTGCAACTAAATGTAGAAGTATGGGTATTTTGCTATATGCAAAACAAGGTGCCAAGGAAGCTGCAAACAGCTGTGGCTTTGCATGACATTTTGTAATTATGGACTACATTCAGGGCTGGCCCAAGACATTGTGCTGTGTGGGTCCAAGAATGAAATGATGCCCCCCCCCCCACCTGCCCAAAAAAAAAAATCACACCTACCAAAAGGCCCCCACATCTGTTATTTTATATCATGATAATTAAAACTAAAATTAAATTTATCAGGAAATCAGATTTACATGCAACAGCACCGCGTCTATATGAAAAATTATATGACATACCATTATGTTCAATTCCAAGGGGCGGGCTAGGGTAGTATAGCAGCAGGCTAAGGTAGTATATGGACAGGCTAGGGTAGTATATGGACAGGCTGGGGTAGTATATAGACAGGCTAGGGTAGTATATGGACAGGCTAGGGTAGTAAATGGACAGGCTAGGGTAGTATTTGGGCCGGCTGGGTAGTACATAGATAGTCTAGGGTAGTATATAGACAGGCTAGGGTAGTATATAGACAGGCTAGGGTAGTATATGGACAGGCTACGGTAGTATATAGACAGGCTAGGGTATTATATAGAAGGCTAGGGTAGTATATGGACAGGCTAGGGTAGTATATTACCACCCCCCCTGGAGCCGCATAAGGGATCCCTATAGAGTGTGAGAGACTGCTGATGTTCCCCTCTGGTTGGATTGCTCATTCGAGGCTGACACTGACCCTCCGTAATAGGGGGTCGGTGCGTTCTGGTAAGGGGCTTGGTTTGTTGGTGTCACGGGTGATGGGCTGCACGGTGGAAGTTTGGTGACCACTGCCAACGATGAGAGATTTCTTTTGAGGATCCCAACATTTATGCGGACATTGTACTACTGACTTGTGCGCTGCAGTTCTTTCTATGAGTCGACTCTTAGTAACAGAGCCAGTTTGACACACACACACAAGTACATACACACATACTTCCCTCTTTCCCTCTGCAATGCAAGTCTGAGTGAGGACACCTGAGGGGATGTAGCTGTTGAGTAAATGCACTCTTTGGTGGAGTGCGGATTTGCATTTGGATCGCTTTTCAGAGCACATTTGACATTATAATGCTGCACTACATTGGACTCAGTCAGTTTGACAGGGGGTGGCGTCTGACAAACTCCGCAACCTGATTTAAAAATGGGAATGTGTACAGTCCTTTCTGGCTCTTATTTTGCAGTTTAGGTGGATGGCCAGGGATAGTAAAACCACAGCTCAGCCACCCGTTTTTACTGCCCCCCTGCTGCATCCCCCATGTGTGGAAATAAGCGACTTAAATTGTACAGCCTCATGTGCCCATGTGAATGAAGCATAAAGATAAGCATCTTAGTGCTTTCTATTAAGTTTATAGAAAGTTACAAGGATACTGCATTTCTGGCAGGATCAACGGGTATTTTCTAAACTTTCTAAAATGTTCTTAGCATGAAATTTGAACTAATGTAGCCACCATATCTAAGGACTGGTAAGGCCATGTTCACACAGGGCGTACTATACCATATGCCAGTACAGGGCTTTGTTTACCTTTACCTGCACAGGTGTTCCATGCACCCCCGAGCAGACAGTCCCATTGATGTTGATTGGGACACAGTGGCTGCACAGACACAGTGGCTGTATCCCAATATGACATTCATGTGGATGTAGATGCATGTGAGTGCATTTCGCTGAATACAGGCAGTCAATGGTGGCCCGTCCATTAGGGGCGCATGGGCGCCACTCCCCATCCATGCATCTGACTCCCTGAACTACATACAGGGCACCGGACGCATGGATTCCAATGGAGGGGTTTTTTTTAAGCACATGATTAGAGCCAGAGGCTCTAATAGGCTTCAAAAAAGGGTGGTCTCGGGGCGCAGAGCACTGCACTCTGAGCCCATCCAGTTGTGTGACAATAGTGAATGAATATTCACTATTTTGCACACTGAGGGGTTGATTTACTAAAGCTGGAGAGTGCAAAAATTGATGCAGCTTTGCATGCTAGCCAATCAGCTTCTAACCTCAGCTTGTTCAATCAAGCTTTGACAATAAAACCTTGAAACTGATTGGTTTCTGTGTGGAGCTGCACCAAATTTTGCACTTTCAAGCTTTAGTAAATCAACCACTGAATCACTTTCCTGCCAATCAGGAAGTGGGTCATGAGACCCATTTTCTGATTGGCCAAAATGCCAGGCGATCCTATTGGACACCTAGGAGGAGGAGGGAGGAAGAGGAGAGAGGAGAGCACGGCCGGAGAAGACCGACTGACCGACCCACCAGCGGCAGCTGCCACTCTGGATGGCTCACCCACAGTGGCACTTCTCGGCTTGGACAGGGGAGGGGAGATTGGAGTGTCATCCTGGGAAGGTAGGGAGGCCGTCCGTCTCACACGGGGGGGCATTCCTCGAGGCATTGGTTTGCCCTCAGTGTCGTTGGTTTTCCGCAACCCCCCCCCCCCCCCCGAATTATCGAGCACCAGCCACCACTGCAGAGTGTGAATTCATGGACGTGCATACCAGTCCCAATAGACATCAATGAGATGCCCTGCACGGAACGCCTGATCTGTCCTTGAATCACTGCACAGAGAAGCAGGAGAAGAGCAGGAATTTCAAATCCCTGGAGTGCTGCACTGGCTGCATGGGCACTGACAGCTCATCGGCCACAGAAGTAAGTACAGTGGGTAGGGAGGGTTTACGGTGTTAGTTAATCTTTTCATTTTTTTTCTGAAAAGATGAACTTACACTTTTAGCCTTCATACACACGGGCGTTTTTTGACGCCACTTTTTTGGGCATTTTTTGCAGCTCTCCGTGTTATTCAATGGCCCTCTAAAAACACTGATGTTTTTGAGCAGTAAAGGGCGTCGGCGTTAGTGAGCTGTTTCTAGAACGCGGGACCAGTGCGTTCTGAGGCTGTAGCGTTTTGGCATTTTTTGGCGCTAAACGGCAAAACACTCACTAACGTTGTACCGGCATTAACTGGTGTTTTTTGACGCCGACATTTTTAGGTTGAAAAATAGCAGACATCTGATTTTTTTTTTAAAATGCTTATTGGCGCAGACGCTCACTAAACCTCACTAACGCCGATGCATAACGCTGAAAAAAATGCAGATTTTTCCAAACCGTCGAACCCGACGTTTTGTTTATTTTTTCTCAGATGCCCGTGTGTATGAGGCCTTAATACCAACTGTCCTGCTCTTTTTGAATTTAATTCTGCCAGATTTTAAGAGCTCTCTGCGCCCTATAGGGCTAACTTGACTTTTCCTGTTCTGTCTGACACATTTAAAATAACAGAAAGGGATGAAATGGGGACACAAACAACAATAAAAACCTGATCAAGATTTGCACCCTATATTTAGAGGAGGTCCCTACTGTAAATTTACTATACTCGGAGAAATCATTGCCTATATGGTAAATCCTCACGTATAGCCAGTATACAGTACATTATTTTTCACAGTAAGTTACATAATGTCAATAGACTTTGTAAAAGAAGAAATTCATTTTACTGTACAGGCCGCTCCATTTTCTTCTCTTGGTTGTATATTATAGTAATCTGCCATCATAACTGCAATAGAAAAAAGAAAGCAATTATACACATGTATAATGGACTTCATCTACAAACCATTTCCTCACCAAATGACTCCATGTTTTACAAAGCTATAGCCTTGATAATAGCCAGTGTTCGTAATCAATTGATTTTTTTATTTAATGATGTTTCACAGATAAACCAATCTACATGATTTCTTATATAGCTTGAACATTCTCAGAAAAGCCGAATTAATTAACTTAAATAATGACAAATGTATACATTAAAAATAAAAGGTATACAAAAAAAGGTTAAAATAACATTTTAAAAGTATGCGTTTTATTACTGGTACACAAAATATTAGAAATACATTGTTTTTATACCAAGCATCTATGTACATAGCCTAAAGCTGGGTGTACATATGTAAGTAGGTGCCTACAAAGATGATTTTGTTTTTACCAAGTTTAGTTGACCTGCCAAGCCTGGGAAGGGGTTAATTGGGTCTGGACTCCTTTCCCAGGCTTTTTGGGCCCTGCCTTCCTTCCCTGTGCATATTTAAATAGGGGGAAGGCCAGGTCCCAGGAGAGAGCCACACATGGGATACTGAGAAGGGGCTGCTGCACCATGTAGTCCTACTGAACACCGCAACACTGGAAGAATCTGCCAGCTTTGGAGGACACCAGTTACAGGCTTTCACCTAATTGAAGTTCTGTGCATTCATAATCAGCGCTTACAGGTACAAATTTTTCCTCAGAAGGGTTCAAAACATTACTCAAACAATTCCATGTACAAAAAAAAATAAAAAAAATATTTGGTGTAGTATGTTCTGCTCAAAAATGAATTCTTTTGAGTAGAACATACTACACTATATAGCTTTGGAGATTCATCACCTGGAGAAAGCAGGATCAGCTTGCAAATTGAGACTCCACCATATAAATAAAGGAAATCAAGAAAGTGATAGACATTTGGAGCTTGCACTTTATTGGACAAGGCCTTGTTTGAGTAATATTTTGAACTCTTCTGAGGATAAATTTGTACCTGTAAACGCTGGTTGTGATTGCACAGTGGATTTCTTTCTGCTGAGGGCGACAGATTATTTCCAGCTGCTGGGTTTATTTGTCTTAGAGTAAAGCCCCATGCACACGTTCTGAAAATCGGAAGACAGATCGTCCGTTTTTCTTTTTTGCATGCCAATCTCAGATCGAATTGGAAGAGTTTACTAAAGTCATGAAAATTCTCGTATGACAGAATAAAAAATCTGAAGTGATGTCATGTGTTGTAGTGTAATTGTATTATCGGACAACAACTGTACTGATTGAATGAAAATCGTACGATCTGGTATTGTAAGAGAAAAAGTTTGTACGATCGAATAATATCAGATGAACTGTCATGATCGGCTCTCAAAAGCTCTGTACTAACGATCTGATTATAGTACGATCGCTTCAAAAGCGAGATTTTTCCTCCGATTTTCAGATCGCGTGTACAAGCCATTAGGGTGGTTCTAGTGCTCTGGTGTTGAGTATAAATACCAGATAAAGGTACACCTGAGCAGTCTTAGCTTAGTCAATTAGGGTTGGAACTTTATTTCATTTGTATGGATATTGCCACGAGAGAGAGTTCTCAGTAAAGTATTTTGAAATGTTCTAAGCCTGGTCTGAAGTTATTTAAAGGGGTCCACCGTAAGGAGAACCCATGTACTTAGCCTTATGGTACGGGAGAGTGAATGGGGCATGCATGAGGTCTCATATGCTGGATGTAGAGCATGCATGAGGTCCCATATGCTGGTTGTAGAGCATGCATGAGGTCCCATATGCTGGATGTAGAGCATGCATGAGGTCCCATATGCTGGATGTAGAGCATGCATGAGGTCCCATATGCTGGACTGGTGGAGAGGGCACTGGCTCGGCATTGTCCCTCCTAATTGCAACATACATCAAGTAAGGATATGTATAACATGGAACAGCACATTTCACAGAGGAACTATGCACATTTAAGTACTGCACACAGTCTATGGCTCACCTCTAAGCCGGGGTACTTTGTTGACTTGACATGATGTTTGACTTTCACATGGACATGACCCCACATGGTCCCACATTGATGAGCATGCGCGAGAGAGAAAGGTATCCCCACATGCAGGGCAAGTAGGCCCCGTCCACACCTGTACTGAATTTCATCTGGTTCAGCAGGATGCATTCGAACTTGTGTTCCTCTGTCTGTTCACCAGAAACTGGTCTAGTGACCTTCTGTCAATTGGTCCTGCTGGAAAACCTGCATTCAATCAGTGCTTGCAAACAATGGCTGCAGCACTGATCAGTGTATTCTGATGGGGGTCCCACTGTCAGTATATAATAGACTGTCAGGGTAGATACCTGCATCCACATTGCTTGTGTGGATGTGGGAATCTGTGATTTTTTTTTCTATTCAACCTGCTGCTTTAGGGCAAATTTATATTTCAGTGTTCTCTTATGTCCCATGTTAAGGTGCATTGTGTTAAAGCAGGGGTCTCAAACTAGCATCCCTCTAGCTGTTGCGAAACTACAAGTCCCATCATGCCTCTGCCTGTGGGAGTCATGCTTGTAACTGTTAGCCTTGCAATACCTTATGGGACTTGTAGTTTCGCAACAGCTGGAGGGCTGCCAGCTTGAGACCCCTGTGTTAAAGGCATTGTGCACTTTCAAATGCTTTTGTTGTTGTAACTAGATATTAGTGTAGTTATATTCCCAGTGCTGTTTGTTTGTCTTACCTTGTAATGATGGGCTCGCGTGTGGTGGCTGCAGTTTGTTATATCATTGGTGATCCATTCCCTTTTATGTTCATGTATTTATGCAACTCGCCTATCCCTAGGCACAAGACAACTTCCTGTTCCTGATCATACAATGCATGCACACAATGCATGTATTGCCATCACACATGTGGGAGGGTTAATGTAATAAAAAAATCTTACAGCTGCATCAGTGAGCTTTCTTTGTGATTGCTCTACCTGTTTGTGGATGTGTCAGATCAAGTGGTGCTAGTCGAGCTTGGAGCCAGCTGGGCCACCGGGTTCGGGCCTTCTGGGTTCTGCTTTAGGCAGATAGCTGGGATATAAAACTATACTGATAGTCTAAAAAGCAAGACAAATACCCCAGTCAGAAGATTCTAGAATAAGTGCCCTTATGGATTACCATAAATTATGTAGTATTAATAACCACTGTTCAAGCGAATGTAACAATAAAGTTTCTCTTTTACGGGGGTTGAAATGCAAAGGGATGTTTATGCTTAGATGTTATTGGAATCCTTTTTTCAACAATGATGCATATAAAAGTTAATATCTTGTAAAACAGTGATCTGCAATGCGCTATGATGATGCATAGCTCGATGGATGTACTGCTACTGTTACATATACTGTTACATATAATCTTGTGGTAAATTAATAAAAAACATTGAAACACAAATTACTGGATCTGCACCATTGATCTGCACCAGAGACCCAGAGATTTTGAGATATGTAGTTTCTTCACAGGAAGTTTCAGTTCTTACACTAAAGTACAGACAGAAATCATGCAATATACTGTGCAGGGCAGTGCCTTGCTGCAAGTCTTATGTTTGATCACAAACAGAAATTACTGACTAAGGAATATGAAGATGTACTCTAATATACCGTAGGCTGTGTGTACAGAGCAACAAATAACACCAGAATGAAACTACATGATCAATATGCATCACATACAGGTAAAAAACACAAGGCGCAGGTAATCATGTAGGAAGGTTTACAATGTCTTTAACCATTAGCATACCACCCCATAGCACAAATACTGTGACAGGGCGGCTTCTCTGCGCCGGATCACGTACATGTACGTGATCTGGCATTGTCATTCATGGGTGTGCCACATTTGTGCTGTGATTTGGAACAGCATAATATGGTCAGCAGGTCCTGGCCAATGATTTATGGCTGGGACCTGCTGATTGGCCTAGCGAACCACAATACAGAGCCCTGTGTTTACTAACAACACAGGGCTCTGTCCATGGAGCATTGATGTGGCAGTTTTTTCTCCCTGCAAAACATGAAGAAAAAACAACTGTATTGATCGGTAAAAGCAGCACATATTACACATTGTTAGGTACATAGTTAACCCCTTGATTGCCCCTAGATGTTAAACTCTTCCCAGCCAGTGTCATTAGAACGGTGACAGTGTATAGTATTATCACTGTATTAATGTAACTGGTGATGTCAGTGTCAGTTCCCACCCAGTGTTAGATTGTCCACTGCACTATCAAAGTCACTATAAGTCAGTGATCACCGCCACTATTAGTATATAAAAAAAAAAAATCCAGTATATACAGTATACCATCATTTGTAGACGCTATATCTTTCACGCGAACCAATCAATATACACTTTATATATGTATATATATATATATATAAATTTTATTTAAGTAAAAAAAAGTTTGTTTTTTTTTGCAAAATTTTCTGTCTTTTTTGTTTATATAATAAAAAAGAATGAACCCAGGTCTCATCAAATACCACCAATGAAAGCTCTATTTGTGTGAAAAAATGCTATAAATTTAATTTGGGTACAGTGTTGCACGACAGTGCAATTGTCAGTTAAAGCAAGCAGTGCTGAATAGCAAAAAAATCCCTGGTCATGAGGGGGGTACAGTCATTGCAATGCAGCACACCTCAATGTATGGTATGTGCATTGCCATGCACTACAGTGTGTTGGCTGCTGGCACAACAAAGTACCACCAATAGAGCCATGCATTGACCACTCAAATCACAGGTGTGAACGGACCCAATGTTTGCTACACTGCTTTAATTAGTGTGTCAGATCACTGGACTATATTGTTACAGCTGGCCACGCACTAGTAGATTTTTCTAATTCAGTTTTTGGAATGTTTGTTCCATTTTCTAACAGTTAGTGGGGTCAAATCGCCAGTCGTTTTCAATCATAGTAATGGAAAAAATTCAAAGGAGCAAGATGGAAAGTTTTTCTCATTTCTTATCTGAAAGAATGGATTTCTAACCATGAATCTGATTTCCATTCACAAAAGATTCTACATTTTGTAATGCACACGTAAGAGGCACAAAAGAGACCTGTTTAACCCTTTCACCGCAAGCTTACACAAATATGTGGCCCCACTGGACTGGGCTTTTTTTTTCCATGGAGCCGCATATTTGCATATCTCCCTTTGTGCTTGGAGAGCGTGCCACATGGCACTCTCCCAGTACAGAGACCAGGGTCTCACCGAGAGCAGCAGGCCCTGTACTAACGATCAGGACCCAGTATTCCCGATTACAAGTCACATGATCACTGTGATAGCCTTTGATTGGCTATCATAGTGATCAGTCACTGTGAAGCCCTCCCCCTGTAATTTCTCTGGCTGTGAATGGAGGAGAAAGATATATTGTATCTCTCTCTCTCTCCTTGCAGAGAAAAAAATAATAATAGTAAATGAAATACAAAAAAATATCTAGATCAAAGTTTGACCTAGGTCAGTGCCAGGGTTAATGTTTGGGTAAAGGTCAGGGTGACTCTTTTTTTTGCACAGAAGTTTTTATTTTTTTTTTTATTTTTTTTAGTATCAATGTCAGTTAGTGTCAGTGTCACTGTGTTTTAGGTATGAAAAAAAGCAAAATGTGCACTATTGTTTTGGGTTGTACTACTGGTACAAACAATAGCTAACATACACATATGTGGTATCACTGCATTCGTCAGGAGAAGGAGAATTTATTTTGGGTTGTTCTTTGGTGGAAAGTTATGGTAGTAGCAAGAAATATAGAGCTACATTTAGAAAAAAAATTTTTTTTACTATTTTGGCTTTATTTAATAATAGAATAAAAAATCAAGAGATATCCATTACCTTTTACCACCAAATGAAAGCCCAATTTGTCCTGAAAAAAAAAATGCGGTATAATCCATCTGGATGCACAAAGTATATATATGATGATATGTACGGTTTTACTAACACATGTCAAAGTTGCAAAATTGTGCTTAGGCATTAAGATTTGTTTTACTCTTAGGCATGAAGCGGTTAATATGTCTGGGATTCAATTCAAATAGCAGATCTGATTGACATTTTAAGGGCTTTCTAATAAAATGAGTAGACTCAATGGCCAGATGGAAGATCAGGATTTTTAAATTAACGTTCAAACAAAATTCTGCTGGTGTGTATAGTCACCTTTAGATTTACCAACAACTGTGTCTTGTCTGAGCATATCTTTACAATCAATTCCGTTTACACCCAATCAGTTAGGCTCTGGTAAATACCTAGTTCTTCTAAACTGATACAAGTTGTGAAATCTGATTCTAAAGTGTCTGTCTTTAAACTGATTTATTAATTTTGAAGACAGACCATATAGGCTTTTTTTAGAACAATGTGCAGTGATAACATACATTGTGTAGTTCGCTACTTAACCCAATCAGAGTACAGTTTACTGTTGTCAGCTCAGAAAAGTATAAATTCCAATTAGCTGGTACGGGTTAGTGCTCTTTGCCCTTAGTCACTTAATTTTGTACTCACTTTTTAAATAAGCCCAACATTGGTGAAGAACAATTTGTCACAAAGGAAAAATCTGCTTTATATTCTATATAAAATAAATGTAGTTATTGACAAATAATAAGCAGTTGAGAATCCTTGGTTTTTCAGTATAAATTTCAAAAATCATAACCAGAAACTATAATTGGTTTTCTTTATTGTCTAGGCACCAGGTGAAAATGAATTAAAAGGCAATTCCAGCAATATGTAAGACCAAACAGTGAACTCCTAATATTATCCAGCAAATCTATCATAAGAATGCTAAAATCAGAAACTTACTCCATAATATGAGTTATTTATAATCCATCAAAATCTGGGAGTGCACTTCCTGAGGTCTAGCTGTGCAACATCCTCTGCATACACTGTGGGTTGATTTACTAAAACTGCAGAGTGCAAATGTGGTGCAGATATGCATGGTGGCCAATCAGCTTCTAACTTCAGCTTGTTCAAAACGTGAGACGTCAAAATCATTTAGTTGGGTGTCACATACGTCTCCTACAACGTGT
>BLSH010277080.1:195376-231510 GCA_018402905.1 Glandirana rugosa | reverse complement strand
ATTTGTCACAAAGGAAAAATCTGCTTTATATTCTATATAAAATAAATGTAGTTATTGACAAATAATAAGCAGTTGAGAATCCTTGGTTTTTCAGTATAAATTTCAAAAATCATAACCAGAAACTATAATTGGTTTTCTTTATTGTCTAGGCACCAGGTGAAAATGAATTAAAAGGCAATTCCAGCAATATGTAAGACCAAACAGTGAACTCCTAATATTATCCAGCAAATCTATCATAAGAATGCTAAAATCAGAAACTTACTCCATAATATGAGTTATTTATAATCCATCAAAATCTGGGAGTGCACTTCCTGAGGTCTAGCTGTGCAACATCCTCTGCATACACTGTGGGTTGATTTACTAAAACTGCAGAGTGCAAATGTGGTGCAGATATGCATGGTGGCCAATCAGCTTCTAACTTCAGCTTGTTCAATTAATCTTTGACAAAAAAAAAATGGAATCTGATTTTGCACTCTCCAGTTTTAGTAAACAAAAGAGAAAGGAAGGCGCACGCACCTAGTGCATTACCAAAAACTATTTTTATTGAAATGATAGCAAGAGAGGGTACTCACAAAATGGTGGGTGCACAACCTGTGCAAAATGTGACAGAGTAAAAGCTGACGCGTTTCGGGGGCACACCCCCTTCCTCAGAGCTTTGTCACCCTGGACTGTCAGAGCCAAGAATATAAATGTTATGGAAATTGTTGCACAACTGCTGCTGGTTGCGTTAATTGGCCAACGATTGTGATTGAACAATTGGGGTCAATCAATTGGTCAATCGTGAAGCAATCATCACAAAATTGCCTCTTAAATTTAGTACAAAATTAGTAAAAAATGTGTGTTTAAAATGGTACATGAATCATTTCCAACAACATTTTAAAGAAGCATTTAAAATAAACATATGTATATATAGAAAACACACATATATAAAACCATTACACACATAAAAACGTATGAATCCATGAAAACTGGGGTATATGGGCTAATCACTAGACCCTAGTGATACCCGACCATGTATCAGTAATAGAAGCAATTAGCAGCAGTAGATCACAGCTGCATAGGATGGTATAATAGTATGGACCACATTTACCTCCGTACTTGGAAAGACGCTGGCCACGACCGCCGGAACCGCCTGGTGCCGAGCCGCCGTGTCCCCAACTGTGTCCATTCCCAGAGAAGGGTTGCAGGGGACAGACGGAAGGGGGAGGAGGGATGCGGCGATACCATCCTCTGTGCAACATCCTCTGCATACACTGTGGGTTGATTTACTAAAACTGCAGAGTGCAAATGTGGTGCAGATATGCATGGTGGCCAATCAGCTTCTAACTTCAGCTTGTTCAATTAATCTTTGACAAAAAAAAAATGGAATCTGATTTTGCACTCTCCAGTTTTAGTAAATCAACCCTTGTATCACCATACTTGAGGGCAAGTTTGGATTGATAGTCAAATGTCTCAATACTTTTGACATCAGGTTTTCTGTATAGGAGAGAGCATTGAGCATAGGGCTGGCCATACATGAAGCAAAATTCAAGCCATGAATGACCCTGTCGACACCCCTTCTCCTTGAAGTAGTCGATTGATGGAGCTGGAACCTTAGGTAGTTTTGCTGGGATACTTATTAATGTATTACAAAATGCTGCCAGTACTGTACAAAAATGTACTGGCAGCATCCCAATGGGGGTCTAAGTAATGGGTGGGCTGCTGTCGTGAACTGAGAAACTGGATGTTTGAGTGTGAACACCAAGGTTTAGAGTCAGAAACAAGGTTTTGTTCCAAACATATGGTAGGTGCTACATCCAATAGATATCAAGGCTACATCCAATACATATCAAGGACAACACATTGCCTCCTTCATCAGGGCTTTACTTAGATAAAACTAACAATTACATGAACAGTATTAGCTGTTAGGGACTCAAATTGATAGTTTAAACCCTGTGTTATGAACACTCAGCACTAGTTCAGCAGCTGACAGGAAAACCCTAACACCAGCCCTCCTGACATTTTATGATCTTAAAATTGAAGGAGCTGGGCAGAATTGTCAACTGAACAGTGGCTGCCTCCAATCAGATGTAGGCACTATTTGGGCATCATGACAGCCATAGGTTCCAGCTGACAAAATACAATAGCTGACAAGGGAGATTCCTTCATCCAAACTGTTTAGCATGGATAAGGGCATCAATAGACTTCTCTTGTATTCTGTGAGGCTAAATGATATAAATCCTAAAGTGTATATCCAGCTTTACTCTGACAAAGTGCTTCTCTGTTTGGGTGGTGGGGACAGATTTTAGTTCCAGCTTTACAAATAAACTGGACTTCACAGATATGAGATCAGCATGAAATCGGTGATTCCTCTTTTATATGGAATACAAAAAACAGTGCTGATTGAACAAACGGTTTCCTGGCTGTTGCCAGGGAGTTCTTTAAGAAACAGGGGTCATCAGATGTTTCTTCCAGACATATGGAAGAGCACTTTAGGAGAACCTTCAAGCCCTGGAGCATCTTCTCCCAACTCATGGGATCCTCAGCTTTGAAAGTGATTACTCAGGCGCCTACATAAAGCAGCAGAAACCTGTGATATAGAGTAAATGTATGGTGAGTATATATTTTTTAATTTTTCTTCAAATATTTTATTTTTTTATTGCTTTTTTCTTACAGATTTAAATGACAGGGCTGTAAGACAAACCATACTTAAATTTTCACGAAAAGTCTGCTTTAACCACTTCAGCCCCGGAAGGATTTACTCCCTTGCTGACCAGAGCACATTTTGCAATTCGGAACTGCTTCGCTTTAACTGACAATTGCGCAGTCGTACAGTGCTGTACCCAAAAAAAAATGATGTCCTTTTTTTCCCCATAAATAGAGCTTTCTTTTGGTGGTATTTAATCACCTCCTGAGGTTTTTATTTTTTGCTCTATAAACAAAAAAAGAGCGACAATTTTGAAAAAAACTATTTTTTTTTACTTTTTGCTGTAATACATATCCAAAAAATATTAAAAAAAAATAATTTATTCAACAGTTTGATCCAAAATGTATTCTTCTACAAACTATGAGAATTAATTTATTGCATTTTTTCTTTTACTGGTATTTGCGGCGATATGCGATTTTTATCAGGACTGTGATATTGCTGCGGACATATCGGACACTTTTGACACTTTTTTTGGGACCAATGACATTTATACAGTGATCAGAGCTAAAAATAGCCACTGATTACTGTATAAATGTCACTGACAGGGAAGGGGTTAAGCTGTAGGGGGTGATCAAGGGGTTAAATGTGTTCCCTCACTGTGTTCTAACTGTGTGGGGGCTGGGCTGGCAGGGGCATGACAGATCTAACTGATCCCGATTAAAGGGATCAATAGATCACTGTCATGCCGTCTGACAGAACGAGAAACCGCCGTGTCTACATTGGTGGTTCCCCGTTCTTCCTCTGTAGTAGGCATTCGCAGATCGCCGGCAGACATCAAGTATGCCTGAGCCACGGCCACACTCATGGAGCGCGTGGCGGGCCTGAGAGCCCGCCCTCAACTGCGGCTGCGGTTTATATACGGCGATTGCACAGCAGAGCCACTTTGCCACAGTAAAAGTACGCAAGGAGGTCGGCAAGCAATTAAGGAGTCTTGTTCATGCCCTTTCCCCTTTGTTTTGCAGTTTGAATTTTGAAGACTCAGACTGGCAAGACCCATGATACATAGATATTTGGACACCCTTGTCTCTTGTTTAGCAGTGATTTTGCTATTCATAAGAACTATTACTATTATAAGTAACTTTTTGGGGTGGGTGTTTGTTTTTTATTTGAAGAATAACTACCAACAGTACTTCCAAAACACCTAAAATAGATACATTTCAGGACAAAGCAACAACTTTACTCATTGTAATATGCTATATTTTAATTTTAAAAAGGCATCATTTTGGTACCCAGGAATGGTAGCCTTGATCTCAGGAACTGCATTAAAGGATAAGTTCCCCTTTGGGGACATGTTACATGTTCCACCCGTTTTTAGGGTGGAACATGTAACATGTTTTCACTGTTGCAGTCGCTCCCCACTGCCCTCTCTCCCTGTGACAGCAGTATGGGAAGAAGTTCCCCATACTAGCTGTCACTTTTTCAAAAGATCGTGGCTGTGCTTCGCCCACAAGGCCACGTCATTCATTTAGAGAGTTCTGTGAATGAATGAACTACAAGTCCTGACATCCTTTGCAGCTGTCGGCTTATAGTTCTCAATTAACTATCGCGGCTCTTTTGAGTGCTGTGGTAGTTCATTGATTCTTCCTGTCAGTGTGACACTGCCTGGCCGCACGATATACGGAAAGACAGCTCATAATGACAGTCTGCAGGGGACCTGCATGGCATCAGTTATCTGCTGATCGCTGGTGCAATGCTTTTCAGTCTCCTAAAAAGAAATTGTAAATGTACATTTGTTTACTTGTAAAAAAAATGTGCACTTGTTTTTTTTTTTTTTTGTTTTGTTTTAAAAGTGAACTTATCCTTTAATAAACTACATTTTTAAAAAAGCAAGCAAATTGAAAACATTATCAGTTAATCATTTCCGCAGTAACTTATTTTACAGATTTTTATGCTATGTGTGAACCCAATGCTTATAGCTTTAACCTTGTTGCAATTACAGCATCCCATCAAATAGCACAAATATATTTGAAGGATGGGTTGGTTAATTTCCATGGTTACTGAAAGTGGTTTAAAAAAATCAATGCTTAACAAACCATTAGGTATTTTGCTTCAGTTGCTAATAATGTCAATTAGCCTCAAAGATGAATCATCCTAGAGTCATGCTTTTTTCACGCTAAATCAACAAGATGCTCACCTTCATTTATAACGGTTGTGAATCAGTCAGGGTTAATGATGAACACATTTTTTTAATGCTTTATATGTATAACAAAGCAAAATGTAACGTAACATAATTAACGCCGCTGTAAGCCGGTTCACTGTTCGGCCTGGATAGGTTAAGCTGTCCTTTGCTTGTAAAATTCTGCATTTAAGTGGCTATATCTATTATTCATGGATCATTGAGGCCAATGCAACACATTCACTTTAATATGGGCCCGTTGCTCTTCTGCGCCTCCATTTGGCTGGGAACAAACGAGTTACAAATGTGTAAGCTCCACATCACACCTTGGAGCTTACGCAGGACTGAAGACTTCTCTCACCTCAACACAGTACTAGTTGCCTGAAGTGGACAACCCCCAAGCACCAATATTGTCCAATAGGATACAAGGAGGAGTGAGCTTTGTATTTCTCCATACCTGGAAATTTTAGAGCATTTTCCTTCATTTCCAGGGTGTGAAAGGAATGGTGGTGTGGGGAAATGAAGATGAGATGAGAGCTTTAAGGCTTTAATTTCTTGTTTGTGCACTGGTGCACAGTCATGTTGGAACAGGAAGGGGCCATCACCAAACTGTTCCCATAAAGTTGGGAGTATAAAATTGTCCAAAATGTCTTAGTATGCTGGTGCTTTAAGATTTCCTTTCACTGGAATTAAGGGGCCAAGCCCAACCCCTGAAAAACAAGCCCACACCATAATCCCCCCTCCACCAAATGATTTGGACCCGTCAACAAAGCAAGGTTCATAAACACATTGATGAGCGAGTTTGGGGTGGAGGAAGTTGACTGGCCTGCACAGAGTCCTGACCTCAACCTTATAGAACACCTTTGGGATGAATTAGAGTGGAGGCTGTAAGCCAGGCCTTCTCGTCCAACATCAGTGCCTGGCCTCACAAATGCGCTTCTGGAAGAATGGTCAAACATTCCCACTCCTAAGCCTTGTGGACAGCCTTCCCAGAACTGTTGAAGCTGTTGTAGCTGCAAAGGGTGGGCCAACTCAATATTGAACTCTACGGACTAAGACTGGGATGTCATTAAAGTTCATGTGCGTGCAAAGGCAGGTGTCCCAATATTTTTGGTAATATAGTGTATATGGAGAAATTAGGTCTCATTAATCAAATCCTTCCTCCGACCTATTGGGATAAAAGGGATACACCAACACAGTGGGAACATACTGTATATGTCCCACTTGTGAACAGAGACACCCGAGGCATCTACACATATTAAAAGAAAATATGTTATTAAAAAGTAAAAATTAACATGAGGAAATTTTGCCTATTCTCTTTGCTGAGTTTTTCTAGACTCAGCATAGAGAATAGGAAAAATGTCCTCATACAATAAAAAAATTGAGAAAAATGTGTTTAATATCTCCTCTTAAGGCCTCATACACACTGGCGTTATTAACGCCGCGTTTTTGAGCTGTTTTTACAGCTTAAAGTGGAAGTAAACCCAGATTGGGTTACTTCCTCTACATTTCCCTGCAAAGTAGATGCATAATAGGCTACTATTCATCGCATAGTAGCCCATTATGTGCCACTTACCTGAAAACGAAGTCTGCGATGTCCAGCGCTGTGCATGTGCCAAAATGACGTCGGCAATGCTAGTACACTGCATATCTCCTAAACCGTGCAGGTTTGGGAGATATGCAGGGCACCTACAGGCCTCTTGGCTTACCTGTAGGTTAAAGTGGTTGTCACGAGTTGACAACCACTTAAAGAATGCCTCTCCATGTTATTCAATGGCCTCATACACACGCTGATGTTTTTGAGCTGTAAGTGGCGTTGGTGTTCTTAAGCTGTAAAACAAACGCAGGACCAACACGTTCGTAAGCTGCAGCGCTAAAGCTGTTTTGACGCTGAGTTGACAAAATGCTCAAAAACGGGCATTAGAGCTGTAGCAACGTTAACCGCCATTTTTAGAGCTGGCATTTTATGTTTAAAAATGCCATTGGTGACTTTATTTATAGAAAAAACAGGAAATTCCTGTCAAAAAATACCCAAAGGTCCTTTGTACCCCTGTGAAATTGTGGGTTGGATAGAGGAGAGAGAAGAACAGAGAAGAAAATGGCCACTGGTGTGTCCCAGCCTGAGCTGATCTCTGCCGTGGAGGCTCGCCCTGCATGGTGGGACCTGAGCCAACCGCAACTCGGTAACCACATTTTAAAGGAGAAATTTTTTTTCTTGTTTCTTACATCATCCTGGGGTGGGAGGAGGTGTCTCCAAGTGAGCAGCAGAATACAAGTAAGTAAATTGTCATGGAATACCTGTTCTGTTTATAGTATAATGCAGAACACTTACCTATTCTTTTCCACTTTACTCTTTTTTTAACAATTCTTTAGCAACTTAACTACAGAAGAGGTGGAAGTTCCTCCGGGATCGTGTGAGGAGGGACCTCACGGAGGAGCAGAAGGCTGCACGGTCTGGAGCACCTGCTCCAAATAAAAAAGCCTCCCATCTATGCTGCCAACCTGGCCTTTGTTAAACAATCAATGCTCAACAGCAGCAGAGAGTACATTTTAACTTATATCCCTCTGTATATTAATTTGCAGCCAATCCAGAATTTGTAATTACAATGTCAACTAATTATTTAAATATATTTTTTGTAGGACAACATCCAATATTGGAGAAGGAAACAGGGAGACAGGGGAGGACCAGGAGGTGGACAGACCCACCACCAGTCAGGCAATCAGACGATGTTGGCTGCCTCGCCGAGGAGACAAGACATGAGGTAACTGTCCGACCGTCATGTCTGCCTGTCTATCTCAATGTCTGTCTGTCTATCTACCCACATACCAATCTATATTTTTCTCTAATTTGCAGGAATCCATTGGCAGCCAACAGCATGGGGAGGTGCACAGTTGTGCCGTTGTCCGTGGCCCTGGGCATGGGCATGGCCATAACCAGCAACAGAGGGGGGGGGGGGCAGTGCAGCATTGAACACAGAGGGAGAGGATAGGGTCCTAGCACTGCTGAACGAAGTGCAACAAGGGAGGCGCAGGCTGGATCCTTGTTTGGACCCACACAACAGACGCGCCTCTTTCTGTCGCTATATGCAGAGGCGTAACTAGAACCTTCAGGGCCCCGGTGCAAGAAATTATGAAGGGCCCCCTGACCCCTGGCCAGGGCCCTTCCCTCTTCCCACTGATCCTGGGGCCCTTTACGCCTATTGTGGGTCCCTTTATTACGGTACTGCAGTGGGGCCCTTTCACAAGTTCTGCAGCAGGCCCCAGGGGGACCAGGGAAGCACACAGGGGCCCTGGGAACAGCAGAAGACAAGTAAACTGGATGGAGGAGATTGGGTCCTCTAAATGCCACCCCCGCCATCCTTCCTATTCAGGTGTACAAGGGAGGCACATGGGCCCCCTGGACCATGGGGCCCGGTTGCAATTGCAACCCCTGCAACCCCTATCGTTACGCCCCTGGCTATATGTTTCATCTGCCGGAGGACATTGGGGGAGACCTAGAGGTCGAGTGTATGGATAAATTTGCTGTGTATGGAGTATTGGAGGAGAAGGAATCAGCCATCAGTCGATCCATATACTCCATCTCAGGATCCCCCAATGGCCCCTAGTACCTCAGCAGTGCTACGATCCCCCCTCTCTCTATCAGTCCCCTCCTCAGCAGCAGCCATCACCCACCATGGCCCAGACCCCATATTATGGGCCGCAGAGCTATGTGGACTGTCCACCATCCCAGCCTTACATCCCTGAGTGCCAGCCCCAATCCTTCCCCCTCCCCCCTTCCACAGTCACCACATCCCCATTCTTCCCAGCCCAGAAAAAAATGTTTTTATTTATTACAAATTATGGTGATTGTTTTCATTTGTATAGAATGTACATTAGCACACCTTTGTGCTCTGCTTGGGACAAACGTATGCTGAAATCAAATAGGGCTAGCATGCGTTTGCCCCATGCAGAATGAAAATAAACACTTTTCACACTGCCTGGGACAAATGTATGCTGAGCTCAAATAGGCCTAGCATGCTTTTGCCTCATGCAGAATGAAAAGAAACGTATGCTGCGTTCATATAGGAATAGCATGCATTTACCTCAACAGAATGAAAATAAACACTTTTCACTCTGCACGGGACAAACGTATTCTGAGATCAAATAGGGCTAGCATGCATTTGCCTCATGCCGAATGGAATAGACTCGTGGAACAAAAGAAGAAGCATGGACACAAAAAGAACTAACATGAATATGATCTGTTTTATTCAAAGAAATTATTCAAGACTAGAAGAAAAGTTGATTAATGACGACATTGTTTTTTTAAATGTAACCTTCTTGCCATGCCACCTCTTCATCCGGTGATACAAAAAATTTGGTAAATTGATTTATGATTGTCATGATCCATGCCATTGTGCGCAAGTCCATGAATTGAACCCGATGGCTTGGGTTGCTGGGCTCAGGTTCCACATTGCTCCTGTCATTGTCCCTTAGAAAATTGTGAAGAAGACAGCATGCCAGGACCAGCCTGATCGCATTCTCAACATCCAGTTGCATGGAGCATAGCAAAACCCTCCATTTTGCCATGCAGACAGCAAATGTGCACTCTACCACACAGCCTGCATGGCTGAGCTTATAATTAAAAATTAATATTTTATACTATATGGCCTCATCGGGTTTTCTGACAGTCCAAAGGCCTCATCAGCGACCATCACTAAGAGCAAATTTGGTTCATCTGTGCAGGGTAGAGGCCTGCTGTGTGGAATGTTCAGGCTTCCTTCATGCAGACGACGTCCAAATGCCAATTTGCAGAATATGTGCGCGTCGCCTTGGCTGCCATATGCTCCCACATCAACGAGCAGGAATTTTAGATGGGCATCAGGCAATGCCAACAGGACCACAGAAAAGTATTTCTTATAATTAAAATAAGATGATCCGGAGTTGGGAGGCTTCTTCACCCAGATATGCTTCCTGTCCAGGGTTCCAATGCAATTCGGGAACTGTGTCTTTTCCTAGAACACATTCAAAACAGATTCCCAGATTTGCTTGGTGGGCTCCAGCATCACCGCTGCATATAGCTCCTCCCAAATTGCCACACAGGTAGAACTGATTATTACAGATATCGTTGCAACTCAGAGGAGGAAATAGTGGTGAAGTAAAACGAAACTCTGTCCTGTGGCAAGGAACCTAATATAACATAATTTTTTTTTTTTTTTAATAAAAAAAGCATAGAAATAAAAAGTCCTACCCCTTACACAATCCACTAACAATATCCCCTTCCCTAACCCCATATCCAAACCCCTATTCCCTAAAACCTACCCCTAACCCTGTCCCCTAACCCCAAAAGCTCCCTAACCCCTATTTTCTAGAAGCATACCCCCTAACCCATATGCGTACTTATTCATAAAATTTCACTTACCGGACTGTCACTAGCAGCCTTTCCTCTGGTGACACAAGACGCCACATCTCAATGTCCATCCTGGTCATTCTTGGGCACAGCTTCTCCAAGAGCTCATCAAAGAGCGTGACCGACATCCAGGTAAAATTAAAAAATGTGTCCGGATGTATGCGCAGTTGTGTAAACATCTGCGTGAAGTACCCCACTGACAGCTGCTGGGATACCAGGGGATGGGTCCAGTAGTGATGTCTCCTGCTGCATCCCTCCTCCTCCAACTGCCTCCTTCTCCACATCCTCTGCAAGTTGATGAGCAGGATTGCTTCATCGATCTGGACAACAGGATCCATCGTGAAAAATCTGAAGAAATTGCAAAATCACAGACTCCAACAAACTAAACTCTCCCCTCTCTCTCTCTCCAACCAAAATGCATCACCACATGATATCTAACGTTTTTTATTAGTTTTCCTTGGCATTGTGGGTAATTTGGGAGTGGAAAATAGCAGAGGGATGTCTTTTTAAAAAAAATGTGACTTAACACTGACGCTCAATAACGCCATTAGAATTAATGCCAATGCAAAACGTTGATGAAATTGCGTTTTTAACACCGCTTTTTTCCTGGCATCGGTAACGATGTTACAGCTCGTTTTTAACAACGCACGTGTGTATGAGGCCTAAGGAGTTAATAATCTACAAGAGAGGGAATGAACGGACAAAAACTAATAAAAATTTGTGTATCCCCTTTTAAATAGATTACATAGAAAACAAATATTATAATTGTTACATACTACACCACCTCAAAATTTTAAACCATTGTAAGGATTACAACTTGTGTATTAACTCAATGGAGCTCTATATGAAACCATATCTACGTTACACGTAAAATCACATTGTAAGTGGTGAACATGAATGGGATCATGCATTACTAACCAGTTGCCGACCGCTCACCGTGGATTGAAGGCGGCAACTTGGCGGCTGCTACAAGATTGTGGATCGTGAGCGTATGCCGCCAGAGGTGTGCTCACACGCTCACTGTGTTAGGGGGAGCCAGGGAGCGGGTAGGGCAGACTCGATGTCCATCGGCTACCCGCGATCGCTCCCCTGCAGTAGCAGAATGGAGGTCCATGTATGTAAACAACGGATCTCCGTTCTGACAGGTGGGAAGTAGTGTGATCGTAGGCTTCCTGTATATGAGAGCTGCGATCATTCTCTTCTCCCACTCAGCCCAGCCCCCATACAGTTAGTAACACATCCCAGGGAACACAGTTAACCCACAGAGCCTCCTTTAGTGTTAACCTCTTCCATGCCAGTGATATTTACACAATAATCAGTGCATGTTCATAGCACTGATTGCTGTATAAATGTCAATGGTCCCAAAAAAAGTGTCAATATTGTCCAACATGTCCACCGCAATGTCACAGTCCCACTAAAAATCGCAGATCGCCGCCATTACTAATAAAAAATAGTAAAAACGCCATAAATTAACTCTCATCGTTCGCAAACTCAGCAACTTTTACACAAATCAATCAATATACGCAGATTGAGATTTTTTTTTACCAAAAATATGAAGAAGAATATATATCGGCCAAAACCGATGAATACATTTGTTTTTTTTTGGATATATATTTTAGCAAAAAATAAGAAATATTGTTTTTTTTGCAAAATTGTCACTTTTTTTTGTTTATAGCGGTGATCAGAAATGACACAGAGGTGATCAAATACCACCGAAAGAAAGCTCTATTTGTGGGAAAAAAAGGACGTCAATTTTGTTTGCGTACAACGTCGCACAACCACGCAATTGTCAGTTAAAGCAAGGCAGTGCCAAATCGCAAAAGGTGCTCTGGTCCTACAGGGGAAATCCTTCCAGGGCTGAAGTCATTAAAAAACGCATTCATGTCCCACTCACTGTTCATACCATATGGACTAAAAGTTCTCAACTTGTGGATCCATCAGGTTTATAATTGAGAGACCCCCTTTTTAAATGTGATCCCCCTCTCCAGTCTCCTGACTGGCCTCGCTCTCATTTTAAAATGGCCAACCAACCTCGCTATATCTTATAGAGGGCCAGAACCAAGCCTCTATCTCTTTTTAAAATTGCCAACCAGCTTTGCTATATCTTGTGGAGGGCAGGAACCAAGCTTCTATATAGTTTGTCTTGGAAATACAGTATAGATTGAAAAAATCCAAACTTCACTATCATTGCAATAATAAATAGTATAAAAGATTAGACTAAGTCTCTATATAGCTATATAAAAGAGACAATCCTTCCTCCAAACTATCGGGATAAAAGGGGTACACAACACAGTGGGAACATTTATGTCCCAACTGTAAACAGAGACACATTTGTGATTTTAAATATCCCTCCAGTGATCACACAAGTACACTTATGTAAGAAAATGTTTTAAACAATAGAATATTTAAAAACACGTATGAAATTGTCATGGCTTGCATGTATGGCTGTTTGTCGAGATGAGGAGCTAGGGTCAACATGTTTCACAGAAATGACGGCTTCTTCAGGTCCTCTTAAATGTACATGATCACAAAAGATTATTTTTCCAAAAGATTTCAGTTTATATATTTTTCATGCATCTTGTAACTTGACTACACAGTATACAGAGGTATACTGGTGGAATATCCAGTGAGGTATAGTCTTGCCAGCTTGCTCCTCATACTGCCACACCATGTGGAAACTCTGGGGTCTTTATGTATAAAGAGCTCTAATCTGGGGATGATCTATCTCCCATGGGCCAGCAAGACTATACCTCACTGGATATTCCAGGGACTATAACCGGTGGACCTAAAAACACAGGAACACAGTTGGGAGACAGGGACTGAGCATTATTACCTTATAAAAAGAAGTTCCTAAACAAGTACCCTCTTCACAGGATTACCAGACGTTATTTAATAAATGCCGAGAATTTAAAAATATTGAAAATTACATTTAAAATAACAATGATGTGTAAAATTACAATGACATCATATAAGCTTATATGAGACTTTACAGTATCTTACAAAAGTGAGTACACCCCTAACATTTTTGTAAAAAATGTATTATATATTTTCATGTGACAACACTGAAGAAATGACGCTTTGCTACAATGTACAGTAGTGAGTGTACAGCTTGTATAAGAGTGTAAATGTGCGGTCCCCTCAAAATAACCCAACACACAGCCATTAATGTCTAAACCACTGGCAACAAAAAAAGAGTACTCCCCTATGTGAAAATGTCCAAATTAGGCCCAAAATGTCAATATTTTGTGTGGCCACCATTATTTTCCAGCACTGCCTTAACCCTCTTGGGCATGGCATTCACCAGAGCTTCACAGGGTGCCACTGAATTCCTCTTCCACTCCTCCATGATGACACCACCTAAAAGGTGAATGTTAGAGACCTTGAGCTCTCCCACCTTTTGTTTGAGGATGCCCCACAGATGCTCAATAGGGTTTGGGTCTGGAGACATGCTTGGCCAGTCCATCACCTTTTACCCTCAGCTTCTTTAGCAAGGCAGTGCTCGTCTTGGAGGCGTGTTTGGGGTCATTATCATGTTGGAATACTGCCCCGCAGCCATGTTCCCCGTCTGACAGGGACAGTGACAGCAATAGGGAAAGGTTCCATTAGAGTAGGGAGAGAGCAGGGACTACATCTACCTCTTCAGGAAGCTTCCCTTTTGGGTCAGACAGGCCAGACCACAATTCACTCCTCCTGGTAGACGATTTCGGCATCTTAGTCTCAAGCCCCGTACACACGGTTCGACGATCGCACGTACGATCGCGTTGAATCGTATGTTGGCTGTTGTATGCAGCATACTGACTGCGCTACACGATCGTACGGCCGGGGAAAGAACATTCAGGTGATTGTAATTAGCATCCAGCCATTCCTGACTTTGGGCATGCGTGTTTTGCACAATACAACTTGTTGTACCAACTGCTCTGTACACACGATACAACGGTCCTATGAGAGCTTGTTGGTACGACCAAGTTTTCTAGTCTGCTCATACAACTCCCTTGTATGACCGTCGTATGTTCGACTGTTCAAATCGCGCATACGAACGATCGATATCGCATACAACGGTCGTGAGTACGACCTGTTGTATGCGATTGTCGTCCCGTGTGTACGGGGCATTACAGCTATCAATTCTCTACACAATTGTAAGTGACACTGAATGTGTGAGCTCCCCACCAGGCCTGTTTGTGCTGTTAACCTTCTTTGCAACTCAGGACTCTGAGAGTTTGCTGCCTACTGCCCACACTCAACCTACTTAACGCGCCCATATTTAGGGTGTGATATAGTGCAAATAGGAGCTCCACCTCCAAACCGTCTGCCCTTATGACAATGTACAGGGGTTCTTCTTCCTGATAGTAACTGTCACTTTGGAAATTTGCAGAGCTCCTCACAGCCGGAGATCTGTGATTGAATAAACTACAAGTCCCATCTTCCACCGTGGCACATGAACTTGTAGTACTCAATGGATCATGAGCACTTGTAATCCATTAATACTTTTTCCAGATGTTAGTCTGGACTGATAGTCCGTAGCTCGGTACGGACACAGAGCTAGAGGAAGAGTTTACATGAGCTTGGCATTGCACTCGCGATTCAATGCTCAGAGTTACCATTTTTTACAGGCTAATTTGCAAAAACAATAGTTAATAATATTTACAATTTGTTTTGCTGCAAATATATGTGATTTTGTTTTTGTGTGTAAAAGCTAACCAGATTTTAGCACTCACTCTGCAACTGGCACTCTGAAATTGACCATCTACAAAGGTTAGCGCTCTACTTTTTTTATTTTTAGTTGGTCGTTTTATCCCCAGCCACATAGCATGCAGAATTGCCCATTAACCATTGCAATTCATAAGCCCCATCTTGCATTTATAAAACACATCTTTAAACAAATAGATCTAAATCCATCTCATCTGATGTTTATTTTACTGTGAGAAAATGTCATTACACAATAAACATCTCAAATGGCTTCTATTTTCAATACATTGCATAAGACATGAAATTGCATTATTTTTTCCATACAGGACACATTACTGTGAAAGAGAGAGGTGTGTTGTAAGTGAAAGCTTAAAATAATTTGCCAGTTTTCATTTTGTTTGATTTCATTAACACCTGGGTTTGGAGAGACAAGGGGAGAGAACAGGTTTTAGCTATAATCTAATGATTAGCACTTCCATTTCCCACAGTATACACAGAGTGTCAGATGTCAAGACAGTTCACAATCTGCTCGCCTCGTCCCAGCAATGCTTACTTCATGAAGGGAGAGTAAAAGGATACATAAATTTATGTTGAAAGAGAAACATGATACGGCAATTTGTGTAATGAAAATGGAAATTGAAACTGAATGCAGTTCAAAGCGCGATAATCAGATATGCTAAAATAGTCCACTGAGATTTGAGGTTAGCTAATGTTTTTTTCTTCTTTCTTTGGACTCATGAATTATGATTTATTCGTGATTCTCCAATTTGGATTTTTAGGGTATACAAGGCAGAACTGCAGCAGGGCAGACTATGAATGCAAAGCGTTCATTTTTAAATGTGTAAAATCATGCTGCTAAAGAAACGATTTAAACAACATAGCAATGGCAGTTTTGACATTCACGTTGACATTGCTCAATAGTTGGCATAGGACAATCAGAGGCTCTGGCATGTTCTGCTTAGGCCAGATTCAGACCTCTGAGGTGTGGTTTTGCTTGCTAATGTGTGTTGTGGTAAGTTGGGATGAGCTAAGGCATATTCATACACAAATCCAAACCTGTTTAAACTTTACTGCCAGGACGCTGCTACTGTGGCCAGCTAATCATGAGCAGCGGAGGCATTCCCCCAGCCACACATATACAAGAGGTGCAGATTTGGGGCGGAGAATGCCTTAGCTGCTTATGCCTGGCTGCTGTAGTGACAGCTTCCTGGTGGGAAAGCTCAGGTTCAGACTCATCTCTGAACACACCTGAGCCATAAGTGCCAACAGTCCCTATTTTACTGGGACATTCCTGATTTCCAGACCTTTTTCCTGGTCTGTTCGTGTCCCGTGAAAAATCCAGAGAGATTGTTTTTTTTTCCGGGGGAAGCCGCACCAGGAGGACGATCTTGATGTTGCCTGTGAATGGCCTGCTCTATATATACACCCCACACCTGGCTCTATATATACCCCACAACTGACTCTATATACACTCCACACCTGGCTCTATATACACCTCTCACCTGGCTCTATATACACCTCTCACCTGGCTCTATATACACCCCTAGCCTGGCACTATATACACCCCTAGACTGGCACTATATACACCCCTACCCTGGCACTATATACACCCCTAACCTGGCTCTATATACACCCCTAACCTGGCACTATATACACCCCTAGCCTAGCACTATATACACCCCCAGCCTGGCACTATATACACCCCTAACCTGGCACTATATACACCCTAACCTGGCACAATATACACCCCTAACCTGGCTCTAAATACACCCCTAACCTAGCTCTATATACCACCCTAACCTGGCTCTATATATCACCCATCTCCATACACTCTCTGATCATCTCTGCACACTCTCTGACCCTCTCCCTTTCTCTCTTTTTCTCCCTTCCTCGCTTTCTTTCTCTCTCCGTCTTCCTTCTCCCTCCATCCCTCTTTCATCTCAGACTGTAACCACACCCCCGTTAAGCCACACCTATGGGGGGGGGGATGCAGAGAAAACACTGAAACGCCATTTTATCCTGGACTCCATTTTAAGATATTCCTTCTTCACTCTGTCTCTCAATGTCCCCCCTTCCATTTCACAACTAACAGTTTGCATGTACAGGCAAGATACTGAATTCCATGTACCAAGCACTACCAGTCATTAAACACACTTACTCTGGAAAGTGACTCCCTCCTTTCTTAAGGAGGAGTTTTATAATTGTTTCAGTTACCTATTATAATTGCTAACCTATAGTGTTACATTATTTGGAATATCATTAACTTTGTATAATTGCTAACCTATAAGGTGTCATATGTTACAGAATATCATTAACTTTGTAATGCCCTTTACAGTAATGTATAAATGTTTTGGCACAAAGAAATACAAGATAGAATAATCTTGGCGTACAAACTGCCTGTGTGTGTATTTCTTCTCACGCTAAGGTTATTCTCACCTGGATCCTTAAAAGACATACCGGGTCGGCCAAAGCCAGTCAGGACAGCAGGCCTCGCTGACACCCCAACAAACTTTGGAGGTCCCACCGAGATTCGGAAGGTCATCTTCACATCTTCAGATACTCAGGTAAGGTATATTTTTATTATCATTGCCTGCCGGAATTGTCTGAAGAAGCTGACAAAAATCCAAATAAAAGTTTTTTTTTTTAGTATGTACGTGCCATAACCCACTTTTTGAAGTGGATAGTGTACAGTACATTAAAGGAGAGGCGCTGCAGGTAAATTCTAGCCGGCTAGGGGGGATTATTTTTGGTCTCCGGGAGGCACCCTATTGTTCTGGGTAACATAGTCATAATAGTCCCCTTATTTTGTGTCTTGAGGAGACACCAGGTACTTCCGGGAAGTACATGTTTGGTTCTGATTTTTCTTTCCGGGTAAAGAAGGTTGGACCGACCCGATGTCTGAATTTATTTTTATTTGTGCTTCTTTTACTATCGCTAGAGTGATAAGATAATCTGTTTGTATGGTATAAGGGTCCAAGTTGGTAAGTACGGACCAGTACCATTGTTATTTATCTCCTGTGTATTTCTTTGTGTGATACCCATGACATTCTTCAGTGTTCAATAAGATAAAGGCTTTCCGAGTATAGGAGAGTTGTACTGCTTTGAGCACAGGATTTGAGATAAAATGCATGGAAAGATTTTTTAAGTGTCTAGTGTTTTACATGTTAACCTTTATTTTTTAGAGTTTGTAGCCCCTCTATCCTGCGTACTCTTTGAAACAGTAACCCCCTCCTAAGGAATGTGTTCATTGGAGCATGATGGTATGTGCTCGCTTTCAAACCCCCCCCCCTTCCTTGACTTCATAGAAAATAAACTACAATAAAAATTGCATGATGTTTGCTTCTGTGAAAAAATAGGGACATTTTTAATTTTTTATGTAGAAGTAAAATTTTAGTTGAAAGAATAAGTTTTGTTATATAATTCTAGCATTATTTGGAACAAAGGAAAAATGGCCACCTTAGCCTGTAAAATTTTGAACGGAAGCTATGATTTTTTTATGATTATTTAAATGTTTAGTTCTCCGGTCCAGCCTATTGGGCGTGGAAAGGGAAAAGCTCCACCCACTGAACAAAAACCAAATTTACCTTTTGGTGAAAGTCATTTTGAACAAGACCAGGCTTAGAACACTTTTACTTAACAGTATGTGATGGGACAATATTGAATGATCATAGGAGATAGATGTCTATATATGTTATAAATTGGTTTAAGTAATAAATGTAATGAAGTGTGATATTTTAAAATACAGTATTAATGATTGTTTTATGAGTTGTTTGTTAATATAGAAAAACCTAGATCTGTATAGAATTGAACCAGTCATTGAAATAGTAACATCAATATGAGTGTGATATGTGGTCCCACCCTTAGGAAATTTTACATGCAGCAAGTTTTGTTGTCCCCGCATCTCACTCAGGCGATCCACAGGGAAACCTTGGGCATGGTGTGATGGGAATGATGCCTGGAGAATTGCAGACGGTGGGAATACAGGTTATAGATGTATAGCAAGAGGTGTTGGACATTTCTGAAAGTTTTGTGTGAAAGGAGGATAAATGATTGGACATATTGCTGACAGAGGTAGAAGGGGGAGAACTGGCCACTCTGCCCCTGATGCTCTGATTAGCCAGCAAAAGTGATATTGGGTTGATGAAAACTGCGGATGCAGTAATCATAACTCCAGAGGTTCCTTCCACCCCCACACAAAAGGCAATATCCCCTGAAACAAAGGGAACAAAAGTGGAAACACAAGGTGGTACAAGGTAAGGTACCCTGTGGTTAGGCTCAGATTCTAATCCAATTCTGTCTAGCAGTTTTGTTCCAACCCCAGGTATCGCATCAGAAAGTGAAAGACCCATCCTTATGGAATAAGGAGATTGGATCTGGATAAAGGTGCACAAAAGGAAAAACTGAAGGATCCTACAAGGCACTCTTAACCACACCTACCGCTGTCAAAGTCAGTAAGCAAACATCCAGACTAGAAAACAAATCTATGTGAGTGAGTGTTGTGAATGGAGGAACATCTTTTCTTTTAAATAAAGGGATTCACATCCTGGAAGGAGAGACCACCTCCCTCCTATAAGAGGTGAAAGTAACACTGTGAACTCAACGCATAGGGATAGGTAGATAGGAGGTGACCATGATTTCTCTGCTGTCCCCGGGTTACCACAAAACCCCTCAAGGAAAGTTCCTGATTATTGCTTGCACCTTATTTGCCATGGGTCTTGGCACCTATTGGCTCTGGGAGACTTTGAAGTTGAGAAAAAAAAGTCAGATCTCTCTAAGAGGAGGATGAGAAGGCTGAATGCAGGAGAAGTTAAAGGGTGGGGTGTACAAGAAACACCAGTGTTGAATACGGAAGCTTCAAACCAGACCATAGTGTTTACTTTAACAAAGAGCCAGGTATTTGATCTAACAAAAGTTACTTATGATCTTGGGGCCTATAATATATATATGTGTGGGAAGAATAAGGCATGTGGTTATTGGGAGAATGTATGGTGGACAACAGACCCCCACAAGTGGGAGACTAGTTCGGCTAGGATTCCTCCAGATGACATAAGTACCTATCAGAGGACCTCCTTAGCGAAGGGAAGCCAAGGGAATATTATACTCACAGTACAGAACCCAGAGGTTAAAGACAGTGGAGTATATAGTCTAGGAATAACTATGTCAGGGACGGATCCTTGGGCTGAAGTCAAACTTCAGGTAAACCCTCCCCAAAGTGCCCCTGTTGGTGCCATGGGCAACTTACCCCCTGAGGTGGGAGTACGGCAGGATAACGAGGTAATTGGGGTAGTAATACAGCCAGAAGATAGACTGAGTATAGAGACTGGTTATTCTGACAAGAATGAATGGTTGGAATGGATGAAGCTTACAGCCAATTCTACTAATGCCTCTGACTGTGTAGTGTGCGCCAGTGGAAGACCAAGCCTAGCGACTGTTCCAGTACCCACAGTTTTCAATATGACATGTATTTTATTGATGATGCAAGGTAAAACAGATAACGAGGGTTGCAAAACAGAAATTGATACGTTTCCTGTGACTAGAATGAAAACCAAACCAGTAGGTGTGACAGTCTATAAGGGGAATTACACTTGTTTTAATAATATTCTTAAACCGACTTCACATGAATTTAGATATTGCACAACTACATATCAGGTCAGAAGTGATGGAAGATTCCCCGTCTCACTGTTTGCCAATCAAACACAAGCTCTAGCAGACACTTGGTGGTTGTGTGGAGACAATAAACTAAGGCCTTTATTGGGCTCAGATTGGGCTGGAATATGTACGCTGGTGAAAGTAGTTCAACCCTTTCTAATCTTCCCTGCCCAACTAGAAGGTGTTCCTATATGGGATAAGGCCACTAGCATAAAATTAAATAAGATAAACAAGCGAGATATTCCAGGGGGAAGTTTTGATAGATCTGTATATATAGATGCTATAGGCGTACCGAGAGGCGTCCCTGATGAATTTAAAGCTAGAAACCAAGTAGCAGCAGGTTTCGAATACATTTTTCTGTTTATATCTGTAAATAAAAATACTGATTGGATAAACTATATATTACAATCAACAGCGCTTTGTTAACTACACATGAGATGCAGTCAAGGGCCTTGCTGAGCAGCTTGATGCCATTTCACTGACATCCTGGAAGAACAGAATCTCCCTGGACATGTTCCTGGCCGAGAGGGGAGGAGTCTGTGTAATGTTTGGCACCACGTGTTGCACATTTATCCCTAATAATACTGCCCCAGATGGCAGTGTCTCCTGAGCATTGAAGGGCTTGGAGATGCTGTTTCAAGAGCTGGCAGAAAATAGCGGGATTGAGGACCCCTTTACCGGATGGATGGAACGCTGGTTTGGCAAGTGGGGCAAGTTTTTGACCACCTTGGCCACCGCGGTTGCGGTGGTACTGTCAGTATTATTATGCATAGGCTGCTGTCTGGTACCATGCATGAAGGGACTCATCTCAAAGGTAGCAGATAAAGCTGTGGGTGATGTAATGTATGCAGCGCTGTCCACACAAGACCCTGACTTATATGACAAACCAGGATTAGCCACGCTGCTTGTATGAGAAAGTGATGCTGTTTTTATGAAAATCCCCACTGAGACAGGCTCCTGGGTTGGGAGCTTAAATAAGAATCTACATTTTGTAGGTCCAACAGGAGGAGGAAATGTTGGAAGAATGGGTTAAGTCTGGAGTCTTTTAGTAAAATGTAGCTAGAGCAATTCTTTATATGAACCTATAAAATGTTGATTCATAATATACTAATGAATGTGTTTATTTGAGACGAGAGAACATCCAGTGACAGGAGGAGATGTTGCTGCTTTTGAGAAAACGAAACTCTTGGATATGTGATTATCTGAATTATTTATTTTCCCGGCTCCAAGATAGATTTCTTATAGCACTGCTTAAATTTTGTTTCACTTTCTATTGGTCACGTGGGAAAACCACATTTAACTGTTTGATTGTTGATAGAAGATATAGACGCTGATTAGGATGATTATATGATCATCCCTAGGTTACAACTCAGAACACATCTATGTTTTATGCATATTTATTATTATAAAAATTTAAGCCCTCACTTTAAGTAGGAGTACACATAGGCAGACATGTTGTACTGTGTTTTGGACTTAATTTATAGCCCATTACAGTGATAGCCATCACCAGAACTGTAGTCCTGACAGAACACAACCCTGCCTGGATTCACGCCACCGGAGTAAAAATTGGTAAAGAAGAAACCTGACCCAGAGGTCCCAGAAGCAAGAAAGGAGGTATTAACGGGGGCAGAAAGCCCTGACCTCGAAAAGGAAAGTCAAGACAAGGGGGTATTAACGGAGGTAGACAACCTTGACCCTGAAAATGAACTGTTGCCTGAATTTTGGACAATGGCCCTTAATCTCCCTGATCCTACCCCCATCTCTAGTGATTTTATTGACTTTTCCCATGTGTATTAGTACAGAGATGGTCATTACCCAAAAGGGTAAAACCCCCAGTCTCACAACATTCTGGTATAACACATCAAAACACACATGTAGCCACCTTTACTTTTGACTGCCATATAGTTCACTGTTTTATAGTATTTTGTCAGTGTAAATTTTATATTCATAGGGGTGCACATATATAGTTCAAAGAGGGGTCCAAGGTGAACTCAAAGCCAGAGATCAAGTGACAGCTGGATTTAAATCACTTATCCCCATAATAACTGTTAATTAGAATGTAGAATGGATAAATTACATTTATTATAATCAACAATGTTTTGTTAACTAACTCAGGTATAGACAACCCATGGGATCAGTATTTTGGGTGGTTCACCGGGTGGAAACTAGCCCTAGTTCAACCTTTTATAATCCTTACTGTTATATTAGTATAAGTATAATTGTGTGATGTGTTATTTTATGTTTCAGAAAGATGTGCAAGGGAGTAGATAATCCCTCTATGCTCGGACATATAGAGTCAGAACAGACAGAACCTTTCTATCCCAGCCCTTACTTTTAGTACCTAAGAAGACACCGTAGCCATAAGCAGAATGGTATTGCCCAAAATATCTTTAGACGGGTGGTTATAGTCCTTCTTTTGCAACAAGGATATCAAGGACAGGATAGTCGCTATGCCCACTGACTTTACCGGGGAGCTATATGCCCCCGATGACGTCTGTGACAATGTAAGGCCCGATAGGGTTTTAGGGGAAATCATGTTTATGATTTAAGAGGGGGTTATGGGGGGGGGAATGCAGAGAAAACACTGAGACGCCATTTTATCCTGGACTCCATTTTAAGATATCCCTTCTTCGCGCTGTTTCTCAATGTCCCCCCTTCCATTTCACAACTCACAGTTTGCACGTACAGGCAAGATACTGAATTCCATGTACCAAGCACTACCAGTCATTCAACACACTTGCTCTGGAAAGTGACTCCCTCCTTTCTTAAGGAGGAGTTTTATAATTGTTTCAGTTACCTATTATAATTGCTAACCTATAGTGTTACATTATTTGGAATATCATTAACTTTGTATAATTCCTAACCTATAAGGTGTCATATGTTACAGAATATCATTAACATTGTAACGCCCTTTACAGTAATGTATAAATGTTTTGGCACAAAGAAATACAAGACAGAATAATCTTGGCATACAAACTGTCTGTGTGTGTGTTTCTTCTCGCGCTAAGGTTATTCTCACCTGGATCCTTAAAAGAAAAAAGAGGTATTATATGTTGTGGTACTACAGGTATCAGCAAGGTGACTAAGGGCAATAATGTCTGTATACAGTGTCTCTGTAACTGGATGGCCTTGTGTGATGTGGCACTACAGCTTTCAGCAAGGTGACTAAAGGCAATGATGTCTGTATACAGTATTCATAAAGCTGGATGGGCAGGTGCCCACTCACCGATACTGTAAAAGCAGGAGCGGCCTCCAGGCTGCCGCTGGGCAGTAAAGCGATGCTGTCCACAGATGCCCCTAGTATAAACATGTAGTAACTCTCTCTCCCTAGTATAAATGTGTAGTAACTTGGCTGCAGCACACACACAGACACAGAGTTCCTGCTTGCAGATTCAGGCTGGGGTCCCAAGAGAGCGATCCAGGCCTAGCACAGCCTTTTTATAAGCTCTCCCAGGAGTTTGTTTTTCTCTGCCAGCCGGGCTGGTAGTTGTAGTTCCAAGCAGTTCAACCTGAATGTGAAACTTTAGTCCTGGGACTACAATTCCCTGTATGCTTTGCTCCCTGGTTGTAATCACTCTGCTGGCAGGATGTGATGACACTGAGTCTTAGCTGGCACTAGAAGGAAACAGTCTCACTGCAGCAATGCTGCAGAGTGTCTTCTGATATTGCAGGTAAGCTAGCCAGCTGCTTGCAAGACATGAAATGCTGCTACTGGCAGGCTATCCAGGATAGAAGCTTTGCAACAGAGTACCACTTTTTATTTTTTTTTTTAAAGAAAAACTGTATATAGCATGGTTTGATGCCAAACATGCTGTAAAAGTAAACTTGGTGCATCTATGCATGGTAGCCAATCAGCTTCTAACTTCAGCTTATTCAATTAAGCTTTGACAAAAAAAACTGGAAGCTGATTTCTATGCAGAGCTGCACCAGATTCTGCTCTCTCCAGTTTCAGTAAATCAACCCCTATTAGGGTGACCACATTTCCAAACTGCCATTCAGGCACACCCCCCTTTCCAAAAAAAAGATGAGGGGGGCAATGTAGTCTCACGGTTGACGGGGAATTCGGAGGCGTGTGATTTGTCGGGTGAATGGCTGGTGTTAGCACATAAATTATCCTGACACCATGCTTGATATGGTGTCAGGATGATCAAATCCCATTATTTCTATTACTGCATTGTAATATATCATGAAATAGTTCAACTCACCATAATGCAGAATCAGTGGGATCCCTGTCACTTGCCACCATTGCCTGCCTCCAGATGCAGTTTGTTACTTGCTACCGTCACCTACCACCAGATGCAGCGCATCACTTGCCATCGTTGCCTGCCGCTACATGCAGCATGCCACTTTCCACTCATAGCCTGCTACCAGATATAGTGTACCACTTTCCACCCATAGCCTTCACCAAATACAGTGTACCACTTTCCACCCATAGCCTGCCACCAGATACAGTGTGCCACTTGTCACCCATAGCCTGCCACCAGATGCAGTGTGCCACTTTCCACCCATAACTTGCTACTAGATGCACTGTTCCACTTGCCATCCATAGCCTGTCACCAGATGCAGTGTGCTACCTGCCACCCATAGCCTGTCACCAGATGCAGTGTGCCACTTGCCACCTGTAGCCTGCCACCAGATGCAGTGCGCCACTTACTACCCATAGCTTGCCCCCAGATGCAGTGCCACTTGCCACCCATAGTCTGGCCAGCCATCAATCTGATCCAGCGGCAGCACACAGAACAGACACCAGATGACCAGTCCCAGCTGCTTTCACTCTCTCTGCATGCCACCAGGCAGCGGGCTGAGGGCACCAAGGAAGGAGGTAGGTGGAGAGGAGACGCTGCCTGGAGAATGAAGATCACGCCAGTCTCTGCTGCTTGCTGCTGGGTGCCGGAAAAGGAGGAGGTGCCGAGATGGGTGGAGACAGCAGTGCAACACTAAGTGCGGGCCTCTCCCGGCCTCACTGCCCGAGAGATTGAGAGTCTGTGATGTCACTGGTTGCTAGACGCCAAGCGGGCCGGCACTAGCAACCAGTTCTGGATGTGTAGGGAAATGCAATTACTAGTTAGTAGGTGGAGGCTGTGAACTCAATTTCATTCCTAGACACTGTATTGTCCTGGAATGAAGGTGCCCGGGACCAGGGACAGAGATGGCAATTGCGAGACAGTCCCGGGCTGCATTTTTATGCAACACAATGCACAACAACGCATTACAACACACTACACCACGTCACAAGTGAGATTAGCTCAAGCGTATTCAGGTCCTAGTGCAAACCTATCCCACCAGGAAGCTGTCATTACACCCTGCCAATCATAAGAGGCCAAGGAATTCCACACCTCGTAGCTGAATGTATACACGGGGCCAAGGCCGCTGATAGGGCAGTACAACCAGTCCTGTTGTACTGGGCCTGTCCCCGTCAGCTACACAGAAGGGCCTGGGCAGAGTTACAGTTCATTACTGCCTTTAAAAAAATCAAGCTTGCTAAACTTCTCCCTCGCTTCTCCCCCGCTCTTACTTGATTATGGAGGGGGTTATATAATTTTCCTGGGTCCCATTAGGTCAACATAGGGCCCAGGAGGTTAGCACAGTTGAGGGACTATTTCTTAGTTTTCAGGAACATCAAGCTGCCCCGCTACTCAATTACTGTAGTCCCGGCGAGCGGAGTGATACTATGGATCTCCGGCCAGCTCCCAACTCCAGTCCTCAAGTGCTGAGATGTGAGGCAGCAGGTGGTTGACAGGGAACAGCAGGAGGAGAGCGTGGCTGCACTGGACCCAGTGAGTGGAGAATAGACCATGGAATCCTCACTGTGTCCTATTATGTCACATTACAGCAGCTTATCATCATTGTAATTAGCATTACAATAACACAGGCAGCACTGTAAGCAAGTGCTCTATCATGGCTCTGTGTCACATGGCTGTTGGGTGCTGACTGTTATGGCTGTAAGTTATCAAAGTCAGAAAGCAACAGCCATGTGACAGAGCCATGATAGAGCACCTGCTTACAGTGCTGCCTGTGTAATTGTAATGCTGATGATCATAAAAGATGCCACTTTAACCACTTCCATACCGAGCCTGTTTTTTGGGTTCGGTGTTTACGAGTTAAAAACAGTTTTTTTTGCAATAAAATTACTTAGAACCCCCAAACATTATATTTTTGGAAAGTAGTTAGCCAGGGTACCTGGCAACAAAAATGGGAATGTTCAGCGGTGCAAAATGTAATCGATACAATCAAATATTAAAAACAATAATTTTTTAATAGAAAATATATTAAAACCAAATGTAGTTTGAATATTGATACACATGTTCAGAGTAGGTACAAAATACATTAACAGTAAAGGGGTGCTGGTTCAGTTATAGTGATGTAGATAGAGAATGTCCCGACATGTTTCGCCGTGTGTCCAGCTTCCTCAGGGGACAGGTGATTTCTCACTGCTAGTTGATAAAAATAGATATCGTATTTATCGTATTTATTATTCATATTGATTGTTGGAATGAACATCTGTGATCAATGTGAGCGTTGGACACTACTGCCGGAATGCAGATTTGGATCCTTCCCTAATTTGCTGTAGCGCATTAGCCCATGCGGTTTCCCTTTGGTAGCCCATGTTGAATCTTCCTCCTTTTTCTGTCTTAGCTCCAGGTTTTCTTCATTTTTTTTTTCTTTTCTTATTTTGTTTTCCTTTGTGGTGTGTATTTGACTGCGCTGGATTCGGCCGGTTGTTATGTGACCCAACTCGTCAGCTGTTGGCCAGAGTGCACCCTGGGGTTTGGAGTTCTGTGTATATTTACCGCTTTACACTTTTCTCCTTTGCCGTGGTTGTCTGCCTTCGGTACACGTGACTCCGCGTCACAAATGATCCACCTGTCCACTGTGGCGTTGTCTCACTCATTGGCTGCCTGATTTGCGCCCCCTATAGCATGTGAACGTTACGTCACACGCCATCTGCTCTCTACATACTATTTAAAGCCGCTGACATCTTGGCTATGCCGTGACACTCTGGGGAGTCTTGCTGGCCACGATCTACGTTTTTTGGTATGTACTTTAACGACCGGTCGTCCCCTTAGCTATGCCTTTGCTATGATGCTTGGTCGGATTCCTTAACTTTCCTTTTTTGGGGGATTATTGCCCCTATGTTGTCTGACCGACTCTTGCTGAGGGTGACTCTGGAGCCTGGCCATATATCTATGTTGGGCACTGATGCCCCCCTATCACAGCATGAGTCTCAGATGACACTTATATACATTGATGTACATACACAATGCATTTATATTGGTTTCATGTGCGTCGACCTATGCCGCAGCATGAATATTAGGGGCCTGGCCTTAGGCCCATGTCCGCTCACGGCGCCCACATACTGCGGACCTGTCTGCTGCACAATTTTCCAATTCTTCATTCTTTGATTATAGTGTCCTCCTTATTTATAGTGTCTGCATCTTCTGGTCTGGCATATCGACTCCTGGTCCTGTCAGGATAATATTTCTTATGTTCATGTAAGTTTCTATTTTTGATTTTTGGTAGTAGAACACCTTTTTACGATTTGAGAGCTTGTATTTAATGGCAAATCATGGCTATACATAACTTAAACTTGTCCTTAAGGATGATATCTGGAGCTTATGTCTTTTTAAGATTATATTAGTGATGCTTTTTCTTTCCCTTTTTCTTTTTAATCTTTTTATCTGGCTGTAGTGTCCTACAACTTAGGACTATATATTATATGTATTGATGCTGTATATTTAAGATATTGATTTTTCTATTTTTATCAACTAGCAGTGAGAAATCACCTGTCCCCTGAGGAAGCTGGACACACGGCGAAACATGTCGGGACATTCTCTATCTGCATCACTATAATACTACTCTGAACATGTGTATCAATATTCAGACTACATTTGGTTTTAATATATTTTCTATTAAAAAATTATTGTTTTTAATATTTGATTGTATCTATTACTTTTTGCACCGCTGAACATTCCCATTTTTGTTGCCAGGTACCCTGGCTAACTACTTTCCAAAAATTTCTCTCTGGCGGAATGAGGTGCATGTGATGATCAATTGTCATTTAAGGGACATTCATACCCAAACATTATATATATATTTTTTTTATAACACCCTAGAGAATAAAATGGCAGTCATTGCAAAACTGTATTTGCGCAGCGGTCTTCCAAGCGTGCTTTTTTTTTTAATAAATTCAGTTTTTTTAGTTAAAAAATAAGAAAACAGTAAAGTTACACCGAGTAAAATGATATACAACATGTCATGTTTCAAAATTGCGTCCGCTCGCAGAATAGCGACAAACTTTGCAACTTAAAAATCTCCATTGGCGAAGTTTAAAAAAATCTACAGGTTAGCAGTGTTGAGTTACAGAGGAGGTCTGGTGCTAGAATTATTGCTCTCGCTCTAACGATCGCGGCAATACCTCACATGTGTGGTTTGAACACCGGTTTCATATGTGGGTGGGACTTACGTATGCATTCACTTTTGCACGCGAACTCAGCGGGACGGAGCGCTTTAATTTTTTTTATTATTATTATTTATTTTGCGTTTTACCTTTTATTTTTACACTGTTCTTTTTTTTAAAAAAAATTATCACTTTTAGTCCTATTACAAGAAATGTAAACATTCCTTGTAATAGAAAAAAGCATGCAAGGACCTCTTAAATATGAGATTTGGGGTCAAAAAGACCTCAGATCTCATATTTACAGTAAAATGCAAAAAAAAAAATGTGAAAAAAATGACAGTCCAAAAAAAAAATGGGCCCTTTAAGACCGTTGGGTGGATGTGACTTCTGACGTCATTTCCGCCCTGCCGTATTATGGAGCCGAGTGAGCGGCTTCAGCCGCTCACAAATACTGGGGGGGGACGGATCCGATCACCTCCGCCACTACCAGTGGGTCCGGTAAGCGGCGGAGATTACGGGATAGTGGCGGGAGGGGGGGCACCTCTCCCGCCGCTGATAAAAGTGATCTTGAGGCAAATCCGCTGCTAAGACCAGTTTTATCAAAAACAGAATTGCCTGCTGAAAAAAATGGTATCTGAATGGTGTCTGTAGCTGCAGGCACCATTTAGATATCTCCACTCAAACCCAAGGACGTCATAGGACGCCCAGCGATACGGAAGTGGTTAAACTTCAGTTGGGGGAGCAGCAAACATGTGCAGCGGAGCTGCATTTTTACCACCCCCCAAACCAATCCCCTTTAACTGCTTACTGTCCAGCAACATATCAGTACATCGCTGGATTGGAAGGTTGATATCTCGGTCATCACTGCAGCAAGGATCGTGATATCATTTTTTTTTAGGCCCAGCAATTCTGCACAAAGTAAGAAGCCACTAGATTACTTTTACAGGCAGTGGAAGGGGGTCTCACCCCACCACCACCTTTACTTCCGGTTCCTGGGACACAGTGAGAGGGGTAGATGTCATTCCTCCCACTGTGTATGATGTCAGAAACCAGAAGCAATGAGGAATTTGGCGCTTCCACTTTCTGTCTCGTATAAACAAGCCATTACTGGCTGGAACGAGCATCTTATCAAACCGATCTTGGTTCGATCAAATGCTTTGGAGGCCAGAGGACAGATATGGGCTCTAACAGACCCCAAATCTCTCCATAAAGAGGACCTGTCATGGCCATGCTATCCCAAAGGATGTTGTTCATCCCTTGTGAAAGCAAAAAAAAAAAAAATTACAGATGGCATATTTTTTTTTTTTTTAATAAAATGTAAAAGAAATTGAAACTACCCCCACTTCTTTGTGCTATCAATTGGGAACGTACATATGTTTAAATGGCAACAATTCGTTTTGAGCCGGAGTCAGGGGCGGGGCCAGGGGTGGGGTCAAGGATGTGGTCGAAGGGGGCCCCATCAGGTAGGCTGTACGGGGCCCCATGATTTCTAACAGCGGCCCTGCATGGGGCATGTATTTATGCAGCTTAGCTGCTTATGATTGGCAGGGCGTAGGGACAACTTCCTGGTGGAACAGTTCACAAAGTTTTGGACTAGGATCTAAACATGCCTGAGCTCATCCCTGGTCACAATATGCTGTTCTGAATACAGTAGAATGGAGTGTCTGTTTGCTAATGCTCAATAAAGTGAAAAAAAGGAAAAATGTGATGCACACAGCACAGCATAAAGACCACAGGTGTGAACAAACCCTTAAGGTTCACATATACTTTACAAACTGGACATCTGCACAGACAGATCTTTCATGGATTAAGATGGAAAATCTGAAACTTCCCATTTGTTAGAGCTTGGCTGACATCCATGCTGTCTGCAATTCTAACTGTAGATTCATACTATTGTTATTCCTTGTTTTCTGGTTATAGCATGTGATTAAAGCTTTTCTAAAGGCATTTATTTTTTAGATCAAAATAATAAACACATTAAAGTCAATTGCTGTGCACAATGGAATTGCACAGAGCAGCCCAAACCTCTTCTAGGGGTGTCCTTTCTGCAATCTGGGCTCCTCCTCTTCTGTGTCTACCTCATAGCAAGCGGCTTGTTATGGGGGCAGACATGCAGGCTCACTCCTGTGCCAGGTGGTGTGTGTCCATAGACCTATGGGGCTCAGCCCCATCCCCTGCTCTCGATCACAGGATTTGATTGACAGCAGCAGGAGCCAAGAGATGAGAAGCCTGGCAACCAGGTGCAGCACTGGATCAAAACACGACTAAGATACATGTTTGGGGATGGGGGTGGGGGCACAGCAAAATGGCAAAACTTTTTTTACCTTAAAGTAGTTGTAAACATCTGACATGGAATATAATTAAAACATATCCCTCTTTATTGTGTACTTGTCTCCATCCAGAGCGATACATGTCATTCTGTCTACTGTCTCATTCCTCTACTATCTGCATGAGTCACTTTTGCCACTTTTTCATGACACCAAGAGGTAAAAAGGTGACAGTGGAGGGAGCACACAGTCTGCTATTGACAGCCTCAATCCTTATTCGCAGGATTACCTGCAAGGTTTGCGTTGTGCTCTGCAAACATTGTGAGGCTATGCAGGCTTTCCTTTATAGCAGCACTCTTTCCCTTAAAGAGTAACTGCACTTTTGTTGAGAAAAAAAAAAATTCCCTCTGGGTGATCAATGTACAATGTAGGGATAACAAACTATCTAGCCGATTCCTGTCTAAGTATAAGTATTTAACCTTTGGGGAGTATCTGACCAAAACTAAAATTCCTGCTGCAAAGGATGCCTAAAATTTGACTTGTATCTTAGTATCGGTGAACCATTCACTAGACATGTGCACGGCCAAAACATAATTTTTTTTTTGCTTTATTCGTTTTTTGTTTTTTTTTTCTTTGTTTGGATCATTCTTTATGATCAAAATTCGTTATTTTGAATAAATTTGTATATTATATTCGGAAACATTCAAATTCAGTTTGTTCCTTTCGTATAGATGTGGTATTCGTTATTATTGGTAATTCGGGAATTCGGAAAAATTCGAATTCAGTACGTTCCATTCGTATAGATGTGGTATTCGTTATTATTGGTAATCCGGGAGTTCAGAAAAATTCTAATTCAGTACGTTCCATTCGTATAGATGTGGTATTCGTTATTATTGGTAATTCGGGAATTCAGAAAAATTTTAATTCAGTACGTTCCATTCGTATAGATGCAGTATTCGTTATTTTGAAAATTTGTAAATTCGGATAAGTTCGTATTCGTTACTTTCACTAATAAGCAATTCGAAAGGAAATTCCAATACCTAACTAATTTAATAGTTTACAACTATTATTATAGTTTTTATTATTATATTATAGATTATTATTAATCAATAATAATAATAAAAACCATAGTAATGGTTAATAAGTCATTACGTTCACTAACAGCCAAATTTGAAAGGAAATTCCAATACCTACCTATAATTTAATAGTTTATAACTATTATTATAGTTTTTATTATTATGATTATTAATAATAATACTAATTTAAAAGAACCATAATAATGGTTATGGTTAGTAAAAATAATACATTTATTTATAATAGAAATTATGTTTTTTGTTCTTTAGGATCTTCGAATTTGCGGATTTTCGTTCTTATTTCCAGATTTTCGTTCTTTCAAATTTTCGGATTTACGTTCGTTCTTATTTTTGGATTTTCATTCTTATTTTTGGATTTTCATTCTTTTGAATTTTTGGATTTTTTTTGTTCTTATTTTGAGATTGTTCTTATTTTGATATTTTCGTTCTTTTGAATTTTCGTATTTTCTTTCTAACTTTTGGATTTACGTTCTTTTGAATTTTCAGATTTTCGAATTTAGGACTTTCGTTCTTTCGGATTTACGTTCTTTTCAAAAATGTGTTTTCGGAAAAACTTGTGAAACGGTTCTTCATTATTCGGATGCATACGAAATAACAAATATTCAGAATTTTGACTGAAAACGAATTGCACATGTCTACCATTCACACAAGCTGAAAATTACAGAACACTTCCAGGTTGCAATACCTGGACAGAGCTGCAGAATGAAGAGGAAAAGTCATTTTTAATAACATTAAAACGGTAGTAAACCCAATCTGACTCCAAATCTGCAATATGCAACTTCATGTTACTCTTTATAATCATTGCACTGCATACATTATGCAAATAAAATGTTCTTACTTGCTCAAATAAGCTTTTTATGAACGCTCCAACTAGCATGTTGCCGCCGGCATTATATGTCCTGTCTTCTGCATCCCAGCACTAATGTATGCAATGCAGGAGAGCAGGGAGAAGGGAACAAAAAAGAAAGTATAAGTGCGGGTATCTTCAATATCAGTGGACAGGAACTAAGTACAGATGAGATTAAGGCCCTAAATAAGGGTCTCAAATATGCCCCTATTAAACCTTGAATAAGTTGAATACATACGCTCAAATACAGAAGTTTGTGCGCACTCTGAACCAAAAGAAATATTTTCTATCTAAACTGGATACTAGACCCCCTCTGTCACGCACCTGATGGTGGAGTCTGCCTTGTGCAGGAAGCAACCACTCTTACGACCCTGGTTCGGGAACCCCTGATAGAGCAGACAGAGGGTTCCAGAGCACAGAGGGGCACGAGGGCTGGACTGGAACACTGGTGGCAAGATAGGTCCATCAGAGGCTTGTGCAGGTGTAGAGTAGTGAGGCAGGCTGAGGTTGGCAACTGGCTGGCAAGCGGTACAGAATGATTAGGCAAAAGGGTCGTCAGGTGCAGGCAGGGTCGTTAACGAGCAGGCAGCGAGGTACAAAGGGATCAGGCAGAAGAATGGTCATGGGCAAGCTGGGGGTCGGTGCAGGCAGATGTCAATCAAAGGTCAAACAAGCCGGGTCTCAGGAACAGGTCAGGATACAGATTCAAAGGATAGGTAGCTCTCCAGATACACTCCAACGCTGTAGAACGGACAGCACTTGCTACAGGAAGCAGGAAGTTTAAATAGAGCTGCTCATCCAGGAAATAGAGGAAACCACAACCAAGTGCAATTAACCCTCAGTCTTTTTCTAACACCCTCAGAGAGAAAACAGCTCCTCCTCTCATTTGAAAAATACATGTGTTTTTAATCCCCCCCCCCCCCCACTAGAGATAATAAATTCTTAGAGATCTTTAAACATATGGTTGTAGAAGATTTAGAGAACTTGAAAGTCAAAAAGGTTTAGGATTAGTAAGGGCATCGAAAAGATGGAGCATAAAAAAAGATGTAATCATCCGCCCCTATATCTTAATCCAATGGCCTGTAGGCCAATAGGAGTCTGGAACCGAATGTGCGGTCGGCTGTGCAAGCCAGGAGATCGTGCTGGAGGCACTAAGGACACGCGAACAGAACTAGTAACGTATACTACGTGTGTTTTTAACCACTTCCCAACCACCGTATGCAGAATGACGGCCGGGAGGTGGTTCAGTTATCCTGACTGAGCGTCATATGACGTCCTCAGGATAACATGCCGGGGAGGCGCGCATCACGGTGATCGGTGGTGTGGGGGTTCAGTCTGACCACCCGCATTACCGATCTCGGTAAAGCGCTTAAATCTGAAGCACTTTATCATGTGATCAGCCGTGACCAATCACAGCTGTTCACAGTGTAACACAGGAAAGCCATTTATCGGCTTTTCCTGCACTCGGGTCTGCAGACCTGAGCTGTGGAGAGCCGATCGGCTGCTCTCCTGACAGGGGGGTTTGTGCTGATGGTTTATCAGCACAGCCCCTCCTAGGATCACCACATTAGACCACCAGGGAGCCTGCCCAGGGACCACCAGCAATGTGCCCACCCAGGACCACCAGGGAGCCGATCTGGACCATCAAGGAGACCACCCTAGACCACAGGTAAGGGGCACAGTGCCCAATATGGATGGCACTCAGTGCCACATTCAGATGCCATCCTAGACCACCAGTGCCACTATCAGTGCGTACCAGTGCCCCTATCAGTGCGTACCAGTGCCCACCAGTGCCACCTACCAGTGCCCATCAGTGCCACCTATCAGTGCCCAGTGCTGCCTAAGAGTGCGCATCAGTGCCGCTTATCAGTGTTCATCAGTGCTGCATATCAGTGCCCGTCAGTGCTGCATATCAGTGCCACCTATCAGTGTCCGTCAGTGCTGCTTATCAGTGCCACCTAACAGTGCTCATCATTGCTGCATATAAGTGCCTCATCATCAGTGCCACCTCATCAGTGCCACCTCATCAGTGCCAATGAGTACTGCCTCAGCAGTGCCCGTCAGTGTAGCCTCATCAGTGCCCATCAGTGATGGAGAGAATGTACTTATTTACAAAGTTTTGTGAGAGAAACAGAGAATTTTTTTTTACAAAATTTTCGGTCTTTTTTTATTTGTAGCACAAAAAATAAAAACCGCAGGGGTGATCAAATTCCACCAAAAGAAAGCTCAATTTGTGGGAACAAAATGATAAAAATTTTATTTGGGTACAGTGTCGCATGACCGCGAAATTCTCATTCAAAGCGCAACAGCACTGAAAGCTGAAAATTGGTCTGGTAGGAAAGTGTTATAAGTGCATAGTACTGAAGTGGTTAAACAATGAAGTTTGATGTAAGAGCATTACCTTTGGAATAAACCTGGTTTTGTGTGATTTTATTTAACACTATTATCTGATGGACATTATTGGATCGAAGACTCACTGGGGTTTATTTACTATACCGCTCAGGCGCACATTTGCGCAAATGTGCGCACATTTGCGCAAATGTGCGCACATTTGTGCAACTGTGCGCTATTTAACGGTAGATATGCGCAAATAGCGGTAAATAGCGCACATATGGAATTCACTATAACGGCTGGCGTTAAATAACGGCCAAACTGGAATTCACTAAGGCTCCCAGGTCACAGATAACGGCCAACTCCTTACTCCAGCCCAGACCTGGAGTTGTGCAAATAGAAATAATGTTTGGAGCATAATCTGATCCCCTAAATTTTAGTGTGTTTTGGTCCAAATAAGGTTTCCATTACGAGAATGTAGTTTGAAGTAACAAATTGGTGAAGTCATGATACGTGAATATTGTGAAAGGATGGTCTGGTTAAAAGTCGAAAGTCACGACAACGCGAAACTTACTCTTAAAGCGCCAGTACGCTGTGACATGGGTTTATTTTAAAAATAGTAAAACAAGGGTGTTTAACTCGAAAGAAAACCACCTTAAACTAGTGGGGACGCC